>JAVIAB010000091.1:52985518-53488018 GCA_032433765.1 Megaustenia siamemsis
TATTTTTCTGGAGGTACTGAACATCAAAGAGGAGTAGGTATCATCTTGGATGCAGAAAGAGCAAGAACAGTGAAAGGCTTTTACCCAATATCTGACGGAGTCCTTTAGTGAAATTGAATGGAAAGCCAATAGACATAAATTCTTATACGTTTATGCACCAACAGCAGACAGTCTAGAGGAAACAATTGATAATTTTACGAGTTAATGAGGCACTTCATAAATGCAAACCACATGAAACACCATAGTTCTAGGGATTTTAACGCAAAAGTAGGAAAGGAAAGAGTTGAGGAAGTAGTTGATCATATGGCTTAGGCGAGAGGAATGAAAGAGGTGAGAAACTTATTGACTGGGCAAGAAAACACACAACATGATGATAGGAAACACCTGGTTTAAGCAACATCCAAGACGTCTGTGGACATGGAAAAGCCCAGGGGACAACGCACGTAATCAAATTGTTATATAATGATAAGCAATAGATTTAGAAACAGTCTGTGTGTGTGAAAACTAGATCAGGGGCAGATTGCAATAGTGATCATGTACCATTTGTGGGAAAGCTTAGAGTAAAATTAAAAACAACAAAACGAGCCTCAGTAACATCAAGTTAAATTTAGATTTACTAAAATCAGACAAGAAGCTGCAAGACAAATATAAAATCACAATTCGAACCGGTACAATGCAATAGAGAAGATACAAAGCATTGATGAACAGTGGGAAATGCAAAAGATCAATAAAAAAATAAAAAGAGTTCATACCACCAGTGAGGACAAATTCAAGAAAGAAATGGATGACAGATGACATTTTGCAGCTAATGAATACAAGAAGAAGAAATAAAGAAAATAAAGATGAGTATAAGAGATTAAATAAAGAAATTGTTGTAAAATGCAATGAAGCAAAAGAAGCATGGCTAAAAGAGAGATGCAAAGAATCGAATGCAACAAAGGAGATGCTAAAGCTATACAAACAAATTGAGGAATTAACAGGAAGAAAAACGCAATAAAAATGGATGTCTAAGATCAAAGGAAGGAGAACTGTTGATTGATCAAGAAAGCATAAGGGAACGATGGACAGAATACATTAAAGATCTTTATAATGATGAACGAACGGAAGTAAATATTAAGGATAATGGAGAAGGACCAGAAATACTCAGAGAGAAGTGGAAGACGCTTGCGCAATATGAAAGCAGGCAAAGCTCCTGGACCAGATAATATAACTAAAGAAGAGATTGAAGCCATGTGTGATTTTGGAATAGAAATAATAACAAAATATTGAATGATATCTACAACAGAGATATATACCAGACGACATGCTCAAATCAATATTCATAGCCCTACCAAAGAAATCGGGTGCGATTGAACGCGATGATCATCGCACAATAAGCCTTAGGTCATATGACTAAGATATTACTAAGAATCATCATGCGAAGAGTGCGAAACAAAATTAGTCCAGAAATTAGCGATGAACAGTGTGGTTTTGTTAGAGATAAAGGAACAAGCAATGCCATTATATCATAAGATCTTTAGTAGAAAGAGCCATAGAGGTGAAAACAGATCTATACCTATGTTTCATAGATTACACCAAGGCATTTGACAAAGTAAAGCACCAAGAATAATCAAATTTTAGAAAGCATAAACGTAGACAGCAAAGATCTAAGAATAATAAAAAATATGTACTGGCAACAAACAGCGGCCATAAGAACTGGAAACCAATTGGAATGTTTCAACAAATAAAACAGGGTGTTAGACAAGGTTGTGTGCTGTCACCAGATTTGTTTAATATTTATAGTGAGATTATTTTAAGATCCATAAGGGGCATGCCTGGAATAACAATTGGGGGTCATAATATAAATAATCTAAGGTATGCTGATGATACAGTCTTAATCGCTAAGAGTGAAAATGAGTTACAAGAAATGTTGGACATTATAGTGAAAGAAAGCAAAAATAAAGGACCAGCCTTAATAGCAAAAAGACAAGGTAATGTAACAACAAAGAAAAAGACATCACCTCAGTGCAAAATAAAGACAAGTGGAACGATATTTAAAACAGGATAAAGGAATTTAAATATTTGGGAACTTTGTTAACCTCAGACGGAAGATGTACAAAAGAGGTGAGATGCAGAATGGCTCAGCAAAAGCAGCTTTCCAAAAAATGAGGAAGATACTATGCAATCCATTTTTGACAATAGAACAAGAAAAGAGTTCTTAAATGTTACGTAGAGCCAGTCTTAACATATGGATGCGAATCATGGACAATGAGGACAACAGACAGAAAATCCCTGGAGTCTGTAGAAATGTGGTTTTACAGAAGAATTGAGAATACCATGGCCAGCTAAGAAGAGTAATGAAAACGTTCTGAAGAGGTCAAAGCAAAAAGAGAGCTAATTTCCAATATTAGGAAGAAACAATCATCATTTTTTGGCCATGTAATGAGAAGAGAACAACTGAAATATATTGTAACAACTGGAAAAATTGAGGGACGAAGAGATAGAGGGAGCAAAGAGAAAAATAACAGACAGCTTAAGAGAATGGCTTGGCAGAAGGTCAACAACAGAAATGATAAATAACTGTCGAGATCGAAAGTTGTGGATAGACATGATCACCTACGCCAGCAGGCTCGGTACTTGATGATGATGATGATGATGTAGGATTTTATTTTATTTACTTACATATTTGTGTTGGGTTGTTTGTTTATTTCTGTTGAAGACATATTGCTCCGAAAACGTCGTTTAAATTTGTGTCGTCTACCAATTACGTAAAGCTTTAATCGTATCCCTTTTGCTATGTTTTTTCTCACTCTTTACATTCAGATGTATCTGCAGCTTCCCAATTGTATGCATTTATTTGCTTCTCTTTGCCTTGACCCCTTACGGGAGACAACCTAATAATATATAAAATACTCAAAAAATGTTATTAGAGTTATCTAAGTTAAATCACGCGAAGAGTGCGAAAAAAATAAGTCCAGAAATTAGTGATGAACGGTATGGTTTTGTTGGAAGTAAAGGAACCAACAATGCCATATGCATCATAAGATATTTAGTAGAAGGAGTCATAGAAGTGAAAACTGATCTATAATCTATGGTCATAGTTTATGCCAAAAGATTTTTTTTACAAGTAAGGCACCAAGTAATAATCACAGTTTTAGAAGGCATAAACGTAGACAGCAAAGATCTAAGAATAATAAAGAACATCACTTGGGAATGTTTCAACAAATAAAACCTGTTAGGCATGGTTGTGTGCTGTCACCAGATTTGTTTAATATTTGTAGTGAGATTATTTAAAATCCATCAGGGGGCATGACTGAAACAACAATCGGAGGTCATAATATAAATAATCTAAGGTATGCTGAAATAAGTGAGGAACAATGTGGATTTGTGGAAGGAAAGGCACCAATAATGCAATATACATCTTAAGAACATTGATAGAAAGATCTATAGAGGAAAGAAAGATCTATATATGTGCCTTATAGACTACACAAAAGCATTTGACAAAGTAAAGCATGTGGAAATAATCAATATGCTGGAGAATTAAACATTGATGGCAAGGATCTGCGAATCATAAAAAACATGTACTGGTAACAAACAGCAGCTATACGAATTAACAACCAAACAGGACAATTTCAACTTATAAAACAAGGAGTCAGACAATGCTGTGTTCTGTCGCCGGATTTGTTTTCACTTTACAGCGAACATATTATGAGATAAATAGTAGACAAAAAAGGAATTGAAGTCAACGGTCACACATAAAAATTTACGATACGCGGATGACACAGTCTTATTAGCAGAGACAGAGGATGAACTACAAGAATTGATAGACATAATAAAAGCACCAAGAAAGGTCTCAGTCTGAATAGTAAGAAAAGAAAACAGAAGAAATGGTCATATCGAAGAAACAATCATCACCAGCATGCAGCATAAAAATAAACTGATCAGCAGTGCCTTTGCTTCCACGTATCACCAAGGCTACAGGCACGACGCAGAGCAATAATTATAATAATGTCAATTAAATTATCTCTTTACTTCTTTTGTGCTGTATGTTTCATTGTCCGTCATGCAATTTTTGATCTCTCTGTCACTCTCACTCGTTCTCCTCTACATTTGTCTTTCTCTACATATCTGCTTTGGATATATTTATTTGTTTCCTTAAGTTAACAAATGCATACAAGTATGATAAAGAAAAGCATACTAGAAACCTGGTGACACCTTACATGAAAAAGAGAAAAGAACAAAAAACAAAAATGGATAACTAACACCATCTTAGAAAAAAATGGAAGAAAGGAGACAAGCGAAGAACACTGCCCAATACAATAAAATAGATAATGAGATACGCAAAATGTGCAAAAAGGCAATAGAAGACTGGCTCAGCCAAAAATTTATAGAAATAGAAAACTATGGAAAGTAAACAAGACTTAAGAGGAATGCACACAGAGATAAAGAGAATGACTATTAAAAATAAAAAAGCCACAGAAGGTGGATGCATTGCAGACAAAAAAGGAATATGCTATCAGACAATAAGGATATTATAGATAGATGGTAGGAATACAGAACTATTTCAGGATCAAAGGAACAAGAAACCAGTTATAAAATGTACCTCAGCTATAAAATCTTAACATCTGAGGTGGAAAAAGCTTTAAAAACAATGAAACAGGGAAAGCAGCAAGACCTGACAGCATACAGAGAGAGATGATACAGGCATTAGAAGATTGCATTGAAGTGATTACAGACATATGCAACGACATATACCACACAGGATACATACCAAATGAACTAAAAACATCAACTTTCATTGCATTGCCTGAAAGGAATGGTGCAGTTGAATGTAAACTTTAGAACAATAAGCCTAATGAGCCATGTTACAAAAATCTTGCTAAAAGTTATACAAGGAAGGATTCAGAATAAAATCAATACTGAATTAGATGAGCAGCAATTTGGATTTAGGACAAATAGCGGAACAAAAGAAGCCATATTCTGCATGAGAACATTAATCGAAAAGTACACAGAAGTAAACAAACAGTAAACAATATATGCTTACTAGACTACACCAAAGCTTTTGATAGAGTAGACCACAAACAACTTATAGAATGCCTAAAAGAGATGCATCTAGATGACATGGACATACGACTAATATGTAATCTATACTGGAGCAAACAGCAATAATAAATATAACAAAGAGAACTCTACACCCATTGATATAAAAAGAGGAGTAAGACAGGGATGCATCCTATCACCAAGCTTGTTCAATCTATACACTGAACAAATTTTTAAAAACATCATAGAGATGCCAGACCTACAAATTAATGGAAAGATAATCAATAACCTAAGATATGCTGACGATACTGTACAATATCCCACAAAGGATTAGCCGCCTTGAAGGTTATGGCAGCTGCCAACATCGAGCAGAGGCTACTTACTCTTCTGTTCCAGGATTAGTCCTCGCATCATCGAGTATGCCCTGTTAATTCTTACTGTCAGTACGACTCAAATTGATAGGCTGGGGAAAATACAAATGAAGCCAGGCGCATTATCCTGGGATCTACGAGGGACACTCCCTGTGTAGCAATGAGGTATCTTCTTGAATTTCCAACCATGGATGACAGAATCAAGATCTGGATGAGAACGAGCATACCTGAAGATTAGTACAGATACAGAGCATCCTTTGCACCACGTGCTCAACTCAGAGAAAGGAGTCAGGCTAAAAAGAGGCAAATCAAGGGGGCCGAGCAGAAGATGTCATCAAACAGGTCTGTGTGCTTACCAATATCAGCGTTGGTGAGGTGTGGATACCGGTGCCTACGTCATTCAAGGGGACTTTCTCGTGTAATGTCACATTCGACAGAAAAAGTAGGGAACAGAACCCGTCGTTGTTAATGCTGAAGTCAACGGTCTCATCTGCGATAACACCGATGAGAAAGATGCAGTCATCTATACATACGGATCTGTAAGACGACACCAAAGAAGTGCATGGGCATTTACAGCACGCTCGGCGGGCAGAATAGTCAAGGAAGACAGTGGTGCATACGTCGTGACCACGAGTAGCATGACAATGGAGGTGATGGCAGTGACCAAGGCATTCAAATGGTTAGAGTCACAAGACTACACCCACGCATGTATACTGAGTGATTCGATGAGCACGATAAAAAAAGTGGAGGCGGGCTCTTTACGCATGCAATGGGTAGAGTCGTTGCAGAAATCCAAAATACGTAAGGTCACCTTTGTCTATGTCCCTGGACATGCGGGAGTACGGGGAAATGAAAGAGCGGACAGGTTGGCTAGCTGTGCTGTCGTTGAGGACGGGCAACCGATGGATCGGGCGGCATCATCAATGCCCTCCGAGATGTGGGAAGAGCACAGGACTTCAACAAACACAGATCCACGTCACTTCTTCGGATGATAGAAATGGGAGCTAAGATGGGCACAGCCAGAAATGAGAAACTTGGTGGCCGTGTAAGAAGACTTCTCAACCAACGTAGAACTGGAGTCGTCAGTCGCTGGACACTGAGGGAATTGCTGAGGAGGGATCTGAGCACCTATGGACATGTTCGGAGTGCAATGATGATGACCCGCAAATAACTCCATAACTGTACTACTAGCAGAAAATCCTAAAGATCTACAACAATTACTTAATGAAAAAACCATGACAAGCAAAAAATATGGACTAGATATGAATATCAAAAAGACTAAAATTATGACCATAAACAAAGAAAATACTCAAAAACCACAAGTGGATATCAAATAGAAGGAGTACACTTGGAGACAGTTCAGAACTACAACTACCTTGGACATACTATAACCAATGATGGAAAATGTACAAATGAAATAAACAAAAGAATAGGAATGGCAAAAAGTAATTTTAATGTCATGAAGAACATACTAACTCAAAACAAATAACACCAGGGCTAAAACTACGAATAGCAAAATGTTACATCTTCTCATATTCCTATATGGTGCAGAAACATGGACATTAGACTAGAAACAGAACAGAGAATTGAAGCGTTTGAAATGTGGATATATAGAAGAATAGGTAGAATTGGATGGAAGGAAAAGAAAACAAACGATGAAGTCTTAAAATAACTAAAAAATGAAAAGAGAACTACTAAACACAATTCAAACAAGACAAATGCGATTTTTGGGTCATGTTATTGGTTATTGGTTATGGAAGGCCTCGGCATCACAGCAAACGAATTAAAATCCATAATTGCTCAACCGCCCGTGCCAGTGGAATCATCCGAATTACCAACTCATCTCCCAAACAAAGAAAGGTAACTGTAGTCCCCATCGTAGCAGTCCCAGCACACGCCAAAAGACATAAGGCGAAACCGCGCAGAAAGTGAACACAGCCAACTGTTCCCTGTCATACGATATCATCATTCATCGTAAACAAGCGGGATATCGAAGCAGGATCAAAACGGATGAGACACAGCTCACGGTGTGCACAGAGCACTTAACTCAGTAGCTCCTGCAACAAGCCGGATTTGGAATATGAGGAAACTGCAAGAAGGAACACTTTTCAGACATAGCCTTCAATGGTTCCTGCCGCCTATCCACCATATACCATGAGAGTTCACGTCCTCCCGAAAATGATGATCGTCATAGCACTTGATGTTGTTAGGCCGTCATTGATGACTCCAATTCCAAACATATAGACACACAGTGGTGGTAAGTTATCATTTCCAATCCAACAGAAGCCACATGACCTGTAGTTAGTAAAACCACAGAGAGAATATGATTTTGTGACCTTCACTGATTCACTCTTAGACGTGATGTGTAGTTTACGCAAGAGGAGAAGTTTTCAACTACAGTGATCCCATTTAAGGCAATTCTTGGATAGCAAGGCAAGTCTCCTTTATAGCAGCAGAACTTGATGTTCTCCGCTCCCTTCTTGTAGCTGCCGCCACACGATTCTGATGTCTCATTAACTTGGACATCATTCAAGAACAATGTCAGATTAACATTCCATAGATGTGGCTCTGCTGATGAAATGCTTGGTGCAACAGTTGTATCAATCATACTGGAGGCTCCTGGTCTGTGGTCATTAATATCACAGACGGCACATGATGTTGTTATATTCAGTGTTTCTTTCTGGGGTGTAAATATATGGCACACACATGGAGAGTGGTTTGTGGTCACAGTAATCCCATTAAAGGCAATTCTAGGGTAGTATGGCATAGCTGTTTCAGAACAGCACAATCCTGTGATGTTTTCTGTGTTCGCTATAAAGCTGCTGCTGCTACACAATCCTGACCAATTATAGGTGTGGACATTATTCACTTGCAATGACAAAACTACTTTGTTTACATCATAAACCTCTGGAAGCGAATCATTTATTGGACTAATAGTACAATTTATTCTTCCATAGGGGATATCTTCATTGAGTCCCCCAAAAAAGGTCTTTGGTTAAAAAGCACATATGCTTTTGAGTTAAACACAAATGAGCCCACTTCATAGATTCAAAATGATCCTTGTCAATGCCATCCGTTTGTACAAGTTAGGTCCTTAGCTACCAACGTCTAAAACGAAGCCATCCAATTAACGACTTTATCTACAGCGAAGGTTAACGAACTGTGAACAAACATTTATGTTCAAACCCTTGAAAACATTTTCAAAAATCTGCCAACTCGCAGCAATAACATTTATCGTGTTGTTCAATGTAAACATTGCTTGGTCCATAGCTCGAATATAAATAAGCTGCCATTTTGGTGCGTCCCATGACGTCCATGTTAAAAGACACAACAGCCTACTAAAAGTAATCTTGGAGGGGGAAATACAAGGTAAAAGAGGCAGACCAAGACTAACATGGACGAGTAACATCAAAGATGGACAAATCAGCCTATGACAACCTGCACCATCAAAGCAAGAGACAGAACAGAATGGCGCTCCATGGTAGCCAATCTTCGTTGCGGAGATGGCACTCGATGATGAAAGTTAAAAAAATTCTCGCTGAAAAGCTTGAGAATTAAATGCAGCGGAAGTGACCTCTACTAAAATGACGTCAATGACGCCATTTTGTCAGCGAAATAGAAGCTGAGAAGTAACGGCAGCAAGTGTATGAATAATTTCTTTGAAAAGTAAGAGCGTTGAACTAATTAGTTTGTTGTGTTCTTCATAGTTTAAAATAAATTGATAGTTGATTTGGTATAATAAGTACTAATGTTTGTGAACAGCTCTAATTCTAATACTAAAACTAAGTTACGAAGAATGAGAGAGAGTGTGTCGTCGTCAGCTCAGGCTGAAGAAGGCTGGTTGTCCGGTCCGACTCAATGACAATCATTGACACATACACGCACAAAAAATACAGTTCAGTGGTTCGTTTTTTTATGTGATAGTTATAGTATAGTTACTTTGTGGAAGAACACATTGAACAGCAATAACCTTTTGTACTCAACTTCATATTGACTTCAACAAAGCTTTCCGATAGCCTAGCATTCAATCATTCATTGTCATTCAATCATTCAAATCATTCATTTGATTGATTCATTCAAATTCAACGAATGAGTCGAATGTATAATGTATTCAAATTCATATTTAATTTAATAATCTGATCACTGATAGATAGTATTTTATCATTCTTATTCTATTCTATTGACCTTCGAGCCGTAACCGGCCCATAGGGCGTAGACCAAGATACACCTTCTCCTATATGAATTTTTTTCTAGCAGTTTTCTTTTAAAGATATTTTATCAAATCTCGCCATCTGTCTCTGTTCTGTGCAAGCAGTTCTATCTCATTGAGGGAGCCGATTCCTGCTGCTCTTGCCTCTCCATCAATGTTCTTCTCAGTGTCTCCTGGGTCTTCCTCTTTTCTTTTACCTGTTGTTTCCCATATGAGGGCTTGCTTTGCTATTCGATTATTATCTCTTCTCATCACATGTCCAACGTATGACCATCGTCTTTTCTTTATTACTGAAGATATTAGTGGTTGATTGGCGATTTCTCTAATTTCCTCGTTTGTTTTGAATTCGTTCCATTCTATACCAAGTATTTTCCTTAGACATTTATTTTCGAATGCGTTCAACTTTGTTTCTATATCTCTTGTTGTTTCCAGCTTTCACACGCATACGTAAGGGTTGATAGTACATTTGATTTGAATAGCCTAAGTTTTGTGTTTGTGCTAATGAGTTTTGATTTCCACAACTTTTCAAGGCTTCTGAAAGACATTGCTGCTTTAGCCAGTCTGATTCTAATTTCTTTGCTCGTATCCCCTTCTCGATCAATGTGACTTCCAAGATAGATGAAGTGATCGATCTCTTCTACTGGTTTGTTTTCCATGTATATTTTGCACTTGTTGGAATTAAACTTTTCATGACTTTAGTCTTTTCATGATTGACCTCAAGCCCAATTTTGCTGGCTATTGATGATAGTTCATTTGTGTTTTCCTGCATCGTTTTTATCTGATTGCTGATGAGAACTATGTCATCAGCAAAGTCCAGGTCCTCCAAATGGTCTCCTTGTATCCATTCGATGCCTTTATTACCAGTGCAGCATTTCTTCATTATGAAGTCCATAACAATTCCAAATAACAAGGGCGATAAAATACATCCTTGTTTAACCCCAGTTTCTATTGGGAAACATTCGCTCAGTCCTTCCTCTGTTCGAACTGCACATGTGTAACCCATCATACATGTCTTTGATAATATTTATGATTTTTTGATGGTAAGCCATATTGCTTCAGAATTTCCACAAAGAATCTCTATGATGTATTTTATCACCCCCTTGTTATTGGAGTTGCTATGGACTTTATAATGAAAAAAATGCTGCACTGGTAACAAAGGGCCAGGGCAAGGCATCGCCAATCAACCACTAGAATCATCAGTTACAGTAATCAAGTAAAAAAATATGATGCTGGACATGTGATGAGAAGAGAATACCCGAATAGCAAAGTCAAAGCAAGCCTATGGGAAACAAGAGCAGGAGGAAAAGAGGCCCGGAGGCCGACCAAAAATTTAGACACTGAGAAGAACATAGATCAGAGTGAGAGAGGCAAAGGCAGTAGGAATTGGGTCCCTCATTGAGTTCATGAAATGCTTACACAAAAACAGACCTGAGACATGGGGAGATTTGGTTAATGTATTTTGCAAGGATTGAGACTGCTAGATAAGAAAGATAATTTGAAAATGACGAGTATCTCAAGTATCTTGGTCTATGCTCTATCATTATGCGCAGGCCATGGCTCGATAGGGGGGCCGCAATAGCTCAGTGGTTAGTGATTTGGGCTACAAAGGACAAGAGGTAGAGTTTGATCCCCACCGACAGCTTCTGGGTTCACCCAGCCTTAAATGGGACTGGATTTTTTCTGGGAAAGTAAAGCGGCATGGGCGTAATAACGACCACATTACCCCAAAAATCACGTGCTGGTCTGTAAAATGTATGCATATATATATATATATATATATGCCACTGGACATGACGGGGCTCTTTTCTTTACTTTACTTACGGCTCGATAGGTCACTAGATAGATTGATAGTAACTTTGGTTATTTTGAAAGTTCTTATCAGTGGCAATCAATGTGATTGTGAACTTCAACATATGATTTCTTGGATGCAAGAAAAAAGCAAAATTAGCAGTCTCTCTGAGTCTGACTGTCTGGCTCACTCCATCAAACTTCAACAAATTTACAAAGTGACTTTCAATAATGACTAAAACTATGTTTTTTTCGCATTCGAAAAAACGCATTCGAAAATAAATGTCTAAGGAAAATACTTGGTATAGAATGGAACGAATTCAAAACAAACGAGGAAATTAGAGAAATCGCCAATCAACCACTAATATCTTCAGTAATAAAGAAAAGACGATGGTCATACGTTGGACATGTGATGAGAAGAGATAATAATCGAATAGCAAAGCAAGCCCTCATATGGGAAACAACAGGTAAAAGAAAAAGAGGAAGACCAGGGAGACACTGAGAAGAACATTGATGAGAGAGGCAAGAGCAGCAGGAATCGGCTCCCTCAATGAGATAGAACTGCTTGCACAGAACAGAGACAGATGGCGAGATTTGATAAAATATCTTTAAAAGAAAACTGCTAGAACAAAAAATTCATATAGGAGAAGGTGTATCTTGGTCTACGCCCTATGGGCCGGTTACGGCTCGAAAGGTCAATAGATAGATAGATGTTTTTTTCACTTAAAACACAAATAGCAAGATTATAGATTGCAATAACAACAGTGACATCTCTCTCTTTTTAGCACAGCTGGCAAGGCTTTTGCATGAGTAGTCTTAAAATGCCTGCATAGACTTGCATTGAGAGTGAGAGAGTATTATTCCCAATGCAGCTTCAGAGCTGGTAGTACAATAGAAATTCCTGTAGTGTAAAAAGTACATGTATAGTATAAAGTACCTATAATTAAATCACCACTAAGTCATTGGATAGATCTGGTGATAGTTCACACTTGTGCCTAATAACTTGTTTTATTTATTGAAGCCTTCTCTTGATTTTTCAGTTTTTATGATTGCTTTTGTTGCCAGTGCGTGTTCTTTATTATTCTTAGATCTTTAGTGTCAAAACCTTTGTGCTTTATTAGAAAGTTTATAAAATTGTGATTATTTCTTGATGTTTACTTTTTATATGTTTTTGGTATCTGTGTATTCTGTAAAACACATTGATTTTATATTTTTTGTGTATTCTGTAAAACACATTGATTAACTTATTTGCGTTCATTTTCATGGCAGTCCAAGAGGCACTGAGTTTCCTTTCAGTGGATGGCAAAGTCAAAAGAGGAAACATGCTGATAGTTACAGTTAGGAGGTTGCTGCTTAAACTTAACTCATCCAGTTTTTCTATTTCATTTTCTATAAAATGTGTTGAAATTCTAATCTTTAAACTTTTTTTTTTAATATAAAAGGACTTCAATTTTTTTGACACAAGTGTTTCACTTCCACAGATGAGCAATCCTTTTGAATTCACGGACACTTTTGATGGCTTTGATGCAACATACGAAGATCAGACTTTTGATGATAATGCTAGCGATGACACCAAGAGCGAGAAGATAAGAAACCGTTCAGAACCTGGGCCACCTGGTGTAGACAGTGCTGAACAGTCAAAGAGCAGAGACAGAGAGAGAGATAGAGACTCTAGGAGCAGAGATGATAGAGATCGTGGAAGGTTAGCTTGTTTGTAAACATTTAGCTGTACAATTTATAATCAATTTAAAATAATTTTTGCTCTTTGGCAGTTTTTGTTTTTTTTATCTTGAATCTTTTTGCCAAAGTAAATAATATTGCAGATCCTCACAAAGCAGTATAATGTTTATAACTAAGAATATTTGAGAAGTGAATACTTTTAGGGTTATGTGTGCTTTAAATGATTTATTTACTGTTTTTGAGAAGAGAATACCCGAATATATGTGGTATATAAATATATAAAAAATATAAATATATATTTAAAAAAAAATTTACTGTTATAAGAAAATGAACAAAAAAAACAACCCCATTATGCCTCAAGTGTGACATCAGGAAATGTGGTTTAGTGCTGATATTTTTTCGTAGCCATTGGCACATTTTTTTGGTAATGCGGTTTAGTGCTGATATTTTTATGGTCATTGGCACATTTTTTGGTATTGTGGTTTAGTGCTGATATTTTGATGGTCATTGGCACATTTTTGGTATTGTGGTTTAGCGCTGATATTTTGATGGTCATTGGCACATTTTTTGGTAATGATTTTCTTGCTCAGAAATAAAAAGCATCTGGCACCCATTTAAAGTTGGGTGAGCCTAGAAATCAAGCAGCTACAGGCTGGAATAACTGGTTCCGGAATTGTACGACTAAAGAGGAGCAACTTCACTGCAATTGCCAATGAACTAACTACTGGAGACCCAGTACTTTCCCAAACAATATCGAAATCCTTGGGCCCATCTGACATGTCTCCTCATGGAAAACATAAAATACCAGAACTTAAGGAAAATATAGCAGGAATCATGAAAAAAGGCACCCAATCAGACACAGAAAGAAAACATGTAGCAGAAAAACACATACACAATACCGACCCACAGGGCTCTTGGTCCCACATATACACAGATGGATTTGCTACAAATGCCACATAAATGGAGGGGGAAGTGTGTTCTTGACGCTGAATAATCAGGACGAGATCCCAAGTTAATAGCCTGGAAAATTCTGAAACAACGTTAAAGCAGAAACTGAGGCCATCAGAGATGCTGCAACACTGGCTACTCAACACAAAAATAACATGCACAATAAATTGGTGATTCTGACTGATGCACTGTCAGTACTATCAGTTCTAAAAAGCCCTAAGAACAATGAACTAGATGACTTGAGAACAACCCTGTACCAACTATGCAATAACTTCCAGAGAGTAATCATTCAGTGGATACCATCACACTGTAATATACACGGGGACGAACGCGCAGACAAATTAGCTAAAGAGGGAGGGAGATTACCACAAGAGAACCATCCGCTCAGTTATGATGAAGCCAAATCCATCCTCAAAGGTCAGTACCATGAAAAATGGAAATGAGAACACCCAAGGCATAACGAAAGTGACGGATACCACCAACTATCAAGGAGGATCAAGTCATCATACTTCGCCTACGCACTGGCCACAATAGAAAGAAATCACATGTTCACCAAATTCAAATAGGTACAACCAGCCTATGCCACTGTACGCTGGACAATATGGCTACAAAACATGTTCTACAGATTGCCCTCAATACACAGACCTGAGAAGAGCAATGTGGTCCACGCCCACCTCCTTGGAAGAGAAACTATATGGGGCAATCAATTCGCTTAGACAGCTGACTTCATGAGAGAGTCTGGAATCCTACTCTGATTGAGTCTTGATTGCAGAGCGAGAGATAGAAATGGATTAATCATTATCGCTCATTTAAGAACAAGGCACAATCTACCTGCAACCGATAAAGATTGAAAGCAGATACGTGAGCATGAACTGCAGACTACAAAGAAATACATTTTTCTAACTTGGCACGTGTACTCGAATCAACTGGAATAGCAAATTATACTTCACAGAAGTGTTTTATCAATTTAGAACAGTGTAGCATACAATGTTAAAATGCCTAGCAAGTTTCTCTGGAAGAATAAAGCAGTTTATAGACCACATACAATTAAGAAACATGTATGTATAGTCACTCAACAACTATACATGTTATTGAAGTTTGCATTCACTGCAGAAGTAATAAAATTATCAGCTCAAGTAAGCAACAAAGAACTATCTGAAGTGAGTTTGAGCACAAGTTATGTATCGCAAGAGTTTGATAATCAACTCACCATTTATTTATATCAAGTTTGCTTGAGAAAGTTAAACACAGATACAGTTGACTATCAACACTTCTTTCTTTTATTTCAGAGACAGAGACAGGTGGAGAGGAGATCATGACAGACGGAGTGGGGACTGGAACCAAGACAGAGATAGTAGTCGTTCTAGTCGTCATCGTGAAAGAAGTGGCAACAGAGACAGAAGTCCACATTCAAGTTACAGAGACTCTGAAGGAAGTCTGGTGATGATAGTGTAAGTACATTATCTCTGTCCAGTTTAAGAGATTTTTACATTTCATTTCTATAAATATTAAGTAAGGGACCAAGATATGAATATATGAAGATGATGGCGCTGGGTAGGACACACACTGCAGAAGCCAACTGAGGGTATTACACAATATGCCCTTTTTGGAATCCCCAAGAAAAAAGATAACGAGGAAGACCAAAATATTCCTGGAGAAGACAGATGGAAGCAGAGATGAAGATGATGGGGAAGACATGGAATGATCTTAAAAGAATAGCAAGAAACAGAAGAGCTTGGAATGTGTTTGTTGAAGACCTATGCTCCACAGGGAGCTGAAAGGTAGAAGAAGAGGAAGGGCCAAGATATGGGGCAGCAACTGGACTAAAGGGTGACCAATACCTGACTACTTGCATCAGAATCAAAGACAACAGCGCATATCAAAATCCTAACTCACCTCTCCACAACACCATTGTTAACACTGATACTATGTCCGGTCAATAAAATAGAGATCAAGAGGGAAAAAATAACATGGTGTCATGAGATGTTAAGCTGAAGGTAGATTTGTTGGGCCAAAGCCAAGTGAGTTGGGATCAAGAGGAAAGTAAACCGGTACCCAGAAATGTCATGTTGAAAACAGATGTGCTGGGCTGAAATGCTCAAATATTGCAGCTTGCTGTAAATTACATTATATAGTATGTACACACACCTAATGTCAATTTAAATTAAAGGACACTGATGGAAATGGAGCTCAGTGGTTAGGGAACTGGACTACATGGAACAATAGATCAGATTTGATCAACGACACCTAGGTTCACCAAGTCTGAAATGGGTATCAGTTTTGTGAGCTGGTGTGATACTGACTACTATTTACGCATGAAATGTGCTGTTAGTAATGGAAAAATATGTGCATTTACATCAAATTTCTCATATACCTGTGAATGAACTTCTGCTTCACTTACACTGATGAAGTAAAAGAAGTTTTTAAAATATTGAACTTTATTTTGTCTTATATTAAAATATGGGCGCCGTGATAGCTCAGTGGTTAGTGAACTGGACTACAAAGGACAAGAGGTAGGGTTCGATCCCAACCGACGGCTTCCGGGTTCACCCAGCCGTAAATGGGTACCAGATTTTTTTCTGGGAAAGTAAAGCGGCACGGGCGTAATACCGACTACATTACCCAAAAATCATGTGCTGAAGGTCTGTAAAATTTATGGTCACTTACACCATATTCCCTGTACGCCATTTGGCGTGACGGGTTCTTTACTTTTACTACTTATATTAAAATACATTAATGGAAAAGATCCTCTTTTTAGTGGGCCATGGTATGAGTCTGAGACAGCAAAAGTATAGTCATGTTCTCTCTCTTCACTTCTTCTTATACATCCTTTGGGTATTTGGAGGGGGGTTCTTATTTTAGCATGAATGAAATGAACAGTTTAATTTTTTTATTGATTTGCTGGGCCTGTCATAGAATCATCTTTGCACTGAACATATTAGTTTACATTTGAAGTGTATATTAGTCTTCATTTCTGTTTGTCATCTCATGTGTTGTACTAACATTAATCTTCTTGCCTCTATGGAAACATACACACAAAAAAAACATGTTTTCTTCCATATTAATAAACCCTTGTAATAATTATATTTCAGTATTTCTCAGATGATGACAAAAGTAGCAGTCTATCTGATAGGTTCCGAAACAGGGACATGGAGTCTCGGAGTGAATCCAATCGGGGCTTAGATGACAAAGGAGGAGACAAATGGGTCTGTAACCAGCCATCACGAACAATCATATTGCGAGGACTGCACATGGATGTAGATGAGAAAATTGTTAGTTGTGTTTTCATTGCGTAACATGAATGCATTGTTAACTTTGAATGTAGATTTTCTTGGGAATCTTCTCAATTCATGAGACTTGAGCATCTCTTCTAAAATATTTTTGTCCACTAATTAGTTTTAGATTTGTTTACTTTATGACACAACTTGAATGCTTCTACCCATTAAAGAGTTTTGAAAGCATTTGCAGCTGATTCATCTTCATAACATGTTTTTCCATTTAACAGTTTGTAAATATTTTATGTGATTTAACTGAGCCACAATTTTATGTTTAAATTTGTTTTGTAAAGTTTATTTGTGAATTTATTTATTTTTAAAAAGTATCTTTTACTTCATTTATATATATTTTACTGTTTGATACAGTATATCCCAATACATCTTGGTTGTACTACTATAATGTTGTGCCCAAGAGAAATGTAAACCTTACATTCCACTCATCAACATCAGTAACGCTATAGGATACCATTACTGTTTCCCATTATAGTAAATAATTATCTTAATGTCTATCTATCTATCGTCCTTTCGAGCCGAAGACGGCACATAGGGCAGAACCACAATTTAAAAAAACAGAAACCTTGCGTGCCCAAATGGCACATATTGCAGAGATCGCTGCTTCCAAAACTTATGGCTCTGTTTCCATAACAATACTTTTTACAATGACAGCTTGTCAAGCCATCGATCAACCTCCTTAGTCGCCTCTTACGACATGCCTGGAAGGTCACAGTGTCACTATTCTTTACTTCCCTCATAATGAGGCCCCGGTAACACACAGGAGATCTTAATGTCACAGGGTCGATATTAGCTGTTAGATTATTGGTCCAAGTGGGTGATGTTATGGGCTGCAATGTTTTTCTTGGATTCCTGGGTTCTGTTGGGGAATCTGAACCTTGTCCATCCCAGAGGTATAACACAAAATACTAGCTTCTTCAATATCAACCGACTGCAGGTTGTCTGTCCACAACTTTATTTATATATTTTATTGTTTATTATGATACATATTTTACTTTCACGAATTCTATGAACATTTTGGTAAAGTATATCATTGATTGTTAATTTACTTGTATCTGTTAGATCCTAGCTTGTAGCTGAAATCTTGCTCTATGTATCATTTCAGATTGGAGCTGAACTTATGCTGCTTGGACTTCCAGTTAAAGATATCCGGCTCATCCGGAGATCCTCAGGTAACCTACCTAACTTTATGTTCTTCATTCAGTTCATCTCTTTTATCATTTGTTTATTCTCAATCATGTTATATCTGTTACCTGGCATTGCTGATGATCACTATGTGAAGAGTACAATTATTATTTTATGGAACTCTAAGGAAGCTTTTTTTTTTTTTTGCTGTAACTTATATTTTCTGAAACTCAGTGGGGGTATAGTAGAAACACTTAAACTAACTGAACCACACAGGGAAAAGACAGGTGCTTAGTAACGAAGAAAGTTTTGTCTGCCCGTGAAACAATCACACTATATATCTTGATACAATTACTTCTAAGTACATTGAAGTTTCTTCACTTGGTATTGATGCAGAAAAGTAACCAGCAAGGCCAGTTATTATTAAATAAAACCAATGCTTGAGAACATCGTTTTACAAGAGCTTGCTAGATATGTTTAGTGGCTTAATTGTAAAGACTTTGTACGGCTGTTTTCTTTTCCAAACATTCAAGGATCTGTAAACAGCTCATTAAAAATTTTCTTTGCACAATTATAGTTTTTCCCCCCAATAACTTATGATCTCAGGATTGGTTGGTTAGATTGAGTGCCCAGTCCCTTCAGAGATGAACAATAAAACACTGGTTCTGTGTTTTGGCTGTATACTGTTGCTATCTCTGCAGAAAATAAAATAAAGTAAAATCCTGTAATTAAAAAATAAACTTTACCAACTTTCAGAAATTATCCAATGGATTATGTATAGTATAAGCACATTTAATTACAAAACAAATCTTGATAATGAAACGTATTTTTTGCAAAAAAAAAAAAAAAAAAAAAAAAAAAAAAGTATGCTTCAACCATGAGATTTTTATATTGTATTTTGTTAGCCGTTATGGTTAGTACACTAGCTACTGACCAAAAACAGGCACTGTTCAATTTGTAGAGAATTTCTTTTTGGATTGACACTGCTCATCCAAGCCTCTGAAGATGGTTACCAAGGATTTTTTGTTGGAAAGTTGGTCAACCTAACAGAATACAGATCACATTATGCGTAGAATGTACTGTTGGTCATTAAGAAATATTGGCACAAATATGGCCCTAATGTGTGAAGGAAACCTTTGCTTACTTTTGAGAGGTTCTGCAATGGAGAGTTTATTTTGGAAGTTATGATATTCCTGGATTCTTCTCCTTAGTGATCAGTATCTGCTATGTCTAACTGAAATGGGTTACCAATGAAATTGTGCACCAGAGTTCTTTTTCATGGATTAACATCAGTGCTGTCATGATGGATCTTGATGTCATTTAGTTTGGTTGAGTATGTCAGTTTTCCCACCTAACATTATTCTGTGACTTGACAAGTCATCTCAGGACATTCTAGACACAATTATTTTCTCTCATTTAAAAAAAAAAAAAAAACGAAACACCTATCACCTTATTCCATGACTCAGTGAAATATCTGAGAACATCCCTCAGACATAACTATTCCCTATCAGGTTTTGTTTTTTACAAAATCTAATTACCCATCACCTTATTTGTCCATGATGTAACATAGATACAGTTAGTTTCTTTCATTTATTTTAATTAGGCTAATTTGTTTGAGGACATTCAATGGACACAACTATTCTTTTCCAATTGATTATAATTACGCTAAATATCCATTACCTTATGTGTCCATAACTTGACAAGTTGTTGGAAGACATTCTATGGACACAAGTATTCTCTTCCAGCTTATTTTAAACAACAAAGGACAAGAGGTCAGGTTCGACCCTGAGCAATGGCTTCCGGGTTCACCCAGCTGTAAATGGGTACCAGATTTTTTTTGGGGGGAAAGTAAAGTAGCATGGGCGTAATACCGACCACATTACCCCAAAAATTATGTGCCGAATGTCTATAAAAATTACGTTCACTGACATATTTCCTATACGCCACATGGCGTGACAGTGCTCTTAAATTAAAAAAAAAATATACCCATCATTCTATAATTCCAAAACTTGAAAGGTTGTTGGAGGACATTCCATGGACACAGCTATTCACTTTCAGGTTATTTTAATTAAGCTAAATATCCATCACTTTATACGTTCATAACTTTGACAAGTTGTTGGAGGACACTCCATTTACACAACTATTCTCTTCCAATTTATTTTAATTAGGCTAAATACCCATCACCTTATGTGTCCATATGTTGATAGGTTGTTGGAGGACATTCCATGGACACAGCTATTCACTTTCAGGTTATTTTAATTAAGGTAAATACCCATCACCTTAAACGTTCATAACTTTGACAAGTTGTTGGAGGACATTCCATGGATACAAATATTCTCTTCCAATTGTTGTAATTAGGCTAAATAAAAAATACCAGTTTTTCCATTAACTTGAGAAGTTGAAGGACATTCCATGGACACAACTATTCTTTTCCACTTTATTTTAATGAGACTAAATACCCATCACCTTATCCCATTCTTTGGCAAATCATTAGAGGACTTTCCATGGGCACAACTTTTCTCTGCTAGCTTTTTTCTCTCTTCTCATTGCTATCTATTATTTAATGAAGCTGTGAACCATTCCTTAATATTATAATTCCAGTTCTTTCTTTGTCTGTCTTTGTCATACTCTATTAACAGTTCCTTTTATGACAGTTCTCTTGCCTGACTGAATTGAGCTTATTATGTATGGCTGTGCTGTGCAGTTTTAGCTTCATCATGGTGACAAGGAAACCATCATAAAGACTTTTATGGGTTTTTCTTGTTCTTTCCTTTGAACTTCGTGGTACAGTACATCTTTTCAGATTCTGTGCTGCACCTCTTTGTTGTAATGTGGTCTAAGTGTGAGATGCCCAGGATCTTATGAATGTGTTTCATATCAATACAGAACATGATAACGAGTTATCTAGGTAGAAGACCAGCATTGTGGTTCAGGCAGGTACAAACCATCTACCATTTACTCAGGTAAGTTTTGGTTTCACTCTGTTGGTTCCCCAAACTGATGCACTTGTTTGTGAAGTTTGAATGTTTTATTTAACAAGCTTCGTTTCCACCTTGCTTACACAGGTGTCTCTCGAGGCTTTGCTTTTGTGGAGTTTCATAACGTTACAGACGCCCAGCGCTGGATGGAGCACACACAGGTTGATAATGCAGAAAAATCATTTTTGACAGAAAAGCAGTGGATTGTAGATATTTGCTACAGCATCCACTTTAGTATATAATCTTGGTTGGTCTTTATATTTAGTGGGTCTTCACAGTTTTATTTTTGAAAGTTATAAAAAAAAAATTAAATAATATTAGAGCTGGATGTACTCAGTTGTGATGTTATCATCATTATAGGTTATAACTAGTGACGCTAATAACTTCTTTTCTTCAGTTACTGTCTCTTCTATATTTAATTTACTTCTGTCATTTTATCATATGATCCATACTTCCCCCACTCTCATTCCATGTCCATGGCCTTGAATTGTCACCAAACAATTCCTTCACAAAATCTGCCCATCCATTACTTATTTTAATATTATATCATTCTATTCAATATTATATTTCTGCTGTTGTCAAAATTCATCATTAAATAAATTGCTTGGTATTTTCTTGATCTAAAAGTATTTTCATAATCCTTCCATTGTTGAATTATTATTATTATTATTACTTTTTACTCTTATAAATACAAATCTGTTGCCAAACAGAAAATCTAGCATTACCAATTTTTTATTGGAATTATTTTAATTTAGTTTTTCCCCTTATCCAAAATCTTCTAGTTTGTTATTTGAACTATATGGTACAGTAACATTAATTCTTGATCACAGTTTAGTACTTCACATTCCTGAATTTATACCTCCCAAAAAATCTTCTATTCTTCTGTTTGAGGTGATTGCATTTTCTGTGCATTTCATGAGACATACATTACCTTTGAATCTGGTTAACAAGCCCAACTTCTGCAGAGATGCTATTTCTGAATATATTAAGCAAATCATAGATGGGGAGTCTACCAGTTTGACAGTTATTTTCTACGACAGGACATAACAGAACTATGAAATATGATAATAAATAATATGGATATGCTAGTTCAGTATTTCATATGTCCCTAATAATATATCTCATTTCATGGGACACAATCCACATTGGCAACCTAGCTTTCAAAATGAATTAATATAATAACCCATCAGAGGGTACCACATATTGTATTAAACCTGGGGTATGTGTTATGATATGTTGATACAAAATCGTGTGCTGTAAAAATATGAGAATTATATGTTCTGTCACTTACATCAAGTCTGTAAATCTTGCCTTTGTCTTTTTGTGGTGAATTTGTTGTGCTTGTGTCTTTTTCCCTGACATGCCATGCACTGTCTTCTGTTCGCCTCGCGGCGTGGCTTTCCATCTAAAGCTTGTGAGAATTATGGGACCCCGTTTGGCCTGCCCCTATCACTAAGGATTTTTTGTGCTGATATGAAATATTTCTTGTTCACAGGGTAATCTTCTGCTTCTCAATCAGTACCGAGCTTTGATGGCATATAGTGTTACTCGTGACCGTGGCAGCGGTGGCAACAGGGACAACAACTTACAGAGAAACGATTGGGTCTGCATCAAGGTAGGGATTTCATACTATACGTTCTTTTAGTTATGCTACCAGTTATTTTATTATTTATTAATTTTACTGACAAATTTATGATTAAAAGCAAACACAAATATAATGATCATGGCTAACGAAGTGAACTTCCAAGTGTTTAAGTGTTCATATCATTGTAAGATATTCTTGCGCCATTTCAATTTCAGTGTTTGGGTCACAATTTCAAGCGTAGAGATTACTGTTATAATTGCAACCTTCCTCGTAAGGGTAAGTGATAAGTTTTGTTTTGAAACTTTATAGCTTTTTGCTGTTTTTTTTTTTCTTTTCCTTGCCTGCCTGAGAGTGTATATGAGTGCTGTATCCATTGACTTTAGTTTAGTTTGTCAGCGTTGGAATGACACTTTACAGTTTTATTACTTTTATAACAAAAATCTACTTTTAAATTTGTGTTCATTTTTTGGTCAGTTTTATTTTGTTAAAGATAATAAATTTCATAAGTATTTAATTTGAATTTTAAATATATATATATGAAATAACCAGAAGGATAAAATAATAAATAGCTTAAATCAACAATTCAACCCGTACACCAGTATTTGGCCACCTGTCACACACTGTCTCAGCCATCTTTGTACACAAGAAGATTGAATTTAATTAACCCATTAGACCTTTGATCTTTAGAGCCCTGATTGGAAAAATAATGTATAATTGTGTACCATCTGTAAGAAGCTCCATGGAGTCTAATACAACCCATCAGCAACTGACTGAAAGCATTCAGCATCTCACAGATGATTGCCTGCATTAGCATTGGTGATCATTGTAGCCGATCCAGACTCTCACCTTCTGTGGGTGCTCATAGTAACAGACTGACTGGCAAGTTGGAATTGAAGAGAGAAGGCAACCTGATGCTCAAAAAAATGCCATGCTGAAGTTGGATGTGTTGGATCAAGAGTCAAAATATCACAGCTATGCTGCAAACCACAACACAGCATATCTGTGCCCACATAATGTCTTTTTGAGGGCAGACTGTGAAGGGTGGTCGTCATGAGGTGGTCAAGCCATAGGAAAGTACCATCTTACCACCTGCTTAAAAACAATATCAAATAATGCATGCACAGATGTGTTTCCTCACTCATTTTAAATATACAACATATATGTAAGATTGGGTGACCTAATGAATAAAAACCAATGTTGTTTTCCGAGTAAGGTAATCCCAGGTTCACAACACGGTATAGATACTGATCCCAACACTTAATGGTGACTGCACAGGGCATGCAGGGCCCAAGATATGAGACAAATGCCTTATTTTCTGTTTAATGTGGCACGCTGCGTGTGCACTACTTGGAGGCAGTTTCAACCAATAGTGTGTAGCAATATATAGCATTCTCATCTGCCTCAACAATATCTAGGTTAAGTGATAGACTTTTTTACCAACCCTTATATATGAAGTGAAATCGTCATTTGTTTATATGAGGAAGTTTACACGTATTTCAATGAAATGCAATATCTTTCTTCATGGCATACACCCAATCACTGCTAAAGAAATTGATTGATCTCTTTGTCATATGGCATTTAATAGATTTAGATACGTTGTGTTGAGGTTTTGCGAAAATAACTGATATTTGCTCCTTGCAGCCAAACACATCCAACGTTAGTATGGCATTTTTGAGTACCAGGTTGCATTCCCTCTTCGATCCCTTCTAGCTTGACCAAACTGGACTGGTTAGTCTGTTTTTTATAGGCACCACAAAAAGGTGACTTAATGTTTGAGTGGTTCTGGTTCACTGATCTGGTGCAAGTTGTCAGCTGTGAGTCACTGACAGCTACCAACTCTGTTGTCAAGTGCCTTGCCTCCTAAAAGCAATTTTTTCATTTACCACTTACTTTTGGTTCCTCTCCATTCATAAAAAGGAAGCAGCATTATTTATAACTAACTGCTGTATAATTTTTTAAGATACAATCTCTTTTTTTGTGTGTGTGTGAAAAAGACAGTAAAATTTATACAGGAAATGACATGCTATATCTGAACTCTAAACAGCAGTACATAAAGGGAATTCCCTCTACCCACATTGATTTATGATTATTATCATCGGGTTTTTAGAGAAAAATAATTAATAAACAGGTACTATGAAAGCCAATGTCAACCATTTTCACAACCACCGATTACAAGATAAGCAGGCACATCAAATAAAAATATATATATTAAGTCTTAGTTCATTGTTAATTTCAAAGTACCTATGGAATCATTTAAAAATTCATAGCAATCATTGACAAACAGACATGAATGAGATATCATTGTTTTGCTAATTTCATAGTTTCTTGATTCTTTATTTTACAGAATCTGAGAAAGGCAGATCATCTGATGGGCAAGAGGAGATTGGAATCAATCCCTGCAATAGTAAGTCATGATTATTTTAAAAGGGGGGGGGGGGGGGAGAAGTGGCAAATGTTAGTTCATTTATTAACCTCTTTAACAGTATCACATGAAGTGGGATGGTGATATTGAATACCAAATTTAAAATGACAAATCTGTAAACAGTCTTGTTTACCTCATTTTGTTAAGAAATATAATCATTTTTAGCTGGTGGTGATGGACACACCTTTTCTATATCATCTTGAGTTCACATGTCTAACTCTTATAAAACAGCCTAAGGCAGCGGTTCTCAACCCTGTCATTGCACCTGCCACATGTTTTCTTGGTGCCCGTGAAGTTCCACCCTCATTCCAACGAGTGGCATATTTACTGTCCAGCATTCAATTGAATGAAAGGTTAAGAGAGAGAAAAAAAGATAGGATGAAGCAAATGGTGAGTTTGTTTTCTTCCCAGTGAACAGAAGCGGCAACCAACAGCATTAAAGATCAGAGCCAAGCAGATACAGCAGTTGAGATTAGCCTAGATACAATATCTGGAAAGGCTTGGGTAGAGGTGAACACAAATTGACATAAATATAAGTGCCGGCATAGACTCAGTGATTCGGAAATTTCTGAAAAAGGCGTGGGTCAGGTGTACGTGTTAGTTGATGGCCAGTTTTTCGAGCCAGTATTTTGAACAATGAATGTTATCAAGTCCCGAAACAGATCTTGCCTGAGACTGTTTCACATCTTGACAAAATACTTGTGATTAGGAACATTATCAAATGTCCCTAACTTTGAAAATGTAGCAGAAAAAATGCAATGCCAAAAATCACATTAGTTTAGTGCAGTGTAATGCTTGTTCTTTTAATGCTCATGTTGCTGTTTATCTTCAGATGATATGTAATTTTTTGTTGGTAAGATACAGTTCTTTATATTTATTTTTCTTTGAAAATGGACACAATAACCATTCAGCAAGCAAAAAGCTATGTTAGAAATACGAATAGCCGTAGTTAACAATAAATTTGGATACTGGCACCTGCAGTTCTTTTAAATATGTCCGGTGCACCTGAGGTTATAAAAAGGTTGACAACCCAGACTGATAAACTTGTTGTCATTGCCTGTATCCTGTAATATTTCAGCTACTGATTTTGTTATCCATTTCTGTGTTCATATTTTTCTGAAGGCCACATTAGACTGAAATGTCATGATTTTGTTTTGTTTCTCTTTTGTAAAGCTGTCGCCATTCTTTATAGGAGTGTACGTTACATGCCACCACATGTTCCCTGCTACAGCTTGCCTGATGGGTTTTTATTTTTTCTCTTTCTCTCTAATATATCATTCCTTGCAAAAGTGCCTATACAATAACACAATTACCTTTTGCATAGTGAATTTACACTTTAAACTCTTCATGGTTTTAAAAATCAAGTAGTCACTTCACAACAGCTTAAAAATGATCACATATAAAGGAATATACATTAATAGTAAATATTTTGTCAAAATATGCCTCTGGACCAATTTAACAAGAAACCGAAAATGACATGATCAAAACAAATCTTTTAGTGGTGCTCGTCTTACAAGTTACCAGTGCGAAACTGTGCTAAGATTGTGTGGAGAGCATGTGAAATTTGCCTTTTTAAATGAGTTAATTACATGTTATGTGGGTATTGTAAAATCCTAAAATTTAGGACAAGCAAGAAAATCATATTTTTATATACATCAAATAAGCAAAAATCTTTCCTAAATGCATAACAGTAGGGAAAAAAACCAGACGGAAGGTCAATGAAAAAATCAAATTTAACTAAAAAGAATTACAGAAATTCATTAAACAGTTTCCGAGATAATTAACTCTGTGGGCACAAATTTCTGAACGAAGTATAGTACTACATTCCCCATTAACATCGCTGAACTTTGCAAGAGTACTTAATTACTTTATCATGTTCATATATTTTGTTGTCTATTCATAAATTTATTGTAAATTGTGTAATCTTTCTCATCCATAGCTCTCATATTCCGAGGTCTAGATGCTCTCACAACAGAAGAAACATTAGTGACAGCTCTCACACAGGCTTGCGCTCAACACCCTTTAGCATCTATAAAAAATATTTCAATCGTACGTGACAACCTGGGAACATCGCGAGGCTTTGGTTTCGTTGAGTTTCACTCAGTAGCAGCGTCATCACAGGTGTTGGACACTTTGAGTAGGCTTGACTCTGCTTTAGAAGTTGATGGGAAACAACTGCTCATTAACTTTGCCAAAAACACATTTAACACAACGTGAGTCACTAATTATTTATGTCTGTTTATTCATAACAATGAAATTTTTGTTAACTTGTGCCTGATTTAATTGGTGGTATAATGGTAGAACATTACTTCATCTTGCTATGGACTGTTGATCGGAGGCCTAACAAGCTGCCATTGTGAAACAGCCATCATTATTGAAACAGAAAGGGGACAGGTTAGTCTCGAGACAGAGGTTGTGAGTTCAAATCCTGGCTGCACCAGTTGGGATTTTTATTTGTGATTTCTCTCAGCGGCAACCACCTATGGTCTTAGCAGCGAGGACTAGCTTAAAACATCAATTACTCTTTGACCAGAAAAAATATGAGGACCCCTGTACACACTGCTGCCAGGAAAAAACGGATTGCCATGCAAAATTCAGTTCCTAGTCTCTAGAGACTTCGCTAGTGGTGAAAGCTTGTGAAGTCAAGATAAAAAGATAAAAAAAAAAATAAAATTGAACAGAAATCTCAACTCTTAAACAGCAATGACGAATTCCAACAAGTATCAAACACTTTTTAACTTTTGTCCCTAAAATCATAACCAAATTAGTTTTCGGGAATGTTAGAACAATGGCAAACAGGAGATAAGCAGACAGAATAACACATTTAGAGATAGGAAATGTAAGGAGTTATTAATTGACTGTTTTTTTTTTAAATACATGGACTATTTACTGGAATAATTAAAACTGGCCTGCAGTTTATCCTGGGCCATCTTTCAACCTGATAAGATCCTCCAAGTGCTTAGGTTGGGTACCTGGTAACTTTTCTCTGACTATTTCTCAGCTGCTCCTAGTTTTTCCATACTCAAGGCTTTCTTCTACTTAATCCTCTTAACTCCGATCGGAGCATAGCACACCATACAAGATCTCCACCCAATCCAGTCTGGAGCATGCATGGACAGTTCTTGCCAGCCTCTATAATTTCATCATTTATGGTTCATCGCCATGTCCACAAAGGTTGCCTCTTTTTCATTTGCCAGGTGGTGTCCATATTAATGTTAAGTTTGGATGCCTGGTTCATTCCATTCATAGAACGTGGCCTAGTCATATCCAACACCTTCTTTTCACTTCTTGACTGATGTTAATGCCTGATCATCTAATGATTTCTTTGTTTGTGATGTGTTAATCCTAGTGGATGTTTAGAATCTTCTTATGTTAGCGACCTTCAAATCCTCGGTTTTCTGTTATTTTACTTAAAGCTTTGGTGACACCAAATATACTCTGTTTTCAGCAGCAATTGGATCAAATTTAACTTAAGGATGGCTATTGGGACTGCAAACTCTAAACTACCCAGGATGTAAATGTGAAAGTTGAACATTTGTCTGTTTAAAAATTATTTTTTTCATACACTGCAATTTGTCTTGTTTTTTTTTCCCCCCAGAATGGCTTATATTCAACAGCAGTCTCAGGCTGAGGTAAGTGAAATGATATTTAAAATTGAATGTTGTGGTTTTATAGTAATAGAAGTGTGTAACTGGTAGAGTTTGTGCTTAACATATCAGCTACAGCGCCTCACACTAAAGTCAGCTACCTTTCAATAAACAACTACAACTATTAGTGGGCATATAAGAAGACTTATCAACCAACACAGAGCTGGAGTCATCAGACACTGGTCACTGCAGGACTTGTTGAGGAGGGGATCTGAGCACCTATGGACATGCTCGGAGTGCAATGATGATGACCCACAAATAACTCAATGACTAGAACTATGTTTAGATAACTTCTGCATTATCTCAAATTAACTCGTCTACCCTTGAAAAGGTGTCAACTTGGGTGTAGTTTTATTGTGTCATAGTTTACAACAATCTGTGATAGCTGAACATTTAGTACTACTTTTGGATGACATTTTCTCGTAGGTCATTGTATTATTTTACTTGCTTGACATGGCTTGTAGTCTATGGTTATGATTCACTGATTTCCAATACAAGCAGTTAGTGTTCTCATTCACTTACCATTTTCAGCCATGAGTTTGTACAGTGTTGTAGCTGTATGACAATCCTGATACTTTCAGAGAAAGTGCTGTCCAACTCAAACTTAGTGACATCTCCACTACAACTTGTCTCATTACCATAACCCCTTGCAAATGCAGTGGTAACTGAGGGATTTCCCTGATATGACAAGTCAAAGGATTAAAATAACTGAACTTGTCCAATATATATAAATCATTGTCTTGCTACTATAATGACACCTTGCTTGTCTGGCCTGTGATATCACTTGTAGAATATTCTCCACTTTACAGTTTAACTCATATTTGTATGTTGTTGGGTTCAATCCTGAATGACTGCTTCTGGGCGCACGTGTTCTTTGACGTATTCATGTCAGGATGATGGATGAGAGTGCCGAACAAGTTGTTTTTTAAAATGTATTATGTGCTTTCACTCATAGAGTAAGAGAAAAATAATTTACCTTTGCTTTCTAAAAATACTTGCTGAAAAATTCTCTTTTTCAGTTTTTTGACAACAGCTATTATCAACAGACAGGTCAGTACTATGACCCTGTCACACAACAATACTATGACTACTCACAATACTATGCACAAAGTGGAGCAGGTGCATCTACCTCCAGTGGTATTGCAAAAGGAGAAAGTAAGTGGTTTGAGATTTTTGTTTCCTCTTTTTATTTTGATTGAAACTGGGTTACTAATAAGTTATGTCATAAAACAGTTCACTTGTATAGCTCAGAGAAATATATCTGTCTGTCTATCTAATCTATCAGTCTATCGACCTTTCAAGTCGTGGTGGCTCATATGGCATAGACCCAGATACTTTTTCTCTTTTTCTATATTTTCTCTCTAGTGGTCTCAATCCTTGTAAAGATCTTTTGTCAAATCTCACCATTTGTCGCTGTTCTGTGCAAGCATCTCAATCTTATTGTGGGAGCCAATTCCTGCTGCCTTTGCCTCTCTGACCAATGAGAGTGTTGTCAGTGTTTCTCTGGGTCTGCCTCTTTTCCTCCAACTTGTTGTTTCCCACTTGAGGGCTTGCTTTGCTATTTGGTTATTATCTCTTCTCATCATGTCTAGCATACGGCCATTGTGTTTTCTTGATTGGTTATATTAATGGTTGATTAGCGATTTCTCTAATTTCCTCATTTGTTATTTTAAAGCCTATTCATAATCATCATCATGTGCCGTACCGGTTGGCGATCATGTCCTTCCACAATCTTCTATCCACAGTGCATCATATGAGTTCTGTTGTTGACTGTTTTCCATGCCATGACACCAAGCTATCCAGTATTTTCTCTCTTTGTCGTCCACGATCTCTCTTTCCATTTATTTTGCCAGTTGTAACCAAGTATTGCAACTTTCCTCTTCTCGTGATGTGCCCAAAAAATGTTGATTGCTTCTTTCTGATGTTTTTTAAGAGCTCCCTTTTGTGTTGGCCTCTTTGAGAACTTTCTCATTGGTCTTTTTAGCTGTCCAGGGAACTTTTAACATTCTTCTGAGAAATCCCATCTCTGTGGCCTCTAATCGTCTTTTCATTTATTTGTCTATTGTCCATGATTCGCTTCCATAGGTCAGAATTGGTTCTGTATAGCATTGATGAACTCTCTTTCTCATTTTTATTGACATAGATTTGTTGCATAAGATATTTTTCATTTTCTGAAATCCTATTTTGACCTGAGCTATTCTGCTTTTTATTTCTGTGGTGCATCTTCCATCTGATGTTATCACTGTGCCCAAGTATTTCAAACGTTGCACTTGTTTCAGATTTGTCTTGTTTATTTTTATGCTGCATGATGGTGATGATTGTTTCTTCGATATAACCATTACTTCTGATTTCTTACTATTCAGACTGAGACCTTTCTTGTTGCTTTCTTTTACTATTATATCTATCATTTCTTGTAGCTCATTCTCTGTCTCTGCTATTAAGACTGTGTCATACGCATATTGTAAATTATTTATGTTGTGACCGTTGACTTCAATTCCTTTTTGGGCTACTATTTACATATTGATCTCATATGTTCGCTGTAAAGTGAAAACAAATCCAGCGACAGAAAACAGCCTTGTCTGACTCCTTGTTTTATAAATTGAAATTGTCCTGTTTGGTTGTTAATTCGTATAGCTGCTGTTTGTTGCCAGTACATGTTTTTTATGATTCACAGATCCTTGCCATCAATGTTTAATTTCTCTAGCATATTTATTATTTCCACATGCTTTACTTTGTCAAAGATTATGATATTTGACAATTAGGACTATTAAGATAAACAAATTGTGAAGAAACATATTATGATATTTGACAATTATGACTATTAAGATAAACAAAATGTGAAGAAACAAAAAAACAGATCTTATCTGTATGCTGCATCCATGGAAAGAGTACAATAAAATAGTAGTCAACTGTGATTCTAAAAAGGGTGATAGAGGATCACACCAGACAACAGAAGTTGGAGCTCAACCACAAATATGTGTATGTAGGTAGATACGTACAACACTCCTCCTTGAATGAATTTATGTTTGCGCTCATACATATGCAGACATAAAACTTGAGAAAAATTGTTGTATCTACACTTTGCATTAACCCTAGATTGCAATTGGTTTGTAAAAATTACCATTTGAAAATTTAAATTTTGTCAAATCTACAGTTTGCTGCTGCTGTTTCACACCATGTACTTTCCTAAATCTAAAAGCTAGTCACATGTGATGAGTCATTGTGACCGCGATGGTTTTATTTTTAAAAATAGTCAGGGGTGTAGTATACAAGTGGTAGTAATTGATAACAATTTTTATTATTACAATTTATTGCATCAGATGGCTCTATCACTTCACATTTGTTCTGGCTGCACTCCTTGTTTCAATTATTTTTATAAACTGCAGTTCTTCCAAAGTGTTATATGTCTAAAGATTAGAGGCTTCAAAAACATGTAATTGCTGTATTTTTGTCCAAGTTATACAGTTTCGCAGTAGTAAATTTTACGAGATATTTAAAATAAGGCATCAATATTTAGGGTTAGGCAAAATTAACTGGCAGAGAAAAAAAGTATTTCAAGAGTGAAGCAGCCACCAGTAGTTTACACAAACTCAAATTCTGGCTGCAAGTCACAAGGAAGACCAACTACAGGAACAGTGCACTGTAGTATTATTTTACTTTTAGTCTATTAAAAATGTAATTGCATGTGTAACCAAAATCTATTCTCTTTTACATTAGAAAAATATATTTTCATAAAGTGCTTACATTTCTGTACATTTCCTCCAACAGACTCAACAAATACAGCAGCTGCAGTTGCCCAGGCAGCAATACAGCAAGCACAGGCAGCCAAAAATTTCCTCAAACAGGTATACACATATAACAGTCACAGACAATCCACTTATAGTAATTTAATACAGACTTCATGGTTGCAGAGAGTAAGAGAATGGTGTTTCCTTTGGTCATCTTCCTGAAAATAGAATATAGTACTTGTAATTTCAACTTGATGATTTAGACTTTGCTGATAACACAGCTCTCCTTTCACACAGCCATCAACGGATGCAGGATAAAATGAGCATACTTGATGAGAGATCACAACAGCTAGGACTGAAGATTATAGAGATAAGACCAACATTATGAGAATTAATGCAGTTGGCAATAACCAGATAAAATTAGGAGAAATACCTCTACTAGACATACAATCTTACATATATCTGGACAGTAATATAGATAAAGAGGGAGGAACAGAAACACAGAACTGCACAGTTACCAACAAATTATACGTGAACAGTAGACCAAGAAAAAGGCGGAAAAACTTAATACTAGAAACACACGAAGATATAATAGCAGATAAGTCTGATAGAGGAGCATGAAACCAGGAACCATATCTTCGCTAGATGTTGCAAGGCAAACGAGGAAGGAAAAATGTCATTGGGCACATCCTTCTTTACTTTTTAAAAAACATTTATCTGTTCATTCTCAGTCACTTCTAATCTGCTTTCTAAGTTGTGATATGGCTATGAGTTATATGCTTAAATGAATGGTTACACACTAACAGCCCGTAACTGATTTCCTCCTGGTCACCATATAAGTGATGCATAAATTCACCTATCTGGAATAATTTTCTTTTATTTCTATGAGCAGCTCACATCCCACTTGACCAATCATGGTTTAAGGTTGAAAATATAAGAAATTAGCCATGTAATAGTGTCAGGTAATTTCATTTCAGACTTAGCATCTAATTTTACTCTAATTAGTGAGGGCTTAACTTGTGATAATATGGTTGTTGAACTTAAGTTTCCTTCACTTCATTTAAAACCCTTCATCCAGTGGTGTTATAAATTTAGCAAACCAAAAATTGTGTGGAACCCTTCATCCAGTGGTGTTATAAATTTAGCAAACCAAAAGTTGTGTGGAACCCTTCATCCAGTGGTGTTATAAATTTAGCAAACCAAAAATTGTGTGGAACCCTTCATCCAGTGGTGTTATAAATTTAGCAAACCAAAAATTGTGTGGAACCCTTCATCCAGTGGTGTTATAAATTTAGCAAACCAAAAATTGTGTGGAACCCTTCATCCAGTGGTGTTATAAATTTAGCAAACCAAAAATTGTGTGGATGTATTACTCCTGTTCTAAGGTGTACTCATTCATAGCATACATTATATTTATTACATTGTGTGTAGGAATACTATAAACTTTATTGTGATGTATGTTTACCTAGCATGAACTACATTACAGTTTGTGAACAGCTGTGGCTTGTCCCATTACATAAGACAACAATAATTATTTGTATTTTTTATGTTCCAGTTACAGAAGAAAGTTCTCAGCCCCAACAAAAATGAGACAGTGACAGTAAATGGAGTCGAGTATCCTGTGTACCGTAAGTGAAGTGGAGTTTGTTATAAATATGAGGAAAGTCTAACTAACACATATTGGGATTCCAGATTTTTTAATGAAATTTGCTATCAGTTTCAGAGTTTGAGTTCTGCCAACCAGTTTCTCTCCCTAAACTTGGTGTGGACCACTTTTTTCTCATGTCTGCATAGCTGAGACTTGTAGGATATGCTTTGCCATTGTTTTTGCTGGAATGCTGTGGCACATACTGGTGGTGCCTACATATATTCTTAATCACAATTCATTTCATGACAGTTGTGCTTGTATGAGAATGGTGACTGCAAACTGTTTACTGGAATTAACATCAGTGAGGAAGTGAAGCCGTATTTACCTCTGTGATGCCAGTTTATTTCAATGTAGACTTAGTGTTAAGTCACTTGTAACAGTGTTCGCCCAACTACAGGCCTTGTAACATTTTTGGTCTTGAAGTCTGACAAAACACAGCTAGCTTACACAAAACAGTCAGTAATACAGTTGAACTCAAACATGTCACGTTTATTACTCACAAAGGCATGCTCCCCTATGGATCACACCCACAGTAGTGATATCATTCACAATATTTAAAAAGGCTCTTCTTATGAATAAGCCAACAACTTCTGGGTAACTGGCTCAGCATGGCTTCTGCTAAGCGAGCACCAGTGATGTCATTCACAATATTAAAAGTCTCTTCACACGAGTAAGCTCACAGCTTCTGAATAACTATCTCAGCATGGCTTCTGCTAAGCGAACATTAGTGATATCATTCACAATATTAAAAGTCTCTTCACACGAGTAAGCTCACAACTTCTGAATAACTATCTCAGCATGGCTTCTGCTAAGCGAACATTAGTGATATCATTCACAATATTAAAAGTCTCTTCACACGAGTAAGCTCACAACTTCTGAATAACTAGTTCAGCATGGCTTCTCAATTCCTTGTAATTTCTTCCACCTCTCACGTCCTGTTGCTAACCACTAACTGCTCATCATCTCACGTCACACTTCTCCTAAAGTTTTACTTGGTGCATTATTGCACAAACTGTTTCAACTTTCTCTCTGTTGCGAACTGCGCAACCACTTATTAACCTCATTGTCGCTCCTCTTTGCTCCCTGTTACCTCCTTGTTTCACTCCCTGTTTCAGAAGTAGAGAATAAATTAGATGAATTAAACAAATTTAATGTCTAAAAAAAATACTTTACATACAATGGAATGTATTCAAAACCAACACAGTAGTAGGAAAAGAGACGGCCCATGCAACCAATAGCCTCTTCTATAATTACTAAAAGGTCAGCAATGTGACAAAAATTAAAAAAAAAAAAACAAGAGAATCACAACTCCTCAAATAAAAAACAACAGTAAAAAGAAGCAGAAAAGTTTTAAAAGCACTGACAGTGAGAGGCAAGATCATAAGTCTTTGACTCCCTTACTCGATTGAAGATTTCACTCAAAATAGGAACATATGGTGAGGTTTACGGGGAAACCCTGTATTGCTGATTTTGTAACTATGTCTTTTATACATGACCTTTTTCATGTATACATCATATTTTTATGACAAAGCTGTCAACAATGCAAATTCTGATTAATAATGGTCTTTTTCTCAATATTCAGCTCCCCCAGACACATCCACCTACCAGTATGAGGAGACATCAGGATACTACTATGACCCCATGACCCGCCTCTATTATGATGCAAACTCACAGGTGAAATATTGACATTACTACTGTGTTAATTAGCACTATATTTTGGAGCTTCCATTGTTTGATACTTGTTGCCACTATTATCATTCATAAGCGACCAAACCACTGTTTCCCATCAAGAACCCATTTTATAATTGCAAATAAATACCAGCCACATTACCCCAAAAATCATGGTCAATAGCACCGTATTCCCTATACACCACTTGACGTGGCGAGGTTCTTTACTACCTTTTGCACAGTTAAAAGGTGAACATAACAGCAAATAGTTTGTCTGTTTCTGTGGAACAGAAGTATGTAATCAGCTTTTATGGGAAGCAGAATATTTAATTAGCTGATTCTTTGAGAAGATTGAAAGCTCAGTGTAGGGAACAAATGATGTCACTGACTAGAGTGGACAAATAGTGTGCAGTTTCACGAAGAATGGGAGCTTTTGACAAAGGAAATTACCCAACTGCAGTCACACCAATTAATATCGCACACAGCAAGAAATTCTTCAATAAGTCTGGCTGAAACATACTTGGAAGTTCTGATTTAGCCACCCTGTAATTTATCATTTATTTAGAGACCCATTCAAGAGTGTTTGGGATGAAAGAGTGTATAACTGATAATGCACATATAATGATGTCCTACCACACCAGCCTAGCTCTTTATCTCAAAGAATTCAAGACAGCTACCACATTTCGGCATGGCACACACATAAAATAATTTAAAAAAACTGGCATTGTTTAATGCTTGTTGTTCTGTACATTTCCTTTGTACAAATAAAAGCCTCAGTCAACCTTGAATGTGCTGCCCAAATTTGCTGTGAAGTTAAGAGTGAAACACTTGCCTATTCTGTATCCGGTCGAAGTTATTTGTTTATTTCGTTGTTATTGTGACGTGCAGGGCAGCTGTCACAGCTGATGATGCATGTTCTATTCGCACGCTGTGTCGATATATGTGTCGATATATATATCGATCGTTACTTTGTTTACTTACTTTCGGCCTTCACTGACCGGTCAGTTTCGTGCGTACTTGGCCTCCGCTGGAATGTGCTGATCTAGCTGTTTACGATCCGGCCAACACGCTTTCGTGCTCTGACCTTGTCTCGTCCCGTAGTACTTCTGGTTTGTCATGATGACCGTTTCACGTTGTGTTTCTGCGACAACGTTACTGCTGTTATGATTCGTCCCCGAGGTCTGACGCTAGGCTAGATAAATGTAACTGTGTAACACATAATAACACCTGGATATAAGTATTTGTTCCGACTTTTATTCCTGTCACATCGGACTCTCATTCCACAATGGATATGACAGGTCACACACTTAAGCGCAATTACAATTTCTTCAGTCTATCGCCCTAACACCTGTCTCTGGGCTCTAACACATTCATACTCGCATCTAAACTACTTGTGGGCCGCCCCCATTGGCGGCCCCCCCTATTCTATCTAGTTTCTACCGGTCCGGCAGTATCCTGGCCACTGCTGCTAACTGTCTCTTAATAGTGTCTGCTCTCAAGTGCTTCGACTATTATTCTAACTCACGAACTAATCTCCATTGCTTCTAATTCTATTAGGCTATGGTTAGCCCCCTCTGGGCCGACCCACATGGTCGCCTGGCTCCTAACGAGCGTGTGTGTTCTGTCACACATCATGGATGGCCTTCCATGTTTTGCACATTAATTTCGACCTATAGTCTCATTTTTCTCCTGACTTTGTCTTAATGTCTTTTTTCTATGACCTTGTTCTCTCGTCTGTTTATTCCTCTATTCTCTCCATTCCTCCCCCTTCTACACCTACGCGTCTGTCTGCCCACTCACTTCTGGATATGGCCTTCCACGTCTTGCACGTGAATTTGACCCATCCTCTACTTATTTTTCTCATGACCCATGACCTTGTTTTAATGTGTTTTTCCTTTTTCCTCCTTCACCTCATTCTTTCGTCTCGCCTATCTGCCCCCTCACTTCTGGATTGTTCTCTCGTCTTTGTTTCCTCATCTACTCTCTCCATCCCTCTGCTTTTACAATTCCACAACTAAATTTCTGTAAAACTATCTGCACACTTGTTCTAGATCTGAAGCCATATTTATTATTAGGCACACTGTGGTAATTGATTAGGCTTCATTCCTATGAGATGAATGAATCACTTAATTTTTCAACCTTTTACCACACATTTACAGTATGCTAAAGTACCTGAGAAAACTGTTCTGGTACATTTGCAATAATAATAAAATGATGATGTTGTTGCAGTACTATTACAACTCTACAACTGGTCAGTTCATGTACTGGGACGCCGAGAGGTCTACCTATCTTCCAGCTCCTGACGGTGTAACAGCTAACAAGGATGATTCTCAAGAGAGCCAGAAAAAAGATAAAGAGGAGAAGAAAGAAAAAGAGAAGGTGAAAATTGCTAAAAAGATAGCAAAGGTAAGTGTCTTATCTCCTTTAGAAGTACTGTCATTAAATCTGCCCTTTATTTGTTGCTGTAGTAAAGTAATACATGTATATACACATTTCTTGTCTTTAATAGCTTTTGTTTGTACATTCTCAGTAACTTTAAATGGCTCATCTTCAACGCTTACATCAGTGAGTGATAGGAAACTATAAAGCATTGGATTAGGAGGCAGGTTCATCAGATCAGGCTCATCAATTTAATGTTTCAATTCTAGAGTTTCTTTGCTGGGGGGGTGTGTGTGTGATTGGTCGTGAGGCAAGACACTAGTCCCGAGACAGAGGTTCAAATCCTAGCTGCACCATTTGGGATTTTTCTTGGTGTTCTCTCTGCAGCAACTACCTGTTCTCAGCATCGAAGCCCGGCTTGAAACATCAAGTATTCATCAGCGGGAAAAATATGAGTGCCTCTAAATATGGAGTTATCTGCCTGTGCAGCAAGACACTTATGTACATGTGGCTGACAGGGAAAAATGGATTAACATGCAACATTCAGTTCCTAGTCTCCAGGGTCCTGGTGAACCAAAAAAAAATAAAAAAGAGAGACAGGCCCATCTGAATCATGATATTGGCCTACTACTGATATGGCACATTGTTGAATGGTGCTGTATGGAAGTCCCTTTGTATGAGGTGACCCTGTATGTTATCTGGAGATTTCATACTTCCCATGACAATTTCACCACCAATTTGACAAATGTACTTTGGAGGTTTTGCCCCATACTCTCCGTCTTCATTTAGTCACCAGTGATTATCACTTGTCTGGACCTGGGAGGGAAGAAATTCACGACAGATGAAGTGCAGCAGAAAAATTCCTAAAGTGGCTACTACAAAGGCTCAGTTTTTTTTCTACACTGAAGAAATCATGAAGCTGCCGCAATGATGTATGGGCACACGCAGGGAATACTTTAAGAAACTGAATAGTTTAGTTCTTATACTGTCCCTTTCCTATTTAGAAATAAGTTTCTGTCAACCTTGAATGGCAATTGTATTTTCAGGTTGATTAGAAGTCATCACTTAACTCTTTCCGTATGGTTCGCTGCATAGTGCGTCACTCTCAATTTGATTAGTGTGAACGTCATCAAACCATATTCTTTTTACATATCTTGTATCATCTTGATATTGATGAAATCTAATACCTTGTACAATTATCTAAAAAATTCATATACAATATGTTATATATTGGATACATATGTAGATTTATACTTAAAACCATGAACAATTTTGTCTCTGAAATCCCTTCCGTTCCATCGATAAAAAAAAGCTTCCGTACAGAAAGAGTTAAGTCTTTCTGGTTTTGATTTTATTTGGCTTGAACCTGATTAATTTTCCATTTAGAAAATTTCCATCACATGCCTTTTTCATTTTACAATTTCACATGTGCTCGGCCGTCTATCCAGAAGTGTTTGGAGACTTCTGTATAATGTCGCTTCAAGCATAAAAACTCACCAAGCGAGGTGACATTCCTCCCCTCCCCAGAGTAAAATACCCTGGTACCAATTTCTGCCAGCGACTGGGTCGAACGCAGTTAAATTTGACTGAATTTGTCTTTATAACTAGTGCTCTTATAAGATTTGTTTTAAAAACTTTGTTTTTATTCACAGGATATGGAAAAGTGGGCAAAAAGCTTAAATGCTCAAAAGGAAGCTCAGAAAGAGGGGTTTAAACGTTCTTATGCTGTGTCAGATTCAATGAGTGAGACCAGGCAGGAGTCAGCGGCTGCAGATGCAGGATTTGCTATGCTTCAGAAATCAGTAAGTTCATCTGTAATAGAGTTATATATTTGTGAATTATCTGCTAAATGTAGGCTGTATCCACACTCATTATTATTTAGCCCCTGATTACCACCTCTAAGTGGTCAGAGCTTCATGCTGTGATTAAAAGGTCACTTCCTCCCTCCCTCTCTCTCACTAATGCCTGTCAAATGGATGACTTCTTTAAAGAAAACAACATGCAACAAATACTTCTACAATATGACATTGGACAGGTAACATCATTTCAAATTTGTAAAAATGTATATGAATTATACTAGGCAGATAACCTTTGAAATAAGCTAGACAATGATACCTCATTTATGCCTGTACATCAGTTAGTGAAACACTTGTTACCTTTTAACTCTTTCCGGACTATTATCCGACACCTCGGTTCTATGAAATTGGTCAGTTCTAACCACTCACCAACACGTTGGTTATTTCGGGTGTAGTTGAATATTTGATTTGTTTTCACTGATTTTCGTTTTTATTTCAACCAATACTTGATTTCTGGAAGTAGGTGAGTTCTCTCACTTGATCTTTCTGTTTATAACCGGCATGGTCGAAGTTTCGAACGTTGGAAAATTTTTAATTTATATTCATTGTTTATTTATCAAATTTCTGTCACATAATGGCCACGCCCACTGTTGATACTTCTTGCAGTCGACCAAAACGATATAGATATAGAGCAGAACAAGCTAGATCTATGTTCGAAACCTTGTTATTGTGTGACTCAGAAATAGAGTATTCATAGTATTTAGACTCTGACAATAATTTTGTTGTGATGATGGGTCGGAATATTGGTAAAAGTTATGCTAAAAAGGTAAGACGATCTGGCTTAGGTTTAGCTAGTGGATGCCTTCTATTACAGCACTACCAGTGCCTCAGAGTAATCGAGTGGTAGTTATTCTGATAACGAAACTGGTACTTTAGGGACATATCACACAAAATAAGTCCAGTTGTGTAAATAAAAATAATAAACTTGACTTGTAAATATTATTGTTCTGACGTCACATAAATCTATAATATTTTTCATTCTGGGATCATTTACAAAAATATACATAATTTCGTTATTTGTGGACATAAATTAATCAAATAAACTATTTTGGAGGAATTTGGATTATGTTGTGTAATATTATTTCAAGACAAATTGATAGCAACACATATAAACATGAAAAAAGGTAAGTGAATTACAATATTTTCAATTAAAAATGATCTACCTTGAATATTTTATATTTTAAAAAATATTTTATTCCTTTAAATAATCATCATCATGTGCCATACCGGTTGGCGTAGGTGATCATGTCCCTCCACAATCTTCTATCTACAGTGCATCGTATCAGTTCTGTTGTTGACTCTTTTCCATGCCATGACACCAAGCTATCCAGTATTTTCTCTCTTTGTCGTGCGAGATCTCTCTTTCCACAAAGAAATAATCACATATCATAAATATATTGCTATTTTAATTTTCTGTATCCATTTCCCTTTCCGATGATGTATAACACATACCACATTTATGTAAATTATTGTGTGAAGTAGTCAAATGAAAAAGGTATATGGTAAAATTTCTGGAAACAGGAAAATTAACCCGGTCCAAATCTGAAAATTCCTGTTTCCTGTTCTGGTCCTGAAAGAGTTAAGTGACTTAATTTTGTGTTATTTATACAACATAATAGTGCTGCTATGAGGAGTCTACATGTACTAAAAGAAAATAACTTTGGTCACCATGGTTATTCCCCTTTACAGTGTGTCATCATCAAGTCGCATGCCGTCTGATAGAATCTGTCTCAAGCCAGATCTCCCACTTCTTCTGCTGTCGTGTTCAAAGTCTCCCTGATGTCTTGAAACCACCTTTTCCTTGGTCTGCCCCTGATTCATAGCCTGGGAACCGTGCCTTCCAGTATTCTTTCCTTATTTTTTCCCCCTCTTTTTTAGTTTAAACTGCCAAGACCTCTTGAACTAAAGTGGACTGGCAACATCAAGAGATGAACAGCAGAACCTATGACATTATGTACCATCAAGACATGAGACAGACTGAAATGGCACTCTATGGTGGCCCCCTCCAATAAATAAATGGCACACAATGATAATATTGATAGTTAAAATTGCTTGTAGCTTTTCTGTATAATTCAAATCATAATTTTGGTATACTGTATTCTTTGCAATGTTCTGTATTGAGATTCCTATTACTGCACATTCATAGAAAGTCTCATCTACTACATTTCAATGTGTATTGTTTTCTGTTTACAGAAGGAAGAAATGTTGATGCCACCTCCAGTAGTTACAGTAAGTTTTCATCCAATCCTCCACTTAATTTTTAATTAAACTAAGTCTTTCTACATTAAAAGCAAGAACAATTCCATTGAAATATTAGTCATGTTCAAATGGAGCTTTTAAAATGGTAATAACACAAACAGGTAATTGACTAGAATCTGAAGACATGCATTGATCAATAGCTGGTTGCAGGTGTTTGGATTTATGAACTGATTCAAACTGATGAAATTTCTCTTTGGCCATGGCAACAGTAACAGATTTGTTTGTTCAAGGATGCATGGATTGAAAAGGTACAGCAAACTGGTTTTAAACAAAATTTCTATACTGAGCTAAGGCAAAATATAACAGTTTCTTGTGAAGCACAGCATAATGCAGTTTATACTCCTAGAAGTAAGAAAGTCTGTTGGCGCTATATTGAGCCAATATTGACCTGTATAAGCAAATCATGGACGGTACACGTGAAAAAGATGATTAGAGGCCACAGAGATGGGATTTCTCAGAAGAATGTTGAGTCCCTAGACAGTTAAAAGACCAACGAGGAAATTCTCTGAGGCCAAGATAGAACGAGAGTAAAAAAAAAAAAAGACTACAGTCATATTGACACAAATTAGATCCTTAACCATGTATTAGGATACTGTCGCAAAATTTACAGAACACAAATTCCCCAAAATTTGCCATTTTATCATGGACAAACACCCACCACCACCCCGAGTGTCTAATTTGTTTCCACTGCTGTTGCAAAAATGTATTTTTTCTTTAAAGATCGTGAGATACTACGTTTAATGCAGTAAAAATAAAATTTCAATTTTCAAGAAATTGGCTCCACCCCAGTGACTCAAGAAACACAACTAACTAAAAACAGAAATTACTATTTTTAGAGCACATTAAAATGTTAATATCACAGATTAAATATTGTGAATTAAGCAGATCATAATATAAAATATATAGTCCTGGTGTAATTTTTCTAGCAGCGGCGAGTAGACATACATTCCGGTCAGACTTTGCGACAAGGAATTTTGTATTTGACGTCACGACTACATAAAACTAAGGTAGATGTTTTAAAGAGCAAGTGTTCAGATGTTTCTTATGCCCTGACCTGTTGTCTTTAGCTGTTCTAGGCCCCTCTAAGTAGCATAACTTGATAGCCCTTGTTCAACACCTCTGTTACCAGAAATCAGAAAAAACAGCAGTACCCAGCAAACCTGGTCTTGTGGCTTCTTATGGTGGAGACAGTGACAGCGGTGAGGATGAGGACTCATCAGCTACAGTGGATGAGTCCAAGTTAGTGGACTGGACCAAACTGGCCTGTCTACTGTGCAAGAGACAGTTTCAATCCAAAGATATTCTGAGCAAACACACTCAAGTTTCTGAACTCCACAAGGTAAATTTTATTAATCATCATAATTATTATTATTAACCCTAGATTATGATACCGTAGTAATAATTACAGCATTCAAACACAAATTCTTCAAAAGTTGACATTTGGCAGTGTTCATACAGAAACATATCCCCCTTCTGTATACCTTCCTAATTACCACTTCTGATAACCCCTGAGTGTGGGATTTGTTTCTTTTACTGCTGGATTTTTTCCCCTCTCTCTGATTTTGTGAGATACAATCTCATATAATGTGAAATAATTTAATGACTTCAAACAACTGCCGCCTTGGGGGGCAGCTTCAGGTTTGGGAAATAGTTCCCAATAAATGTGAGACAAAAGTTTATGCACCAACAGCAGACAGTCCAGAGGGGAAACAGTTGATAAATTTTACCACAAGTTTAATATGGCACTTCGTCAATGCATACCACATGAAAAGACAGTTCTAGCGGATCTTCTTCTGCAATCATGGCTCATTCAGACAAGAACTCCAGACTCTCTTATGAAGGCAGCTGTCTAAGTGATTTGGTTGGATCACATTGTTCTTCTCAGGCTTGTGTGCTGAGACAATCCTGTAGAATGTGTTTAGTTGTCATGTTATCTAGAGTACAGTGGCATTGGCTGGTAGTTCTTATTTTGACTTTGGTGAAAATGTGATTTCTCATTCTGTTGCGGCCAGTGCATAGGTGAAGTATGATGACTTGATCCCTCCTTGATAGTTGGAGGTATCCGTCCCTCTCGTTATACTTTGGGTGTTCTTGTTTCTATTTTTCATGATACTGGCCTTTGATGATGGATTTGGCCTTATCATAGCTGACCAGATTGTTCTCTTGTGGTAATCTCCCTCTCTCCTTAGCTAATTTGTCTGCGCGTTCATTTCCGTGTATATTACAGTGTGATGGTACCAACTGGATGACCACTCTCTGGAAGTTATTGCACAGTTGGTCTAGGGTTGTTCTCAAGTCACCTAGCTCACTGTTCCTGGGGGTTTTTAGAGCTGTCAGGACTAACAGAGCACAGTCAGTATCACCAATTTCTTGTGCATATTATTTTTGTGTTGGATAGCCAGTTTTGCAGCATCTTCAGGGGCTTCAATTTCTACTTTATAGTTGTTTGAGAATTTCCCAGTAGCTATTGACTTGGTGATCTCTTCCTGGTTATTCAGCCTCAAGAACACACCTACTCCTCCATTTCTGGTGGCGCTTGTAGCAGAGCCATCTGTGTATATGGTGTGACCTCCTGCTATGTGCTTTCTCTCTGTGTCTGTTTGGGTGTCTTTTTTCATGATTCCTATTATGTCTTCCTTAAGTTCTGGTTCTAGGGGATCTCAATGCAAAAGTAGGAAAGGAAAGAATTGAACAAGCAGTTGATTATTATGGCTTAAGAGGGAGAAATGAAAGAGGTGATAAACTTATTGACTGGGCAAGGGCACACAACATAATGATAGGAAACACCTGGTTTAAGCAACATCCAAAGATGTCTGTGGACATGGAAAAGTCCAGGAGGCAACACGCGCAATCAAATCGGCTGCATAATGATAAACAACAGATTTAGAAACAGGTTGGTTCAGTATGTGCGAAAACTAGAACATGGGGCAGATTGCAATAGTGATCACGTACCAGTTGTGGGAAAGCTTAGAGTAAAATTAAAAACAGCAAAATGAGCCTCAGGTAATATGAAGTTAAATTTAGATTTACTCAAATCAGACAAGAGGTTACAAGACAAATATAAATTCACAATTCAGAACCGGTACAATGCAACAGAGAATATACAAAGCATTGATGAATAGTGGAAAATTCTAAAAGAATAAATACAGCAACCGTCAAAAAAAAGAGTTCATAGCACTAGAGAGAAAAAATTTAAGAAAGAAACGGATGACATTTTACAACTAATGGATACAAGAAGAAGAAATAGAATAACAAAGATGAGTATAAGAGATTAAATAAATAAATTGTTATAAAGCAAAAGAAAACATGACTAAAACAGATGCAAAGAGATTGAAATGCAGCAAAAAAAAGATGCTAAAGCTATATACAAACAAATTGAAGAATTAATAGGAAGAAAAATACAATGAAAAACAGCATGTTTAAGATCAGGGGAAGGAAAATTGTTGATTGAACAAGAAAGCATAAGGGAATGATGGACAGAATACATTAAAGATCTTTCTAATGATGAACGAACAGTAGTAAATATTAAGGATAATGGTGAAGAACCAGAAATACTCAAAGAAGCAGAAGATGCCTTGCGCAATATGAAAAGCTCCTGGGCCTGATAATATAATTGAAAAAGAGATTGAAGCCAAAGGGGGATTTTGGAATAGGAATAATTAGAAAAAAAAATACTGAATGATAGCAACGGATATATACCATACAACCTGCTCAAATCAATATTCATAGCCCCACCATAGAAATCTGGTGCGATTGAATACGATTATGATTGAACAATAAGCCTTATGAATCACATGACTAATATATTACTAAGAATCATCATGCAAGGAGTGTGAAACAAAATCAGTCCAGAAATTATCGATGAACTGGTTTTGTTGGTGGTAAAGGAACGAAAAATTCCATATACACCATAAGAGCTTTTAGATTGTTGCTCAACAATGTAGTTCTATATATATATATATATATATATATATATATATATATATATATATATATATATATATATATATCAGTCTTTCTGTCTGTCTACCAACATACCTACCTAACAACCTATTTATCATTATCATCCTTTTGAGCCAAGTACAGCTCATTGTGCATAAAATTTAGACTTCTGTATCTGATGATCTTTGTTATTAAGCATCAAACCATACATAAAGACCAGCATGTTTCTGTTCTGGGAGAGTTGTTCAATTTCTATGAGGGAGCTGGTGACTTCTCTTTAGTGTTTCTATAGGCCAGCCACTTTTCCTTTTTCCCCTGTGGTTCCTATTTGAGGCTCTCATATCTTCTCATCACATGACCAACAAATGACAGCCTGATATTTTAGGATGCTTCGTCATTTCGTATTCATGTTTCATAAATTATGTTAAGACATATCCTCATTTTTACTCAAATTTCATGTATATTCTTTGTAGCAAAATCTGGAAGCTCTTGTCAAATCCAAAGGCTCACCGGGTGCAGGAAAGATTGAGGTATGGGTTATTTGACATAATTTGTTTTCTCTGTTTTAGATAGTTTGATTATTTTATTTATTTTTAGTATTTTATTTTTGTATTTCTTTGTAAACTTAGAAAATTCAACTCAAATGTAAAATCAATCAACCCTTGCCTGTACATGAGAAAGCTAGAAAACAACAAAAGAGATTGATAAAAATGTATCACTTTTGAAGACAAATGCCTTAGAAGAATACTGTGTACACGCTGGAATGAATTCAAGACTAATATAGAGATCAGCATAGACATAAAAGAAATGGCCAATGCCAATGATCTCATCTACAATTAGGAAGAAAAGATGGGCATGTGTTGAGAAGAGACAACAAAGAATTTCAGATCAGGTTCTTCTATTGGAAACATCAGAGTACAGGAAAATAGGAAGATCTTGAGAGACATTGAAAAGAACACTTATATGAGAAGCAAAGTTGATAAACATAGACTAATTGGGTAAGGCCGAACATCTCACACAGAACAGAGGTGGATGGCAAAAAACACAATGAACCCAATGCAATATCTAGTAGTGCTGGAAGGATCAAGATTTGTTTGTTTAGTTAAAAATAAGATTTGGTTATCGAAGGCCCTGGTATCACTGCAAACGATTTAAAATCCATAATTGCTCAACCGCCCGTGCCAGCGTAATCATCCGAATTATCTCATCTCCCAAACAAAGAAAGGTAACTGTAGTCCCTCCCCATCATAGCAGTCTCAGCACACGCCAAAAGACATAAGGCAAAACCAAGCAGAAAGTGAACACAGCCAACTGTTCTCTGTCATACGATATCTTCACTCATCGTACATAATTGGAATATCGAAACATGATGATCAAAACGGATGAGACACACAGCTCACGGTGTGCACAGAGCACTTAACTCAGTAGCTCCTGCAACAAGCCGGACTTGGAATATGAGGAAACTGCAACAAGGAACATATTTCATACATAGCCTTCAATTGTTCCCGCCGCCTATCCACCATATACCATGGAAGTTCACATCCTCTTAAAAATGATGATCGTCATATTTTTAAAAAATGTATAGTGCTCGATGATGTTAGGCCATCATTGTTGACTCCAATTCCAAACATAGACACACAGTTCATCGTCAGATTATCCCCATCGCACATCAAACAACAGACCGTAAGATTAGCGTGCGGCCATTCTAGGGTCTAAAAAAAATAAGATTGTTATTATCTAAGTATTTGTATCGATTTAAATTAAGAGTTGTCTATTCCTTTCTCTATTGTACTTTACAAAGCCAAATGACAGTGTCTATGACATAGATATTATGTTTATATCCGTAGTAGTATATGTGGTTGTGTTTGATATTTTATTAATCCTTCATTTTGTTGCTATATTTTTTGTAAAATGGGAAATGGTATTGTATTTTATGTGGACATTAAAATAATAATTTCAATGAAATGCTGTTGATATTTTGATGGAAACAATCAAATGAAGATTATAGAAGCTGTGGAGCACAGGTATATTTTTCCCTAATCTCATTGATGTCTGAGAAAAAAAACAGTCAAAGAACTAACAGTATAACTTGATATTGTTACAATGTACAGCATTAGCCATTGTTCTGAGCTTTTTGCAAATCAACCTTCACTGAAGACTCGACAGCATCATGTATGTTATATAGTGTGATCTAAACAATTTTTGGGGCATTTTTTTAGTTCTTGTAAGCACAAATTCATGTAGGTGTTTTTTATAGGCAAGTTTTTATTTTCATTTAATTTTCAGTATCGAGATAGAGCCAAGGAACGAAGACAGAAGTATGGAGCTCCGGAACCTCCTGAGCCAAAAAGGAGAAAAGCCAGAGAATATGAAATGCCAGAACCAGTGGTGTAATTATCATTTCTTGCTTTTTTTTGTCTTGATTGTTATCTTGGTGAAAATGCTCTGTCACCTGCAACTTTACATGAATATTATTGGGCTAATTATATCATTTTGATTCCATGCTTATCTTGTGTTCCTGCTACCACCTCCACCACTGTTTTCATGCTTAGCTATATTCCTCTTTGACATATAACATAATGTATTAACTAAAAACACTGAGGCCAGAGGCAACAGCAACAGGTATCAATCAACTCCTTCAACGAGATTGAGCGACTCACACAGAACAGGGACATATGGTGAGATACAGCGTGGGTCCAGGGCCATGGTGAGATACAGTGTGGGCCCAAGACCATCTATATGTCATCTTTAGTTTCAATGGAAAATCGATTAACTAATGATAGAACATTTATGCTATGTTCTGATCATCATTATTGTACATCCATATGTTCTCTATAACAAGAGATATAGAAACAAAGTTGAACGCATTCGAAAATAAATGTCTAAGGAAAATACTTGGTATAGCATGGAACGAATTCAAAAAACGAGGAAATTAGAGAAATCGCCAATCAACCACTAATATCTTCAGTAATAAAGAAAAGACGATGGTCATATGTTGGACATATGATGAGAAGAGATAATAACCGAATAGCAAAGCAAGCCCTCATATGGAAACAACAGGTAAGAGAAAAAGAGGAAGACCCAGGGAGACACTGAGAAGAACATTGATGAGAGAGGCAAGAGCAGCAGGAGTCGGCTCCCTCAATGAGATAGAGCTGCTTGCACAGAACAGAGACAGATGGCGAGATTTGATAAAATATCTTTAAAAGAAAACTGCTAGAACAAAAATTCATATAGGAGAAGGTGTATCTTGGTCTACGCCCTATGGGCCGGTTACGACTCAAAAGGTCAATAGATAGATATGTCCTCTGATCATCTTGAAATACTGAGAAGGTTGACCCATGTGCTTGAACATTGTTGCAGGACGTGGGGTGCTATAAATTGTACAAATGTGTTTACTTGTCAGATTTCAATGTATGAAATATAACTTAGGAGTATCATCTCATCTATGGAGTTGTATGGTGTCAGATCTGACAGATCATGGAACAGATATAATATAGATGCTTCAGCTTGACAGTAATCTTTTTTCTATCTTTGTGGTCTGTCTTATTCACATTTAATTTGTAGCTTTTCTTCTTATCTTTATTTTGTAGTCCAGCTTCTTATCTTCATTTTGTAGTCTGCCTTTTTTTCCTATCTTTAATTTGCAGTCTGTCTTAATCACATTTAGTTTGTAATTTTTCTCCTTATTTATAGTTTGTAATCTGTTTTAATCTTATCTTTGGACATGGACAAACATGTTGTGTACTATTGTTTAGGGCAAGAATACATACTCTCCACTTGCCTGGCTATTTTATCTCTGCCTCCACTGTTTGTTTCCAGGTTTACTTTGACATAACTTTCGTGTGCTATGTCATCAGACCCCACTATTGTGTTCCTTAACAATATGAAGTGACTGAACCATATACCAAAAGTGTTCAGTTCTTGCTTTACCAACATTGGAAACCATTTGTCTTTACTTCACCTCTTCGTGTAGTAATTCCAACAGTTTTATCAACTAATTTTTATAAAAATGTATCAGCATTTTTTGATGTACAGCAATTTCTTATATTACCTGAATTTCAGATATGAGGAGCCCACAAAGCTTGGAATAGGGGAAGACAATATTGGTAACAAATTGTTGCAAAAAATGGGCTGGTCTGAGGGGCAAGGACTTGGCAAGACTAACCAGGGAATTGTGGACCCCATTGAGGTATGATAAAGGGACAGCTTGTTAAAGAGCTCTACCAACCTGAAAATTTACTGTTATTTTATATTTGCTGTTTTATTTTTTAAAGTAACTATTCAATGTAGGAGATCTGATTCAATTATACTTGTTCTATTTGATGTCTAACTTATAGTCCTTCTTGTTTGATGTCTAACTGGTCTCCTCATTTCATTTGTGTTATTTATTTTCTCTCTAATTAATTTTATCTGCATTCCATAATCCCTTCTGTTTTATTTGATCTGCTATAAATAGTTCCTTCTGTTTTATTTCATCTGCTTTTTTTCCCATTTGTTTTGTAATTTGTAGTTATACTTTGTGTTATTGGATTAATAATCTAATTCTCAGCAGCTGTTTCATCCAATGTGTAACTTGTAGTCTCCTCTTAAGTTTTGCTTGTACAATTATTATTTCTTTTAAATTGATTAATTCTAGTTTATTTTTATTTTTTTATTATGGTCCTCCTGTTCTGTGCAGTCTGTGATTCATAAAATGTTCAGGGTTCCTACCACAACATGTGAAATCTAGTGTTAGTACCCAGAAAGTCATACCATTCATGGTTGAGGTAGTCATCATTACAAAGGGAAGCCTCTATTGTACATTAGTTGGGTGGATCCCATTGCCCTTTTAGCTGGAAAAATTATCAATATAAGTTGAATGTTGAAACACAACCACCGAGTGAACAGACAAGTACATCAACCTCTCCATTAATGCTATTTCAAATTCCTCTTTAATTTATTTGATTTGACATTTATAATCCCCTCTGTTTCATTTGTTTTCACATTTATAATAATTTGATTTTGAATTTATACTCCTTTTTGTTTCCATTAATTTGGTATTTATAGTCCTTTTTTATTTCCATTAATTTGGCATTTGCTTGCTTGCATTCACCCAATGACTTAAGGAGTGTACCTCGTCATCATCCGCCCTTAAAAGGACGTTAAGTAGGCGTGTCTGCGTTATGTTGTGGTTTACAGTATAACAGTGATATTTGCACCTTTCGGCCCAACATATCTGACTTCAGCATGACATTTTTGAGTACCGGGTTGTCTTCCCTCTTCGATCACTACTCACTTGGCCAGACTAGACAGGTTAGTCTGTTACTAGAGGCACCATGGAGAGGTGGAGCAGGGTCTGGATGGTTCTGGTTCACCAATGCTGGCGCAAGCCATCAGCTGTGGATTGCTGACAACTTCCAGCTCTGGTGCTGGGAGGCGCACCTTCGCCTCCAATTTGGCATTTATAGTCCTTTCTCTTTCTTTTGATTTGGCACTTATTGTCTTTTTTTTTTCTGTTTCCTTTCTACAGGCAAAAAGGCGGAACCAGATGGCAGGTCTGGGAGCTAGAGGAGCTAACATTGTCTCTGATGTTGGAGATAACTATAGAGAGGCCCTGAAGAAGACATGTTTGCCCGCTATAGTGAGATGGAATGATGATTCTGAAGCTTAAGAACAAGTCTGATTGTTAACTTTGCATAGGGTACCTCAAACAAGCATTTCAATTTAGCAGTGAGAACCAGTCCAAACATTTGTTAAAATTGGGCCTGGGAGAAGTGATGTAATTCACCGTAATTCACATTATTCTGATATAAATCATCAGATTGTGTTGGAGTTCAGAAGATAGATCTGCAAGAAAAAAATGTTGAATTGAACCAAGATTGAGTTGACAATATTTAATTTCTTTGAATTATCTGGAAATGTTTAAACTGAATTTTGATGAGTTTATATCATCAGTGTTCTCAAATGATTTGTATGTTAGTGCTGCTTATATGAGTGAATTCACCAGTGATGGATGCTGAAATATAGGATTACCTTCCCGTGTGAATGCATTTTGTAAATTTAGGACAGAAATGCCTCATTAACCGGTTACGTGTTAAGTAAATGGACCTCATTGCGATGTCAACAGACAAGAGGTGAGTATCAAACTCCTATTCCATCAATTGCATTCTTTCCATTGCACAATTTTATATTTTTATTTTGAGAGTGCTAAAAGCACTAGCAGAATAGGATTTCATATTTACTCCAAATTCTAGATATGTATCAACAACCAGTGCCACTGTTCCATATCAGATGTGACAGCAAAACACTTACATTAAGGCTGTCTTCACCATTCAGGTTTATTCTAGAGTGTTGTCACCCCCATCCTCATTTGAAGAGAATCTGTATGCTTCAGAATTGAAACTGGCAATAGACTTTATCAGAGAATCTAGACTCCTGATAGAATGAGTGACAATCACAGAATATGGAGAAAGACTGAGTGTTCATCAACTGCTGAGTCTTCATGTACAAGACATTGAGTGACTCATGTATCTCATAAACAGACATGGGTTTCTATTAGCACTGAAAAAGAAATGCCCACACATAAGACCAGACATATAACATGCATACTCAATTTAAAAAATTGAACCGGTACCCATAATGCTACACATCTTCAAGCCAGAAGGACTTTACCCCTCTCTATGTTGCTACTAATATTTGGTCTGCTTGAGTGACCAGAACACTGGTGGTTAGATCCCAACTGGCAAGTTAATATTTACCAGTATCCTATCTCACTCACTCTTGGAGTTGACCTATACTTTTATTTTCCTATTTCTAGAAGATTCCATTTTGCTAACAAGTAAAATCACTTGCGCTGCCAGAACTTCGTGCGCTAACTCACCACCACTCTCAGTGCAGTGAAGTCATGCTTTTCCAGTGTCTCCAAAGTCCCTGAATATATTTGAGAAAACACGTGATTATGTTGATGTGTGCTTTAAATGGTTGGATATGTTCTGTTTTTGATGTGATTGGATGGCAAACCATTAACATCTCTAGTTCAAGAAATTCGTTTTTGAGTTTATAGTAAAATAGTGAATCACTTGAGTGCATAGTGAAAGATTTGAGACTCAGTAAAATTGTGTAAATAAAATGTATGAAACTGGGCACTATAGTAAAAGCAGTGTGTGAATTGTATGAAATTATACGATGGTTTAATTTTCTTTTGTTGATAGTTATGTAGTTGTATGACTGAGTAGACATTGGTTTTGAATTACCAGGTGTAAATAATTATTATTTATATGTAGACAATCAATTATTGTCTACATGTGAAGCATTTGTTTAGTGTTTCATTTCATGAATGTGGCTTCAGTGGACGTTTTTCCTTATCATCCCTCTTCTTCTACCTTCCAGCTTCCTGTGATGCATAAATCATCTTCAACAGTCACTTTCCAAGGCGGAAAGTGTCTCAAGATGGCTCTGTGTCATATCCGTTTTCTCCATCTCTGTTTCCTCCTGTCTTTTCCTCTGGGAGTTCCCAAATAGCTGTGTAATATTTTTGGTTGGTTTCAACAGTTTGTGTCCTGTCCAGTAATATCATCTTTGTCCACTGGTGCTTGTTTTGTTTCTATTTTGAACTGAACATTTTCAGCTTTTCTGTCTTTATTTTTACTTTTTTCTATATTTCTGACTCTATATCTCTTACTTTATATCTTTTCTGCTTCATATATATTCCCTGTGGAATGCAAAGCTTGTCTTTCAGTGCTTTCAAAGTGTTTTCATAATACATGACATTATCCTTGTTTTCATGACACATGACATTATCCATTGTCATTATTTGTTGACATTTTTCTTGATTTAAAGAAGATAATGGTATCCAGCTGATTGCCTAGTAAGCCTCCTACAACATTCATTGATTGCTTAGTCTGCCTTCTACAACATTCATTGATTACTTAGTCTGCCTTCTACAACATTCATTGCTACTGTGTTGAAATTCTGTGTTCCCCTGATGTCTCCAATAAATACTAGGGTTGTCATAGTATGTCCAGAGGCATTACATTTCACCACAGTAGGTAACAGCAAAGGGAGGTGAGACAGCCAGTGCTTTTACTTTGTGTTATCACTTTTCTCAAATTTGCAAGTCAGTTACCCATTGCTAATTCAGCTGGATTGACTAGGCCAGCACATTTATTGGTACATTTAGCAATATTGTCTGCAAGTTGGTACACAATCACACATTTTCCATGAATATTTTTGTACTGCTTGTTTTATTTTTCTTTCATTTTGTAACATATGTAAAAACAATGAGAAATACACTATTTTGATGCATTCTTTGTTTTTATCTACTTATTACTTTAATTGAAGTAATTTGATTATTGTTTTAGGGAAGTTTGTGGCACTGAAATATGCTATTTTTGTACATTATTTTATTTAATGTGTATACTACTTTCACTTTCATTACTTTATTTTATTAGAAAGTACCTCTTCTGTAGAAATGTGGTTTTACAGAAGAATGTTGAGAGTATCATGGACAGCTAAGAAGAGCAATGAAAACATTCTGAAAGAGGTCAAAGCAAAAAGAGAGCTGCTTTCCAATATGAGGAAGAAACAATCATCATTTTTTGGCCATGTAATGAGAAGAGAACAACTGGAATATATTGTAAAAATTGAGGGACGAAGAGATAGAGGGAAGCAAAGAGAAAAAATACCAGACAACTTAAGTAATGGCTTGGCAGAAGGTCAACAACAAAAATGATAAATAACTGTTGAGATTGAAAGTTGTGGAGAGACATGATCACGTTCGCCAGTAGGCCCGGTACTTGATGATGACCTCTTCTGTTTCTGCTTCTTTCATGCCTTGAGTTCAGTCAACAACAAAAGGTCAAGTTTCCCACTTCATGTGACATAAGTGGGCATGGATATGTTGTGATTGACAGGTAGCTGTCATATTTGCACGAAGACTTCTCATCAGGCATTGCTGTCCTAACCATCAGGTAAAAGAAAGTAATGCAGACTCAGAGAATTGTTATGCTGAGCAACTACTAGAGGATGCTAAACCATGGCACTCAGAAACAAGAACTTGCAGCAAATCGTGGAGAACTGTGACTTCCACCCTATGTGTTGTTTTTGGTCTGGAACAAAAATTATGATGTGAAATTGATGTCTATTGGCTCAACACATCACGGCGTTTTTATTAGTACCTTGTTGTCTTCTTGCTCAGCCACTCCTCAGTTGACAAGACTCACTAGGGCACCACAAATTGGTGGAGTAGCGTCTGGGCAGTTCTGGTTTATTGATCCTGGTACAAGCATTCACCTCTTTTGTACCAACAATTCTTTCAGTACACCAGCATGTCAAGAAAGATGTGAATGAAAAGTTTATCATGGTCACTGATAATTGTTGATTGATAATCATGATGTTGAACTCTTGATTAATGATCTTTATTTCTCCATCTGTAAAATTGATGACGTGTAAGCATCACTTCCATTACCGTCGTATCTTGTTGGTACTCTGTATTGTGTTTTGCTTTGTGATTGTGTCTGGGCCAGACTAGCTCTCTGGATATAGCTTTTAATCACATCTACAGTCAATTCAGATTGTAAACAATGGCTTCAAATGCGTTTATTGACATGAATCCACTGAATCATACTTTCTCAATATCGAGTCTGGGCAGTGTGCTAAGGAGGTTATGACTCCCTCTTACTATATCATAACTAAATTAATGACTCACATGTCCTCATTCACTGAAACATATCATTACATCAGCTTAAAGCAACATCTAAATATCCACTTCATAAAACATCTATCATGTTCTCCTTCATGGAGCATATCACAATGCTAATTAGTAGTCTGCTTACTGTCACTCTTCAGTATAACTAGATAACATCTTTGATTACTAGATAATGTCTTTGACTAATTCCTCTTAAGCTGTGGTTCTCTTCTGTACTACACTGCTTGAATTAGTCTCTGAATGGTAGTTACACCTTATGAAATACTTTGAGCATTCCTGCTCACAAGACTGTTCACTGGATCCTTTGCTAAGAGCTCGGTCCAGCTCCTTAGTCTACATGATCAGCTCCTTGTCTCACTTAGACTACATGTCACTTCTTGAAAATGAATTACGATTAACAGTCTCTTCATTGTGTTCCCTACACACATTCTAACTAATAAAGCATTTTGCTCTGTTACTGCCTATAGGCTTACGCCCTACTGGAGTGAGCCCTTCTCTTAGTCTCACTTAAACTACATGTCACTTCTTGTCTGTGCAGACCTTTAAATACTCACTATCTCATCCAATCGGATCTCACCCCGCTCCCTTTCAGTCTTGATCTGGCTACAACACCCCATTCTTCCTTAATCTTGACCACTCTCCGTGTTTCTAGAACATTCTATAATAATCACAACTTGACCCCTTTCTATTCATGCATTTCTTTAATTCACACTGTCATGTACTGCTCCCTTAACTACACCATTAACTCTCCTGCTCCCTTAACTACACCATTAACTCTCCTGCTCCCTTAACTACACCATTAACTCTCCTGCTCCCTTAACTACACCATTAACTCTCCTGCTCCCTTAACTACACCATTAACTCTCCTGCTCCCTTAACTACACCATTAACTCTCCTGCTCCCTTAACTACACCATTAACTCTCCAATTCTTTGTTCTCTCTTCACTCATCACTGCTCTCCTTCATCCAACTCTTCCTTTAATATCTTATCCTGCGTGCGCGACCGTTAACTTGTTTACTGTCTGGTGAGTATTGCTCTCCCCTTCTCTTAACAACCCAGGATTATCTTCCAATTCCTAATACACTGTTACAAAGTAGGTGGATATATGTTGGCAATGTGATGAGATAGGGGGGCAACAAGAGATTCTCAAACAAAACCCTCAAAAATGAACTAGAGGTTAAAAGAAAACTAGGCTGGTCTAGAGAAACACTACCACGAACAATGAGGCAATAGCAGAAGGCATGAGCTTCCTAGTCGAGTTTGAGAGGCTCAACCAGAACAGTATGGCAAGATACAATGCTGGTCCAGTACAAAGTCTCTTGACAGCAAATATCTGAATGAAGAGTCTAGAGTCTCTACCTGATCTGTCACCTTTGGGTCGAAAGGACAGTAGATAGTCTGGAGTCATAGTCTGAATGAGCCATGATCACAGAAGAATTCATTCCTGTCCTCACAGGTATTTAATTTCATACCTGATTGGCTTATATGGTTTATCAAATAAAAACTAGTTATACCTTTTTATGTATTTTGTCATATATTGAGTCCTTTAGATCCAGGCTTTTGGAGCTTAAAGGCACAAACAAGGTCTCTCCATCCACTCTATTCTTGAACATTTTCTCTACTTCTGCCCAGCTTAGGTCAATGTCCATAAGGGAATCTGTGACTTCTCTTCTCCATGTATTCCTTGGCTTTCTCTTTCTTTGTGGGTTCTATGACAGTGCCTGTCTTACTATGCTGGCATCAAGTTTCCTTAGTTTATGTCCAGTCCATCTTTGCATTATCTGTTATTGATTTGACTTTTATTTTGTTCTGTGGCAGATATCTCCATTTCTGACCTAGTTATACCATCTGATGTTCACAATTTATTCTCATATCATCATCATCATCAAGTACCGGGCCTGCTTGCGTAGGTGATCATGTCTCTCCACAACTTTCGATCTCAACAGTTATTTATCATTTTTGTTGTTGACCTTCTGCCAAGCCATTCTCGTAAGCTGTCTGGTATTTTTTCTCTTTGCTTCCCTCTATCTCTTCGTCCCACAATTTTTCCAATTGTTACAATATATTCCAGTTGTTCTCTTCTCATTACATGGCCAAAAAAATGATGATTGTTTCTTCATAATATTATTTGCATTGACCTCTCTCAGATCATTTTCATTACTCTTCTTAAATGTCCATGGTATTCTTCTGTAAAACCACATTTCTACAGACTCCAGTGATTTTCTTGTCTGTTGTCCTATTTTACATGATTCGCATCCATATGTTAAGACTGGCTCTACATAACATTTAAGAACTCTTTTTCTTGTTTCTATTGTCAAAAATGGATTGCGTATTATCTTCCTCATTTTTTGGAAAGCTGCTTTTGCCTAAGCCATTCTGCATCTCACCCCTCTTGTACATCTTCCGTCTGAGGTTAACAAAGTTCCCAAATATTTAAATTCATTTACCTGTTTTAATATTGTTCCACTTGTCTTTATTTTGCACTGAGGTGATGTCTTTTTCTTTGTTGTTACCATTTGCTGCCTTTGTATTCTGTATTCTCATGTAGTTGTTTGTAAACCTAGAAGGGAACAACATTCATTCCAGCGTTTGGAGAGAACAGGTCATGTGACCACACACACTATATCAATGCCTTTTTGATTTGGCCTCTTTCAGAACGTATTCATTATTCTTCTTAGCATAAGCTTCTCATATATCATCATCATGTGTCATACCGGTAGGCGTAGGCGATCATGTCCTTCCACAATCTTCAATCCACTATGTATCATCAATTCTGTTGACTGTTTTCCATGCCATGACACCAAATTCTCTAGTATTTTCTTTCTTTGTCGTCCGCAATCTCTCTTTCCCTATATTTTGCCAGTTGTAACCAAGTATCCCAACTTTCCTCTTTTTATGATGTGCCCAAAAAGTGTTGATTATTTCTTTCTGATGTTTCTTAGGAGCTCCATTTTTTTTTTGTGTTGGCCTCATTGAGAATTTCTTTGTTTGTCTTTTTAGCAGTCCAGGAAACTTTCAATATTCTTCTGAGAAATTCCATCTCTGTGGCCTCTAATCGTCTTTTCTTCTCATACATGCTCACTAGGAATAGTATTTCTCATAAACTATCAATTAGAATCTCATGAAAATTAAATTTGAACACAGCTGTGGTATATAAGGAGTTATTACCGTAGCACCATCCATATGCAACTACACTTAGGAAACAAAATATACAAATTAAAATAATGTGACACATTAGATGGAAATACATAGTGTACAAACACAGCAATACTTGGTTACAACTGGCAAAATAAAAGGAAGGAGAGATCGCGGACGACAAAGAGAGAAAATACTGGATAGCTTGGTGTCATGGCATGGAAAACAGTCAACAACAGAACTGATACGATGCACTGTAGATAGAAGATTGTGGAGGGACATGATCACCTACGCCAACTGGCAGGGTACATGATGATGATGACAAACACAGCATCATCATGTTGTGTTGCTGAAGTACTAATGAAGTCAAATATTATATGGAGATACGCGCCTCACAGCAGCAGACCTTGGAGTTGTCAGCGACCCACAGCTGACGGCTTGCCCAGGAACTATGAACCAGAACCATCCAGACCCTGCTCCACCTCTCCGTGGTGCCTCCAGTAACAGACTATCCTGTCTTGCCTGGCCACACGAGTGGGGATCGAAGAGGGACGACAACCCGGTACTCAAAAATGTCGTGCTGAAGTCGGATGTGTTGGGCCGAAAGGTGCAAATATCACTGTTATACTGCAAACCACAACGCAGACACGAACACTTAACGTCCTTTTAAGGGCGGATGATGAAGAGGTGTTTTCCTTTAGTCATCGGGCGAACGCAAGCAAGCAAATAATGTATTAATTTGATATGACTGATATTTATGTTGGGCTTGTGCCTTGTGTTCCAGAATATATTTTTTGTGTTCTCGTTTAGGTGCTGTGAGTTGTTCCTCTTTGACGGCAATGCCAGCTTGTGTCACGTCATATGGCTAGTCTACACGAGTTCAGTGTTAGCCTGTGGATTTCATGTCCACATTATCTGAAAACAGTATATCTTCCATTTCTAACAAAGTGCAATATAAGAATTTTCAGCAAAAGCTCCTAACAACTGAAATGTTAGCGGTAGTGGAGGAGGGAGTATCTCCTGACGTCACTGGGTGGTCTAGTAGTAAGACATCAACCGTTGGACATGAATGTTGTCGGTTTGAATCCCGCCACAGGCAGTGGGAATTTTCCACATTGAACCCATGACATTACCTGCCCAGGGTAGAGAGATCAAATGTCTTGCCCTCTCAGATAATGACAACAAAGACAGGAAGTCCAGTGCGCATGTTCAAGAACGTTTGGCAGTTAAACATCAAAATGAGTAGGCCGGAAATGGGGAACAAATTAGTAAGCAAAATCTACCTATGCCAAAGATATATATGTCGGGGATAAAAAAAAGGTAGGTGTTGATGCTTTACCGTAAACTAACAACACAATACATTCCTGCCCACATGATGGGTGAAAGGTCGTTTCTTTTGAGGTTATAAAGTATTGTGTATTAACCAAGTGACAACATGTGAGATAAGATGCCTCAGAGAAGCTGTGAACAAAACCTGAAGAGATCATGTAAAGAACAGTGAAATCAGAAATACCATTGGGATTCTAACAGTAATTGAATACAGATATACAGCGATTAAAGTGGTTTGAACATTTAATGCGCATGAACCCCTCAGCACACAGGGGTCAGTGTGCAAACACAAAGGAGAAAGAATAGAATCGTAGACTAACAGTGTGTAATACCCCTGTGTGAACTCCTCTGGTTCTGTGTGCATTTGCGCACATTTTTGCACGTTTCTCTACGTTCACGACAGCCGCACTTGGTTGCTATTTCCTTTTGTTTTGGCAGGATAGATAATTTTGTTTTCTTTAACACATTTCGATTGTTTTTGTTTTGGTTGTTTCGTTATTAGTGTGTGTGTGTTTTTGTGTTCCTGATGAAGGCCTATTGGGCCGAAACGTCGTTTAGTCTGTGTCGTCCACTTATCACGTAAAGCTTCTTACATACCATTTTTTTTATTTTTCCTCACATTCAGCTTTACTGCAGCTTCGCATTTTTATGCCTTAATCCTTCAACATTTGGTACACTTAAAGATAGAGCATAGACCAACATCAAATTAACACTCATGAACTAGGATTCAAATTTACCAAAGTTGTGTGCTTAGTACACTTCTATACGTATCAGAAACGTGGACTTACCTATGCAGGGCAGGAGAAAAGGTTAAACAGCTTTCATGTGCGATGCCGTCAAAAGATTATGAACATCAAATGGCAGGACAAAGTAACCAACTCTAATGTCTTACAAAGAGCCAAACTCCCATCCATCATGGCAGGACAAAGTAACCAACTCTAATGTCTTACAAAGAGCCAAACTCCCATCCATCATGGCAGGACAAAGTAACCAACTCTAATGTCTTACAAAGAGCCAAACTCCCATCCATCATGGCAGGACAAAGTAACCAACTCTAATGTCTTACAAAGAGCCAAACTCCCATCCATCATGGCAGGACAAAGTAACCAACTCTAATGTCTTACAAAGAGCCAAACTCCCATCCATCATGGCAGGACAAAGTAACCAACTCTAATGTCTTACAACGAGCCAAACTCCCATCCATCATGGCAGGACAAAGTAACCAACTCTAATGTCTTACAACGAGCCAAACTCCCATCCATCATGGCAGGACAAAGTAACCAACTCTAATGTCTTACAACGAGCCAAACTCCCATCCATCATGGCAGGACAAAGTAACCAACTCTAATGTCTTACAACGAGCCAAACTCCCATCCATCATGGCAGGACAAAGTAACCAACTCTAATGTCTTACAACGAGCCAAACTCCCATCCATCATGGCAACACTTAGGAGTCGGCGAATAAGGTGGCTGGGTCATGTAAGAAGAATGGCAAACAATCGCACTCCCAAACAAATATTGAATGACGAACTTAAGGACGGAAAGAGACCAAAGGGAAAACCAGTGCTGAGATATAAGGATGTTTGCAGGGCTTCCTTGAAGGGATTCTCTACCATTGAAAGAAAATGGGAAAATCTGGATGCAGATCGTAGGACACGGAGAACAAAAAAAAATGGTACAGCAACTTTCGAGACGGTGCTGATATCTGATAGACGGTGCTGATATCTGATAGACGGTGCTGATATCTGATAGACGGCGATACATTTAGAAAACAAAAAGCGCAGGAGAAAAGAGACGAGGCCAAGCACCACGAATACATCTTATTCGTTCTGCGGATGGTACTGTCTATCCAGTATTGACAGATTCTGCCACGAGAGAAGCTCTTCAACAAAACAACATTCAGTATAAGATACTAATATTTGACCAAACTACTGACTTATCATGATTGCTTGCTACCAACCGTCTGTCAAGACGCCAAAAGACATATAAATATATTTTGCTAGAATTAAAGAATAAAAACTAGGAATAACCCCCGCCATAGAATATATAAGGAAACAACAGATAGGATGGTATGGCCACGTGACAAGGCAGAAAGATCAAAACACAACACAACGAGCCTTCAACAAACGTGCGAACAGAAGGTCATAATAGAAGGAAAAGGTATGTGTTAGCACTCGGAAAAAATGACAAATAAACAACAACAGAAAAAAACAAAGAACAATATATGGCCCGAAGCAGGATCGAACCCGTACTCCATGGCACTGCGCCTTGCCACGATAAGCCGAACAAGGCCCAAGGGTCGACCACGAAAAAGATGGATCGATGGAATATTAGAAGCACTAGGGAACATAATAGCAGCAGAGTTGAGCAGAAGAGCAAAAGACCGCAAATTATATCTCCCCTCGACGTTGAAAGGCAGGGAAGGGAAGAAGAAGAAGAAAGAATAGAACAAACCCAACGATAGATCTTTTCTCTGTTTACAATTAAAGCTAGCGCCCTTGTGTCTTGGCGCTCCTTAGCAATCGTCTAGGTTTCCTTAATGGTAAAACCAGCCCTGATCTTCATCCAATGGCATTCTAAATTTAAATCTCAAGGACGGAAACTATTTTGTGTGTGTGTGCGTGCGCGCGTGTGTGTGTGTGTTAGTTGAAGCCAAGGTTGTAGTGTTGTGCTGTGAAGCAAGAAGGCTTGGATTCTGGGACAGAATAATTACAGAGCAGAGTGGAACGGACTCAGAGTGGAGCGGGCTCAGAGTGGAGTGGGCTGAGAGTGCAGCGGGAGAGTGGAGATTGTAGATGGTACTGTTGCGCTTGCTGTGTGAGGGCACACTTTTCAAAGACAATGACATCTTGCAATTATCGTGAACGGTTCGACAAGTGCCGAATGTTATTGTTATTCCAGGTTTGATTTGACGACACTTTTATGGAAATAAAGCTATCAAACTAATTGACCGACTGTGCAGGCCGAGCCTATGTTTGTGGCAATGAAACAGGCTCTACGCCTGTAGAAGGGATGTTAGAACGTGCAGTGACGACGTTTTGAACGCCTTCAATGATTTCTAAAAATCGATACGCTCAACAATGTCTTGAAAATGCACTAATTTGTAATTTAAAGTCAAACAAGTAGGGACTTCAACCACCAAGGGCCAATTAGAAGTGTACGCAACCAGCGAGCTACTGGAATTATTATTGTGTACACACTTCATCATCTTTTAGCAGCGACTGATCACCACCTATAGGTCTACCCGGAGTGTCAACTCTACCAACAATGAACAATGAATGAAGTAGCGATAAAAAAATAGGAAATTTGGGCACTATCGATTATCGAACCGAAACTATGAGACATTTGCAAAGCTCACACATTTTCTCAGTCCCAGCGACGAAAAGCTGGCCTAGGTGACACGTCGCTCTACTGCACAACGTTTGAGAGATTTCCAGTCTAGTTTCTGTGAGTATTTTCTGTTTCTAATGTGATTTCTGTAACTCCATATCAACACTCCCGGCTATTCGAAAATGTTATCCTCAAATATGATTATGTTCTCATTTATAGTGTTTTCATGATGTGCCTCTCTTTTTTAAGTTCGATTTATTCTTTCACAAGTGTTAATTAGGAACACAATATATATTTTATTATTTACACAAGTTTTAACTTGAGAAGATTACGAAGGTTATCATTTATTTGTCTACAATTTTATCAAAACAACAGAAAAGAACAGTGATTCCGGAGTTAAATAAGACTTGGATAAGAATTCAATTTTCAATATACGTCTTGTTCTCTTCACTGTCTGTTTAACAATGTTTACGTTAGAAGCTTCTCTGTCGGCGATGCAGAACTGTGGGTTCCATCTCACAGTTGTACTCCTAAAAATAACATGGCAGACAAGTTGGCAATGGAGGGCGATAAACTATACCAGCCAGACACACATACAAAGTTTGATGAATCAAGAACGTTTGCTTCGTACAGGTAGACAAATGGAGTATAGAACACCTGGGTTACTAGAACAATTTCATGCATACTACCAGCTTATTAAAATAGAACAAGGATTCATTTTTTAAGATTCCGAGCATGCATTCTGTTGAATCTTTTCAACATCCTCAAGACCTAACAGAAACTGTAGAAGTGCACAGACTCAGTTTGGTAACTCTATTCAAAAGGAATCAAACACTTCGCGAAGTCTCAACAACAACAGTTCCTCCATAGTGAGAGTAAAGATGTATTGCCGTCAACCTGTATAGCGTCGAGAACGTAGGGATGAGATCATCTTAAGATTAACTAAATTTATGCACAGCCAGCGTGCTATTGGCACTATTAGGGAACCCACACTTTGCCTTCTGTACAAAACTGTTGATTTGACTAGAGATGCGTGAAGTTAAGTCTAAAAAATAACAAAACCCAGCAATAAAAGGAAACAAGTGCAGATACCATTATAATGTAGCAGAGAAGGGCAAGCGAGGGCTTTAGTGTTGACTGTATAGCGTCTAAATTATGCACTATAGTAATACAGTCATTATTTTTATTATTATTAAATATTGTTATAAAATTTAAGAGGAATGCACACAGAAATAAAAAGTAATGACTAATAAAGACAAAAAAAGCTGAAGGAAGCGGATGTATTGCAAAGAGGGAAAAATGCTAACAGACAACAAAGATATAATCAATAGATGGCAGGAATACATAACAGAATTATTTCATGACGAAAGGGACAAACAATCATTTATAAAATGTACATCAGGCTATAAAATCATGAAATCTGAAGTAGAAAAAGCTATAACAACAATGAAAAAGGGAAAAGCAGCAGGACCTGACAATATACAGATAGAGAGGCATTAGAAGGTTTTGACATTGAAGTGATCACAGACATATGCAATGACATATACCATACAGGATACATACCAAATGAACTAAAAACATCAACTTTCATTGCATTGCCTAAAAAGAATGGTGCAGTTGAATGCAGTGATTTTAGAACAAGAAGCCTAATGAGCCAGGTAACAAAAATTTTACTAAAAGTTATACAAGGAAGGATTCAGAATAAAATTAATACTGAATTAGATGAGCAGCAATTTGGATTCAGGAAAAACAGTGGGACAAAAGAAGCCATATTCAGCATGAGGACAGTGATTGAAAAGTACACAGAAGTAAACAAATCAATATATGCTTGCTTCATAGACTACACCAAAGCTTTCGATAGAATACACCATAACCAACTCATAGACTGCCTGAAAGATATAAATCTGGATGACACAGATATACGACTGATATGTAAGCTATACTGGGAGCAAACAGTAATAATAAAATATAACAAGGAGAACTCTACACCCATTGATATAAAAAGAGGAGTAAGACCGGGATGCATCCTAACACCAAGCTTGTTCAATCTATACACTTAGCAAATCTTTAAAAACATCTCAGAGATGCCAGGCCTTAACATTAATGGGAAGATAATCAATAACCTAAGATATGCTGATGATACTGTTCTACTAGCAGAAAATCCTAAAGATCTACAACAATTACTTAATGAAATAAACATGACGAGCAAAAAATATGGACTAGATATGAATATCAAAAAGACTAAAACTATTATCATAAACAAAGAAAATTCTCAAGACCTACAATTAAATATCAAAGTTGAAGGAATACATCTGGAGACAGTCCAGAGTTACAACTACCTGGGACACACTATAACCAATGATGGAAAATGTACAACTGAAATAAATAAAAGAATAGGTATGGCAAAAAGTAATTTCAATGTCATGAAAAATATACTAACATCACAACAAATAACACCAGGGCTAAAACTAAAAATAGCAAAATGTTACACCTTCTCAATATTCCTGTATGGTGCAGAAACATGGACATTAGACCAGAAAACAGAACAGAAAATTGAAGCCTCTGAAATGTGGATTTATAGAAGAATAGGTAGAATTGGATGGAAAGAAAAGAAAACAAACGAGGAAGTTTTAAAACAACTAAAAATGAAAAGAGAACTACTAAACACAATTAGACCATGACAAAAGAAAAGACACAACAGCCTATTAAAGTAATATTGGAAGGGAAAATACAAGGTAAAAGAGGCAGAGGTAAACCAAGACTAACATGGATGAGCAACATCAAAAGATGGACAAGTCAGCCTATGACAACTTGCACCATAAAAGCAAGAGACGGAGTGGAATGGCGCTCCATGGTAGCCAACCTTCGATGCAGAGACGGCACTCAATGATGATGATATAATTACAGTTTTTTTTTCGAGAAGATAAACTGTTAGGACTTTGACAGTCCCGAGATAAATAAACGTCATTCTTCTTATTCGTTCTTCTTTCTTTCCTCATTTGCCTTTCAGCGTCGAGTCAAGATATAATTTGCAGTCATATGTTCCTCTGTCCTGTTGTGGAAATTGTTTTAAATGATCGAAATACGCAATTATAGCATGTTTATTCTCACATTATGGACGTCAAAAACGATATTGCAAATGTAGGTACACTTGAGCCTGAGAGATCTGATCTCTGGAATATTTTGATTTTCTCATTTATGGCATGGGAAAATATTTTGGTCAACTGTTTTACGAGAAAAAAAAACATTGATCATTGTTATTATTATTATTATTATTTTATTAGTTAAAATGCGAAAAGCAGAAACAACGAACCATTTAAAATTGCCATCACCACGTAATGAACGGCCCTCAATGTTCTAGGTCAAGACTGTGACATAAATTGTCTATGGTATGAGGGGAGGTTAGGGAGGGCGGGGGAGACGGCAGTAGATTAAATCAGAAGTTTTGCGTACATCAGAGTCTCTTCTATCATATGTGCACTATATGTTGTTGTTGTTGTCATCACTGCACACTGAACGAATCCATGGGTGTTTCAAAATCGCCCTTGAGAAAACCCCAGGATAATCCTGGCCCAGGGTAACGTCATTTAGAATCCACGGATTAATTTTTCCTATCTTTGAAAAATGACCACCGCTTCTGGTGAGCTTCGGGCACTTCCTGTTGTGAGGTCGACACCGTGCCTCTAGCCTACCCAGCCACCAATTCAACAAATGTGTGGGCTTTAATTAACGTTCAAATGAAACGGGAGCTGGACGTCTGATTTCATAACCCCCTTCCTGTAGCGTGTCCAGAAGATAAATGGCTGAAATATTTGTTTGACAGAACCTTCACTTTTTATGATCTACTCGACTGTTGCTGTGAAGCTCTGAGTAAATAGTTTTCTGTAATTATTAGGGGAAAACTGGGAAAATTGAGGAACGAAGAGATAGAGGAAAACAAAGAGCAAAAATAACAGACAGCTTAAGAAAATTGCTTGGCAAAAGGTCAACAGCAGATTGAAAGTTGTGGAGAGACATGATCACCTACGCCAGCAGGCTTGGTACTTAATGATGATTATAATTATTATTTGTTAAGATACGCTGTTTAGCTTTCGATCTTCTGATGGTCTCGACCATTACATCTGATGTTTTTGTGAAGTTCTCTGAATATTGTCCCCAGATGTTATCCCGCGTCCGTCTCGAGCTTCTCGCCTTTCGCTACTTCTTGTGCACGTCTCATTTGATCTGAAATCATAAGACACAATCTCTCTAGGTTGACAGACTATTTTATTTGTTCTCACTTTAACCAGCTGAAGATTCGTTTTAGTGGACTCTTTTCCCACGTGATCTCATTTGTGATATTTTTTTTCCTGGTCACTCCAGCAGCTTACTCGAGACATCTCAGTTCTGTGGTGACTAACATCCTCTCTTTTGATGTGTCTGTGTTTGACACTGGTGGCTAAATTTCTGACTGAAAATGTGCTGCGTCTGACGCCGACAAGCGCTACTTCGCTTCCTTCTCCTTTTAGGGTTCTGGTTCTTCATTTTTTCTTCTGCTTATTCTCCTCTTCTTTCTTCTCCCCTCCATTCTTGTTCTTCTCCACCTCTTTCTCCTCTTTCTCTTTTTCTCATTCTCCTTATTTTTGATCATCTTCGTCGCTCTCCTTACAATACCTCCTCTACTTCGTCCGCCTTTAGAAGATTGTTAAATGAGCGCACGTGACCTTGTTATGGGAGCCGCGATAGCTCAGTGGTTAGTGAACTGGACTACAAAAGACAAGGGGTAGGGTTCGATCCCAACCGACGGCTTCCGGGTTCACCCAGCCTTTAATGGGTACCGGAACAATTCGTGACCTGCAACAATTTTAGCCAAAACGTTCTCTCCATCAACATTGAAACTCTTCAAAAGTTCAGAAAAAAATGTTTTTCTTTGAAATCGGTGCTCACTTGTGAGATTTCGTGGAACCCATCTTGCACAAACCGAGGAGAATCCGAGAGTTTTTATAGCTGCATTTGCACTACCAATGCTGACTGACAACTTTAAGTCCAATCGTTGAGTGGTGATGCCCCTATCAGCAAGAATAATGCCCTAAACGCATTTCAACATCTCTGCATTGGTGGCTGTGGCAGTCCGTCCACAGCGCGGCCGATCAAGAAGCTCCGTATCTCCATTTTCCGATTCTTTATTCTCTGAACCCAACGACTTACTGAGCTCCAGTCGACTGTTAAGTTTCCATACACATCACACAGGCACTTGTGAATGGTCACAACCGTTTCCTTCTCTAAAACGAGAAATTATATCACAATTTGCTGCTTATAACGCAGTTTCGAACATGCTCCATTTCAACGGTTTAGTGCAGTCGTATTATTTAGTTGATTGCTGTGCAGTTTGGTGTACACAATCGATACATCCCATATTTAAAGTGTGCAAAATTTCATGCTTCAATGTTTATTGTTAGCTGAGAAAACCGATGTAGTGCATTACCTATTTGAACGCCCCTCGTATCTGGTTTGTCATTTCCTGGTGTTTTGGATTGTTCTGGAATTCACTGGATCACTAGACTTATGTCATATGTGTTAATGAGGTTATCTATGTCTACTGTGAGCAGTGTAAGTTATGGCTAATGTTGGATGTTTCATTACCAGTTAGCTTTGTAGGATTAGTTTCATTTACTAACATATCTGTGTGTGTGTGGTTTGTTTGTTCCTACTGAAGGCCTATTGAGCCGAAACGTCGTTCAAATTTGTGTCGTCTATCAATCACGTAAAGCTTTTACCATACCATTTTTTTTTTCAATTCTTCTTCACATTTAGCTTTACTGCAGCTTCGCATTTGTATGCATTCATTTGCATTTCTTTGCCTTAACACCTGTGGCTAATGTTACCTCCTAGCGTCTGCAGGGCTGTTTTGAAATCAGTAAAAATGACTATATTTCTTTTCTCTGATAGTATGGTATCAACAACAGTATTCAGATGGAAGGGGTTAAGGCAAAGAAATACAAATGAATGCATAAAAATGCGAAGCTGCAGTAAAGATGAATATGAGGAAAAATTAAAAATTACAAAAAAATGGTATGTTAGAAGCTTTACGTGATTAGTGGACGACACAGATTAAACGACGTTTCGGCCCAATAGGCCTTCAGCAGGAACAAACAAGAAAAAAACACACACACAAAACTAAAAACGAAACATTCAAAACAAAAATATTCGAAATATGTTAAAGAAAATGTCTATCCTGTGTGTATGAAAAGGAAATGGTAACAAAAGTGTGGCTTCACACTTTCAGATGGAACACTGCTGTTTCTAAGACTGTTATTTCTGCTTTGTTGCAGATTTCACCACATGGGCCACATAGTTATTCTGTTACGTTATTACAATTTTAGGTGCGATATTTGAAGTATTTAAATAGACTTTCTCTTAATCAGTATCAAAGGTGTGTTACGACATCACTAAATGAGTCGTAGTGTCGCAACAGTATTTAATGTCGCTTTCCTAAACAATATTTAAGGTGTGTTACTACTACAAAAGCTGGATGAAGAATTACCCCGGAAGGAAAAAAAAACATAGAAAAATTACCCCGGATGAAGAGCCTAGAAGAATTACCTTGCAAGAGGAACTTAGAAGAATTACCTCTGAAGAAGAACCTAGAAGAATTACCTCGGAAGAAAACCTAGAAGAATTACCCCGGATGAAGAACCTAAAAGAATTACCTCGGAAGAAAACCTAGAAGAATTACCCCGGATGAAGAACCTAAAAGAATTACCTCGGAAGAAAAACCTAGAAAAATTACCTCGGAAGAAAACCTAGAAGAATTACCCCGGATGAAGAACCTAAAAGAATTACATCGGAAGAAAACCTAAAAGAATTACCCCGGATGAAGAACCTAAAAGAATTACCTCGGAAGAAAAACATAGAAGAATTACCCCGGATGAAGAACCTAGAAGAATTACCCCGGAGGAAGAACCTAAAAGAATTACCTCGGAAGAAAAACCTAGAAGAATTACCCCGGATGAAGAACCTAGAAGAATTACCCCGGATGAAGAACCTAGAAGAATTACCCCGGATGAAGAACCTAGAAGAATTACCCCGGAGGAAGAACCTAAAAGAATTACCTCGGAAGAAAAACCTAGAAGAATTACCCCGGATGAAGAACCTAAAAGAATTACCTCGGAAGAAAAACCTAGAAAAATTACCTCGGAAGAAAACCTAGAAGAATTACCCCGAATGAAGAACCTAAAAGAATTACATCGGAAGAAAACCTAAAAGAATTACCCCGGATGAAGAACCTAAAAGAATTACCTCGGAAGAAAAACCTAGAAAAATTACCCGGAGGAAGAACCTAAAATAATTACCCCGGAGGAAGAACCTAAAAGAATTACCTCGGAAGAAAAACCTAGAAGAATTACCCCGGATGAAAAACCTAGAAGAATTACCCCGGATGAAGAACCTAAAAGAATTACCCCGGAGGAAGAACCTAGAAGAATTACCCCGGATGAAGAACCTAAAAGAATTACCCCGGATGAAGAACCTAAAAGAATTACCCCGGATGAAAAACCTAAAAGAATTACCCCGGATGAAGAACCTAGAAGAATTACCCCGGAGGAAGAACCTAAAAGAATTACCTCGGAAGAAAAACCTAGAAGAATTACCCCGGATGAAGAACCTAGAAGAATTACCCCGGAGGAAGAACCTAAAAGAATTACACAGATGGAAAACTTAGAAGAACAAACTCGGAAGAAAACCCTAGAATTACTACGGGAGACAAACCTAGAAGAGTTACCCTGGCTTCTTTCAATCTTCAGAGAATATAAAGCATTACATTTGCAGCTTGTTTTCTTTTTTAATCTAATTGCTCACGTTTCAGCTCTTTCAATTTTATTCTCCACTTTTATGTCTAATGTTCTCTTTATTTGCTCATTGCAACAAGCCAGTAGAAATAATAGAAATACCACGTGCCAATCTCATCGAATACACACAAGAAAAAATATTGTATTTTGCTAGAAATTTGATATTTGAAAAGAAAAAAAAAACTTTCACGAAACTTGTTTGTAAACGAAGCACTTTTTCCTGCGATATTCATGCCGTGCAGCTAAATTGTTTCAACTTTTTATTTATAAAGAAGAAATATGTGATAATTAAGGTAAAAATTGAACGAATATTACCATATATATCATAAGATCTTTGGTAGAAAGGGCTATAGAGATGAAAACAGATCTATACCTACGTTACTTAGATTATACAAAATCATTTAACAAAGTAAAGCACCAAGAAATAATCAAAATTCTAGAAGCCATAAACGTTGACAGCAAAGATCTAACTAAGAATATTAAAGAACATGTATTGGCAACAAACAGCGGCCATCAAAACTGGAAATGTTTCAACAAATAAAACTAGGGGTTAGGCAAGGTTGTGTGCTGTCACCAGAGTTATTTAATACATGTATATCTAGTGAGATTAATTTAAGATCCATAAGGAGCATGCCTGGATTAACAATCGGAGGTCATAATATAAATAATCTAATTAAGGTATGATGATGATACAGTCTTAATCACTAGGAGTGAAAATGAGTTACATGAAATGTTAGACATTATAGTGAAGGAAAGCAAAAATAAAGGACTCAGCCTTAATAAAAAAGACAGAAGTAATGGTAGCAACAAAGAAAAAGACTTCACCACTAGGCACAATAAAGACAAGTGGAACAATATTAAAACAGGTAAATGAATTTAAATGTCTGGGAACATTGTTAACATAAGATGGTAGATGTACAACACAGATGATAGATGTACAACACAGGTGAGATGCAGAATGGCTCAGGCAAAAGCTGGTTTCAAAAAAATTAGAAAGATATTGTGCAATCCATTTTTGACAATAAGAACAAGAAAAAGAGTTCTTAAATGTTATGTAGAGCCAGTCTTAACATATGGATGTGAATCATGGACAATAGGACAACAGACAAGAACATCGCTGGTGGCTGTAGAAATGTGATTTTACAGAAGAATGTTGAGAATACCATGGACAGCTAAGAAGAGTAATGGAAACATTATGAAAGAGGCCAATGCAAAAAGAGAGCTGATATTCAATATTAGGAAGAAACAATCCTCATTTTGTGGAGCATGTAATGAGAATGGAACAGCTGAAATATGTTGTAACAACTGAGAAAATTAAGGGACGAAGAGATAGAGTGAAGCAAGGAGAAAAGATACCAGACAGCTTAAGAAAATGGCTTGGCAGAAGGTCAACAACAGAAATGATAAATAACTGTCGAGATCGAAAGTTGTGAAGAGACACGATGACCCTCGCCAGTAGGCCCGGTACTTGATAATGATGATGTTGAAGATTAAAATCTCTGAAGAGTTTCTGTTCATGTAAATTGAAAATCCGTGGTGGCGAAGTAGTTAATGCAATTTTCGACTTCTCATTTGTCCTGTGTTCGGCTCCCAGATACGGCAATTTTCTTCTGACAGACATGGCAAAGATAAACATACGAGATGTGGAATGGTATTAACGGTAGCGATACGCTGCCATGAAATACTCTGTAGCGCAAGAATTTGTTGACCAGAAACTTTAGACTGGTGTCATCTTTAGCACGAACTCCACAACGATGACGACATTATTTGACCTTCCCAGAGCACGAACTCAGCAACGATGACGACATTATTTGACCTTCCCAGAGCACGAACTCAGCAACGATGACGACATTATTTGACCTTCCCGGAGCACGAACTCTGACTCCCCTTTCCTGTAGGTTTGGTGAACCACAGATCAAGTCTGGGGTATGGCACCAGGTAGAACATCGGCTCGAACATTGAACAGGAAGGTCTTGGGTTTGGATCCCGCAAGAGGTGGTGGGAATTGTTTACTTCAAATCCTGGTTTCCTCGTGGCTTTACCCTCCCTTGGTCTAAGAGTAGTAATGTCCGATGTCCAGGTCTCTCGAATATCGGAGAAAAACAGAATGTCCCGTGTGAGCTGCGCATGTTAAAAACCCATGGCAATTTAAATTTAAAATTAATATAACAAAAAAAGGCCATTGCTCGGACACAATTGTTCAGTAAAACCTACCCTTGTCGAAGGCGGCAGTGTCAGGTCGAAGGACATAGTCATCGCGGCTTTGCTGTAAATTAACGACACAACGCATCCACGTCAACTTATCGGATGAAGTCTAAGAAGAGTAAACAATTTGAGGTGAACCAACAGCTTCAAAACATGGGTAGTATAGAGTTTCCGTGTTAAAGTAAATCGGTGTTTGTATACATTGATGAACGTCATCATTGCTCAGGCCAAAATAGCATTTCAGAAAATGAAAAATATCTTATGCAACAAATCTATGTCAATAGAAATTAGAAAGAGAGTTCATCGGTGCTATATAGAACCAATTCTGACCTATGGAAGCGAATCATGGACACTAGACAAACAAATTATAAGACGATTAGAAGCCACAGAGATGGAATTTCTCAGAAGAATGTTGAAAGTTCCCTGGACAGCTAAAAAGACCAATGAGAAAGTTTTCAAAGAGGCCAACACAAAAAGGGAGCTCTTAAAAAACATCAGAAAGAAGCAATCAACATTTTTCGGGAACATCATGAGAAGAGGAAAGTTGGAATACTTGGTTACAACTGGCAAAATAAAAGGAAAGAGAGATCGCGGACGACAAAGAGAGAAGATACTGGATAGCTTGGTGTCATGGCATGGAAAACAGTCAACAACAGAAGTGATACGATGCACTGTGGATAGAAGATTGTGGAGGGACATGATCGCCTACGCCAACCGGTATGGCACATGATGATGATGATGTCATTATCTTTAAATGTATCAACAGTTAGAAATATAAGCGCTAGTAATATGTATGCCCCCCCTCCCCCAACTTCCAATTCACAAAAAGCAAGATGAATACAATTAACTTTAATGACTTAAAAAGGATTACCATTATTGCGGTTGTAGTCGTAGTTGTACTTAGATGAAGGCCCCAGTATCACTGCAAACGAATTAAAATCTATAATTGCTCAACCGCCCTTGCCAGTGGTATCATCCGAATTAACATTTCATCGCATTGAAGGATCCAAACAAAGAAAGGCAGCTGTAGTCCCAATCATAGCAGTTACATCTCACGCCAAATGACTTAGGCGTAACCGCATTTAAAGTGAAAACAACCAGACTGTCCTTCGTCATACGATATCATCACTCATCGTAAACAATCTGACTATCGAAACACGATCCGGGTGAAATACACAGCTCACGGTCTGCACAAAGCACTAAACTCAGTAGCTCCAGCCGCAAGCCCGACTTGGAATACAAGGAAACTGCAACAAGGAGCACTTTTCAGACAGAGCATCAACGGTTCGTGTCGCCTATCCGCCATATTGACCGGAACAACATATTGTTGTTGTTAGGATCATCGTTACTGCACACCTGACGAATCCATTCGTGCTCTATTAGTCCTATCGAGACAATCTGAGGAGAATACAGGCCGCACGCATGCACTCCACAGCGCTGCCTGGCATCCACAGTGCGGGTAGGCTTTTCCTGTCAGTTTTGTCCGAGCAAAGAGTGTCTATTAGTACGTAGACAGTTATCTCTACTGATCACATATGAAAGATGGGGCTCAGTGGAATAACTTCAGAAAATTTGGTTAGAATTTCAGCTCCAAACGTCGATTAAAAGAAATAATTAAAAAATGTATTTGTTCTTCTGCGATAATAATTGTTATTTAAATATTAGCTGAATCAGCCAGACGAGAGGTTTCCGGGAAAGATAGTCATCATCATCAAGTACCATGCCTGTTGGCGTAGGTGATCATGTCTCTCCACAACTTTCGATCTCGAAAGTTATTTATCGTTTCTGTTATTGACCTTCTGCCAAGCCATTCTCTTAAGCTGTCTGGTATCTTTTCTCTTTGAAAATACCCATGGTTTCAATCTCTTCTTTATTTATATTATCCGGTCCAGAAGCTTTTCCTGCTTTCATATTGCGCAAAGCATCTTCCACTTCATCTTTGAGTATTTCTGGTCCTTCCCCATTATCCTTAATATTTCCTTCTGATGATTCATAATCATAAAAATCTTTAATGTATTCTGTCCATCGTTTCCTTATGCTCTCTTGTTCAATCAACAATTCTCCTTCCTTTGATCTTAAACATCCAGTTTTTTATTACATTGTTCTTGCTGCTGTTAATTCTTCAATTTGTTTGTTCATAGCTTTAGCATCTCTTTTTTTGTTGCATTTAAATCTCTTTGCATCTCTGTTTTAGTCATGCCTTTATTTTTGCTTCATTGCATTTTATTACAATTTCTTTATTTAATCTCTCACGCTCATCGTTGTTATCCTTATTTCTTCTTGATCCATTAGCTGTAAAATGTCATATGTCAACAATTTCTTTCTTGAATGTGTCCTCACTGGTGCTATGAACTCTTTTGATGTTTGTTGTATTGATTCTTTTAGTATTTCCCCACTGTTCAACACAACTGTTGAATGAGTTACACAACAAATGTTGGATAAGGTACATCACAAATGTTGGATAAGCTACACCACAAATGTTGGATAAACTACACCACCAATGTTGGATAAGCTACACCACAAATGTTGGATAAGCTACACCACAAATGTTGGATAAGCTACACCCCAAATGTTGGATAAGCTACACCACAAATGTTGGATAAGCTACACAACAAATGTCGAATCACTTTCGCAAAAACTGTTGAATCAGATACGCAACGAATGTTGAACTACTAATACCAAAAAAATATTTGATCAGTCATGTAATAAATACGTGTTGATGCCACTGAAATGATTGCTTCTTTATTTCATATTTCCAAAATGTTAGACTCCACAGACAAACAACTTGAAATAACAGGTTATGTCACTCAGGATAAAATCAATAGTAACTAATTTCATGCCTTGATTTGAAAGCCCGGTTGACATTTTCGACTTCCTTTATGTTATAACTGGACGGAAGACAAATTTTTTTTCAGTTAGTGGACTAGACCGTCTGAGCATGAAATTAGAACGCATTTTCTTTCATTTGATAGTTGTAACTTTAGGTTCAAAGATTAGACAGACGTGTTTTGATGCTTGTTACATTCATTGTTTATACAAGTTGTCTCACCCGCTACCGAACTCGGCACTTCCTCAATAATTGTAAAACCAATGAAGATATTGCAAATAAATTTGAACAGGAAAACGTTTATTGTATGAGAAATAAGGGAAAAAAATGTGGTCTGTGTGATTGAGTTATTTGCGGGTCATCATCATTGCACTTTGAACATGTCTATAGTTGCTCATATCGCCTTCCTTCTCAGCAAGCCCCGCAGTGTCCAGTGACTGACGACTCCAGTTCTGTGTTGGTTGATTAGTCTTCTTACACGCCCACTAAGTTTCTCGTTTCTGGCTGTGTCCATCTTAACTCCCATCTCTTTCATCCGTAGGAGTGACGTGGACTCATGATTGTCGAAGTTCTGTGTCCTTCCCACATCTCGGAGGGCATTGATGATGTCCGTCCGATCCATTGTTTGACCGTATTCAACGACATCAAAGTCAGGAAGTTTACAGGAGTGCACAAATTACAGGGGAATTATGCTACTATCAGTGCCAGGAAAAATATTAAGCATAATCATTATGGAGAGACTAAAAGAGGCCATAGAGAAACATTTGAGAGATGAACAAGCAGGTTTTAGGAAGAACAGATCATGTGCTGATCAAATAACTACTCTGCGTATAATAGTTGAACAAAGTTTAGAACTAAAATCCCCACTTTATATTGGATTCATAGATTACGAAAAGGCATTTGATAGTTTAGACAGAAGAGTGCTTTGGAAGTTGCTGAGTCATTACGGAATCCCCATAAAGTTTATTAACCTGATAAAAACAATGTATGAAGGAACGAAATGTAGTGTGGTGCATGAAGGACAGATTACAGAAGCATTTGAAATAAGAACAGGAGTACGGCAGGGATGCCCTCTGTCTCCATTTCTCTTTCTACTGGCTATAGATTGGATTATGAAAATAACTCAAAACAACAGAAATGGGATCCAGTGGTCACTGACCAAACAACTTGGTGATTTAGACTTTGCTGATGACATAGCTCTCCTAGCACACAACCATCAACAGATGCAGGATAAAATGAGCATACTTGAGGAGAGATCACAACAGCTAGGACTGAAGATTAATAGAGATAAGACCAACATTATGAGAATTAATACAGTTGGCAATAACCAAATAAAGCTAGGAGAAATACCTCATCTAGACGTACAATCTTACATATATCTGGGCAGTAATATAGATAAAGAGGGAGGAACAGAGAATGATACCAAAATAAGGATATCAAAAGCAAGATGAGCTTTCATTGCACCGGGAAACATATGGAAATCCAAAGAAATTAGGTTAAATACAAAAATAAAAATGTTCAACTCAAATGTTAAGGCAGTCCTATTATATGGCTGTGAAACATGGAGAACAACAAAATTGACAATCACGAAGATACAGACTTTCATTAATGGATGCTTACGCAGGATAAAATGATGGAAATGGCAGGACAAAATCACTAACATAGAATTATGGAAATGTACCAGTCAAACACCAGTGGATAAAGAGATACAGCGAAGACGATGGCGCTGGATAGGACACACATTACGGAAGCCAACTGAGAGTATTACACAACAGGCCCTTTTTTGGAATCCCCAGGGGAAAAGACAAAGAGGAAAACCTAGGAATTCTTGGAGAAGACAGATAGAAGCAGAGATGAAGATGATGGGGAAGACATGGAATGATCTTAAAAGAATGGCAAGAGACAGAACGACTTGGAAAGTGTTTGTTGAAGACCTATGCTCCACTGGGAGCTAAAAAGGTAGAAGAAGAAGAACTACATCAAAGCTAGCCAACCTGTCCGCTATTTCATTTCCACGTACTCCCGCATGTCTAAGGACGTAGACAAAGGTGACCGTACCTATTTTTGACTTCTTCAATGACTCTACCCATTGTGTGTGATTTTTGCTCCTAATTGTTGCGATGCACTGTGTAGCGCAACCGGTCTGACGATCCTTTCTGCTGATTTATAACATTTCAGTGAGAGTGCCTAAACATTACGGCTGCTGTTCGTGAGTGTTAGTGTACAGTAGCTATGAGTTCACAGAAAATAGCTCGAAATCGTGTTGGCATTTTCTTGAGTAGAGGGTGTTTTAGTGGTGAAATACTTACATAAATACCGGTTTCGGCATCAAGTGAGACACCCTATATTTTTGGGAGTCATGGATATTAACAGTCTTCTTCTTTTCTTTTGCTTTCCTTCCTCATCTGCCTTTCAGCGTCGATGGGAGATAATTTGCGGTCTTTTTCTCTCTGTTCGCCTCTGCTGCTGTTATGTTTCCTAGTGCTTCTAGTATTCCATCGATCCATCTTTTTCGTGGTCGACCCTTGGATCTGGTATTCTCACATTTATTGAAGGCTCGTTGTGTTGTGTTTTGATCTTTCTGCCTTGTCACGTGGCCTAACCATTTTATATGTTGATTCTTTATCTTTATATGTTCTATGGTGGGGGCTATTCCTAGCTTTTTTCTCAGTTCTGTATTTCTAATCTTATCTCTCAGACTGTTTCTTGCCATTCGTCTGACACATTTAATCTCAGTAGAGATGCATTAACAGTCGATGAATGAAAATATCAATGTAAGCTTTTGGAAATGAGGTGTTAGGGAACAGAATTTATCCAGCAACTGAACAATATAACGATCTTCCTACTAATGAAACAGTAGACCTGCGGTGGTGTGTCCCTTTCACCTGAACTAAGACCATAATATATAGCATGAAGCAAAGATGCCCAATATCACCTGGGCTGAAAGTGATCAGCGAGTCACAGCTGACCATGTCAGGACCAGCTCATCGCAAGTGTTCACGAAAATAGATACATCAGCCTGACCAAGAAAGTAGCAATGATGAAGGAAGGTAAGCCCGTGCTAAAAAAAATGCTGCGCTAAAGTCAGATGTGTTGGGCAGAGAGTCATAAGTCTCGCAGTTTGCTGTGGATAACGACACAGGTCAACTACGCTCATTTAACGATTGTTAAAAGCCAGACGATAACAGGAGAAATGGCCGGCCATTCTAAGAACAAGCACATTCTTTTCTGCTCATCGGTACATTTTTTTCATAATTATCTGAAGGGAGGGAGTGAAGCAAACATTTCATCGCACCATTAAGATAATGCCACAGACGACATTCTAATCTGCTTCGGTCTGCGACTTATAATCCTTCAAAGATGACAAGTCTACTGCCCTAATAGCAAATATCTTTTACTTTCTCCCCGATTTCTCTAATTAAAAGGAGAAAGATATCGAATTAAACTCACGTATTTGTCACCGTTTGGCACAGGCTTTTTTCTGTTTAGTTGGTCATTCATAGGGATCGATGTAGGTCACATTATGTCGTTTTAATGGGGTCGACCTATATTAAATTCAATAATGGTTGCACTTTATGGGAGGTATTTTGTGTCAGTTTATTTTAGCTGCTCGTGCGTGCTGAACTCTCCCCCTTTTTTAATTTACATAGTAACTTCTTTATAATCTTTTCTATTAATGGAATCAATTTAATTGTAGTTGGGGCATCCCCATATCCGCTCCACCGACAGCTCCAGCATTTCTCAAAGCGTATACAGACTCATTGTCCCTGTAAATGGTGATTGTAGAAACATTGTCCCTGTAAGTGTTGACTGTAGAAACATTGTCCCTGTAAGTATTGACTGTAGAAACATTGTCCCTGTAAGTGTTGATTGTAGAAACATTGTCCCTGTAAGTATTGGCTGTAGAAACATTGTCCCTGTAAGTGTTGACTGTAGAAACATTGTCCCTGTAAGTATTGACTGTAGAAACTTTGTCCCTGTAAGTATTGACTGTAGAAACTTTGTCCCTGTAAGTATTGACTGTAGAAACATTGTCCTTGTAAGTGTTGACTGTAGAAACATTGTCCCTGTAAGTATTGACTGTAGAAACTTTGTCCCTGTAAGTATTGACTGTAGAAACATTGTCCTTGTAAGTATTGACTGTAGAAACATTGTCCCTGTAAGTTTTGAATGTAGAAACATTGTCCCTAGTACCAGTCAAATACCAGTGGATAAAGAGGTACAGCGAAGACGATGGCGCTGGATAAGACTCACACTGTGGAAGCTAGCTGAGAGTATTACACAACAGGGCCCTTTTTTGGAATCCCCAGGGAAAAAGACAAGAGGAAGACTAATGAAATCTTGGAGAAGACAGATAGGAACAGAGATGAAGATGATGAGGAAGACATGGATTGATCTTACAAGAATGGCAAGAAGCAGAACGGCTTGGAAAGTATTTGTTGAAGACCTATGCTCCACAGGGTGCTGAAAGGTAGAAGAAAGAAGAAGAAAGACGTAATGAGAAAGATGAACTTGCTATCACAATATTGTTTATGTTCAACTCTAGTTTAGTCAGCAGCAATCACCAACTATATACATAGATTCACTATTTGTTGTCGGTTTCTATTTTTAGTTAACAGATTTGTGACATCACTGAATTCCCATTCCTCTAAATATGATGAAGGAAGTGCAGCAAACAACTTGTGGACTATTGTCCATAATCCAGGATATAGTTTTGGTGTTCTCTTTTGTAACCTGGACTGTTGGCAACTGTCTTTAAATTTAAATTCCTCATTTGCTGTTACTTCATTCAGTCTCTTCTTGAAATATTAGATATTCTTCAACGTTTGTACTTGAAAAAAATTGTCCAAAACCAAATGAGACAAACATTCAGTGTCAGGATATCTTCAAATCGTTGATGGAAGTTCGAGTTAAAAGTCTCCAAGTGCTGAGGATAATAAGCATATTTGATTAAATTTAGCTCATTGCCTTGGAGCTGTATATTTGTTTCATTAAACGTATGAAACTAGTCTGCCAAATAAGCTGTCAGTTCTGGAATCAATCAAGCTGGCTCGTAAATCAACATCTTTATTTTCTATGAACTCTAGCACTGAGTCAAAGAGTTTTTAAACCTGATCCAAACGGCATTTTTTGATTGCCAGCAAACTCCGTGTATGAAGCAGCCAACGAACTCCGTGTATGAAGCAGCCAGCGAACTCTGTGTATGAAGCAGCCAACGAACTCCGTGTATGAAGCAGCCAACGAACTTCCGTGTATGAAGCAGCCAACGAACTTCCGTGTATGAAGCAGCCAACGAACTTCCGTGTATGAAGCAGCCAATGAACTCCGTGTATAAAGCAGCCAACGAACTCCGTGTATGAAGCAGCCAACGAACTCCGTGTATGAAGCAGCTAATGAACTCCGTGCATGAAGCAGCCAACGAACTCCGTGTATGAAGCAGCCAACGAACTCCGTGTATGAAGCAGCCAGCAAACTCCGTGTATGAAGCAGCCAGCAAACTCCGTGTATGAAGCAACCAGCAAACTCCGTGTATGATGCAGCCAACGAACTTCCGTGTATGATGCAGCCAACGAACTCCGTGTGAAGCAGCCAACGAACTTTCGTGTATGAAGCAGCAAGCGATTTAATTCTTCATCATTGTCAGGGATTTTGAAATAATCAACATGAAATTAAAAATTACTGAATAACATTTTACTTTGTCTTATTTAAACATTTTGTTTTCTAATACGAACCTTATTTACCATTTATCACGGATGATTCTTTAGATAATATAAATAACATACATTTAAAGGAAAATTCATAAAATTACTCATGTATTAACTTTTGTGTATTTGAAACAACAATAATATAATTCGCTTTGTATATGATCCGTAAAGATCGAAGGTGTCCAGTCTGAACTAATAATTATAAATATATGCTTATTGCATTCAACCACTGGTTACACAATTCAGAAACATCTAAAGTAGCTTTCATACATGCCTTTTTATACCACGGCATCGTAAGTATCAGTGGACAACATAAGACGCGGTAAAAACCTAAAATTGCAAGGTGTTTTGGCTGATTATTTCTTAGCAAGTAGACATTTAACTACCTTGGACATACTATACCCAGTGATGGAAAATGTAAAACTGACATAAACAAAAGAATAGGAAAAGCAAAGAAAAAATAATTTTAATGTCATGAAAAGAATACTAACATCAAAATAAATAGCACCAGGGCTAATACTTAGAATAGCAAAATGTTATATCTTTTCAATATTCCTGTATGGTGCAGAAACATGGACATTAGACAAGAAAACAGAACAAAAATTGAAGCCTTTGAAATGTGGATATATAGAAGAATAGGTAGAATTGGATGGAAAGAAAAAAAAACAAATGATGACGTTTAAATCAAATAAAATGAAGAGAACTACTAAACACAGAACAAGACAAATGACATTTTTGAGACATGTTAAAAGACACAGCAGTCTACTGAAAGTAATTTTGGAAGAGAAAATACGAGGTAAAAGAAGCAGAGGCAGACAAAGACTAACGTGGATGAGTAACATCAAAAGATTGACAGGTCAGCCTATGACAACAAGTACCATCAAAGGAAGAGATAGATCAGAATGGCCCTTCATGGTAGCCAACCTTCGATGCGGAGACTACAGTCAATGAATGAATTGAATAAATATTGTCTGACCTAAATTAATTACGCTTATCAGAGTGGACGCGACGTTTTACAATTAAACTGGACGCAACGTTCTACAATTAAACTGGACGCAACGTTCTACAATTAAACTGGACGTGACGTTCTACAATTAAACTGGACGCAACGTTCTACAATTAAACTGGACGCAACACATTTTTACCAGATCTGAAAGAAAACCAGTAGAAGAAGAGTGGAAACAAATTAATAAAAACAGTAACCAACATCTCTAAAACAGTATGTGGAACGAAGCTAAGGACAAAAGAAAGGAAAAAGAGCACTCCGTGGTGGAACGAAGCAATCAGAGAAGCAATTAAAGAAAAAAAGAAACTGTTTAAAATTAGAGGGAGAATAAGAACCAAGAAAAATATGAAAAATATGCCTTAGTTCGAAAAAGAGTTAAAATGTTGATCAAAGAAGCTAAGCAAAAGAATTGGACAGAATTCGGACAAAATATGAACAGGGACTTCAAGACAGCCACAAAAGATTTCTACAAGGCAGTAAAAGCCACAAGAGCGAGAAAAGAAAACCATGATCCTACTGAGCTCATAAATGACAAAGACGGACAGCCAATATCAAATAACCAACATATGCAACAGAGAGGGAAAGACTATTTTGAAGTACTATTAAACATGACAACAACTACCAATAAGACGCAAGAACGCAAAAATACTGAACCCAACATCATAAAGGAGGAAATAGAAGATATAATCAAATATGCACCAAGAAATAAAGAAACGGGGATAGATAACATACTAATAGAAATAATAGCAGCAGCAGGAGAAACAGGAGTGACATGGCTGCAAATATAATATTCAATGCAGCATGGCACCAACAAAAAGCCCCAGAAAACTGGCAACAGGTAATCATCGTACCGATTTGGATAAAGAAAGGTAGCAAAAGAGAATGCAATCAATATAGAGGTATATCTCTTCTCACCCATGTAGGAAAGTTGTACGCCAAAATTGCGGAAAAAAAGCTCAGACCAACAACAGAACTACAATTAAGCGATCCCCAATTGGGTTTCCGAATAAAACAGAGGATATACTGACGCTTTATTCACCTTAAAGCAGCTTGCAGAAAAAAAAAACGACAGAACACAATCCAAAATTTCTACATAGCTTTCATTGACTAGGAAAAAGCATTCGACTGAGTAAACAGAGAACAACTGTGGGAGATACTAACAACATACGGAGTAAGCCAACATCTAACCAACCTTATTATAAGTCTCTACATCAACAGTAGCTGCAGGTCAGAACAACAGCAGGCTACACAGACCACTTCGAAGTTAGATCAGGTGTAAGACAGGGGTGCGTACTATTCCCCCTGCTGTTTATTACATACATGGAATATATATGCAAGCTAACCAACCCATCAGAGACAGAGGAGATCAACAAGCTTTTGTTTGCAGACAATCAGGCACTAATACATGAAACAATAGAAGACCTACAAGAACACTTAAATAAACTCAACAGCACAGGCACGTAATACAATATGAAAATGTACATCAACAAAACAGAAGTCACGAATGTCGCCAAAAATAAACATAATTTCAACATAACTATAGACGGCACACAACTAAAACAAATAGAGAAATTCAAATACCTAGGGAGTTTAGTGACAAACGACAATTCACAAACAGCAGAGATAGACTCAAGATGCATCGAAGCTTGTCAAATCATTGGACAGCTAACACCACTATTGTCCAACAAGGAAATAACTCTAGAGGCAAAACGAGCACTATACAATACAATCTTCATCCCAACAATGTGCTACCGATGCCAGTCCTGGACCTTAGATGCAAGAACAATAAGAAAATAACCTCTACTAAGATGAAATGTGTCAGACGAATGACAGGAAACAGTCTAAGTGGTAAGATCAGAAATGAAGAACTGAGAAAAAAGCTAGGAATAGCCCCCCGCTTTAGAATATATAAAGAAACAACAGATAAAATGGTTTGGCCACGTGACAAGGCAGAGTGATCAACACACAACACAACGAGCCCTCATTAAGCGTTGCGAGAACACCAAACCCAAGGACCGATCACGAAAAAGATGGATCGATGGAATATTAGAAGCACCAGGAAACATAACAGCAGCAGAGGCGAGCAGAAGAGCAAAATACCGCAAATTATATCTCCCCTCGACGCTGAAAGGCAGATGAGGAAGAAAAGCAGAAGAAGAAGAAAGAACACGAGGCAGGTCTTGGTGCTTAAGGTGACCCGGTTAAAAAAATAATTCGCGGAGTTCGGTCAGACCAACCACTCGTTACAGGTATTGATAGTAAAACCGTCGTCTATTACTTTTTTTTTTTCCGAATATTCAATTACTGTAGAATCGCAATGATTTACTGAATTTCTAGAAAAAAGTCAAAAGCCCACGGTTAATCTCAGCTCATCAACATAGCAACGCACGTTTAAAAGATTTTTTTGGTTTGTACTTTCTCTTCTCTCTCTCTCTCTCTCTCTCTCTCTCTCTCTCTCTCTCTGTGCGTCACCGTCCTCATATTTGTATTTACCCCCCCCCCCCACCACCTCCCCTAAAAAAAGAACGCACCTGAGGCTGCAACTGCCCACCTGGACTGTTCCACTGCCCCACCGGCAGCGATAATGCCCACTTTGGGAAACCCTGCTCTAAGCGCTCAGGTCGACCAGACACCTTTTTACATCTAGACTCATCTGTAAGGTGTTCGATAGGGTGGACAGGGAACAACTGTGGTCCGTATTGCCCTTGTACGGAGTAGAGATATGCAAGAGCTATGAAAGTAGTGGCACTACAGTAAGATCTTCAGAAGGCTACTCTAAACATTTCACCATTAACTCCGGAGTAAGACAAAGCTGCGTGCTTTCCCCTTTACTTTTCATCACATGTATGGACAATATATGCAAATTAGCATACTAAGTAGCATACTAACAAGGATGATAACAAGAGATAACACAAAAGATAACAACTAGGAAGTATACTAACAAAGATGATAACAAGCGATAAAACAAAAGAGAACGAAATATACGTACCAGAAAACAGCAGAAGAGAGGAAGAAATAAATGAAATACTATTTGCAGACGACCAAGTTCTGATACATGAAACAACTGAGGACCTGCAAGAAGATATCAACAGGCTAAACAACACTTGTAAACAATACAACATGGAGATCAACAATAAAAAAAACCGAAGTAATGGCAATAGCGAGAAAGAAAAAAAAACTAAACCACATAATAGATAATACAACTTTGAAGCAAGTAGACAATTTTAAATATCTGGGTAGCACGTTAACACAAGACAATAACCAAGAGACAGAAATAGATATAAGGTGTAACAAAGCATGCCAAGTTATAGGCCAAGTATCAACACTATTGAAAAACAAAGCAATAACTATGGAAGCAAAAAGGGCAATATACAAATCAATTTTTCTACCAACTCTGTGCTATCAGTGCCAGAATTGGACGCTGGACTCTAGAACAATAAGAAAGATAACGACCACCGAAATGAAATGTGTCAGAAGAATGACAGGAAACAGCTTAAGGGGCAGAGTAAGAAACACCAACCTGAGGATTAAACTCGAAATTGAACCAGCCATCGAATACATAAAGAAACAACAGATAAAATGGTTCGGTCACATAACAAGACAAAAAGAACTAAGAATGACTCAAAGAGCCACAAACAAACGCTGCGAAAACGCCAGATTAAGAGGAAGACCGAGAAAGAGATGGATAAAGGGAAAACTAGAGCCAGTAGGAGTGATAACACCAGAAGAGGCCAACAAAAGAGCAAAGAATCGCAGATTGTATCTCCCCTCGACGCCAACGGCAATGGAGGAAGGATAGAAGAAGAAGAAGGAGAAGACTCAACTGTCTCTCAAAATATACGTTGTTGTCCCAATCATCATCCTGAACTTTTAAGGAATGAAGAACAAACCTGTCTAGAGTCAGACCGATAAGCTGGCAGCTCTTGCATTGAGAGTAGTAGTGGTGGCGGTATATCCGCACCAAAAGTGCACGTGCATGCACCGAAATTGCACCAAAGAGAATGGATTTTGCACCGTGCAATGGTGCAAAAAAAAAAATTCGCTATTTTTTCGAAATTGACTATTTTTTTTAGGGTAATTTATTTGGGAGTTCGTCAGTTTGTCGAAACGGTCCACTGCGTCTGAGCGATTAACTCAGGTAAATTGAAAAGATCGTCGGTCGCGTCTCACCGGATTATCCTCCGCGGTGTGTTAGATGAAAATATTTGTGAAAGAGTATTTTTAAGGGTATTTTAAAGAGTATATTTGTGAAAGTAAAAATTCAGAATTATTAAAAAAAAATATGTATTTGTGAAAGTAAAAAACTCAGAATTATTAAAAAAAAATAGTCTCCCACTGAGATTCGTGACCTACGGCGTGACAGAGATATTTGTGAAATATGCCCCTCGACGGCTCGCGGGTGGGTGACGATATTTTTAATGAATCAGGGCGGATATGGTGTAAATGTTAAAAATTCCGAATTATTAAAAAATAAATTTAAAAAATGAATAATTAATTAAAAATAAATTTAAAAAAACAGTCTCCCACCCGGATTCGAACACGGGACCTACAACGTGGCAGGCCAGGTACTTAGCACACGGTCCACTTCGTCACTTTGTCGAACGGTCCACTGCGTCTGACAGATTAACGCAGGTAAATTGAAAAGATCGTCCGTCAAACAGTCGGTTGCGTCTCAGGATATTTCAGTTAACCAGCCAGCCCTCAGGTAAAACCCCGATTGAAAAGAAAACGGACATATTTTAAAAATAATAAAAAATAATGATAAAAAATCAATATTTTACAAACTTAAAATGAAGGGAAATGTAACAATATAGGCGATCTCGTAACTGATTGGGTCGCGGATCTCGCACTACATTTTTTAGTGATCATGTGCCACCCTCAACAGCATCATCAACCTTCATGTCCTATCATCATCATGTGCCAACCTCAACACCATCATCAACCTTCATGTCAACAGCATCATCAACCTTCATGTCCTTTCATCATCATGTGCCACCCTCAACAGCATCATCAACCTTCATGTCCTATCATCATCATCATGTGCCAACCTCAACACCATCATCAACCTTCATGTCAACAGCATCATCAACCTTCATGTCCTATCATCATCATGTGCCACCCTCAACAGCATCATCAACCTTCATGTCCTATCATCATCATCATGTGCCACCCTCAACAGCATCATCAACCTTCATGTCCTATCATCATCATGTGCCACCCTCAACAGCATCATCAACCTTCATGTCCTATCATCATCATGTGCCACCCTCAACAGCATCATCAACCTTCATGTCCTATCATCATCATGTGCCACCCCCAACACCATCATCAACCTTCATGTCCTATCATCATCATGTGCCACCCTCAACACCATCATCAACCTTCATGTCCTATCATCATCATCATACCACATAAAGTATCAAACCGATTATTAGTATCTACATTTTTAGTGACACATCATCATCATGTGCCACCCTCAACATCATTATCAACCCTTCATGTCCTATCATCATCATGCCACACAAAGTATCAAGCCGCGAAATTCTCTCTCTCTCTCTCTCTCTCGCACAGAGTAGCGGTGTTATTGTATGACGGTCCTGAAAACAATGTAACTAAAACGGTGGGGCTTATCGGATTAGCTCGTCGAACGTTCTCGCGTGGTCTTAAAAAATATTTAAGAAATGAATATTATCCCTCCCCAGAAAAAATACCAGACCGCTTAAGAGAATGGCTTGGTAGAAGGTTAACAACAGAAATGAAAAAAAATAATTATATCAAAATTTTAACAATTCAGAATTATTGATGGAAAAAATGAAAAGCCACCGGGTGGGGAATCGAACACTGGTCTCGCGGGTGGAATTGATTGTTCACTTAACATCATCATGTGTTATGTCGGCTCGGCGGCTTATCTCGGAGTACCATCATCAACATGCACCCACCATCTCTTCATGTCCCACTACCATGTGTAATCAGAAAAGCTCCCGGGTGGGGAATCTGGGTGTTTTCCCTTTTGATTGTTCGTCACGGGGTGTAAATATGTTGTCGGTGTTAATAGTGTCGAAGTTTTTTAGTATCGCTGACATGGTGACTTAACGTCGTCGGCATCATCATCATCATCATCATGGGGCATAGCGGTTGGCGTGTTTTGTAGTAAGATGGGTAATGTGACCGGTTTGTAAATCAGCTAACTTTGGAAATCTAAGAGTAACTTTAAAATAATGACGATCTCAGAAAGTATGTCCAGTTAAGAAAGTTGGTAGATCAAGTTATATCTTTTGTTGGTTCGGGTCGCGGGGCTCGTCGGGTCGGCGCGCGGGGCTCGTCGGGTCGGCGCGCGGGGCTCGTCGGGTCGGCACAGGGGTCGTCGGGTCGGCGCGGGACTCGGGCAACATCAACATGTGTAGTAAGGTGTGCTAACATTAAGTAGTGACGCTCTCTCTCTCTCTCTATCTCTCTCTCTCTCTCTCGTTCCTATTCATGGTAAAGCAAAACAAATATCGTTCTATATTTCACATATATTTATTAATACAACGCATATTTGAGTTTTTTAAAAAAAGAAAAGAAAACGGACTTATTTAAAAAATGATAATAAATCAACATTTAAATGGCGAGGGGTACCGGTACTTTATCACAGATTCAGTCTAGTACTAAAATAATTGTTCTGTGACCAGACTCCAGAACAGGTGAGATGATTTTACTATACTCCAGAATACGGCTTTCAAATCTTTCACGGTCAAGTGCAAACTGGTGCCAATGAGGGATGAGGTCCCCATCTCACTTCGAGATCACCATTGCACGGTGCAAAATCCATTGTCTTTGGTGCAATTTCGGTGCATGCACGTGCACTTTTTGAGGGTATACCGCCACCACTACTACTATTGAGTATGAAGGAATAAAGAACAAACCTGTCTAGAGTCACACCGATAAGCTGGCAGCTCTGGCATTGAGTATGAAGGAATGAAGAACAAACCTGTCTATAGTTAGACCGATAAGCTGGCAACTCTGGCACTGAGTATGAAGGAATGAAGAACAAACCTGTCTAGAGTCACACCGACAAGCTGGCAGCTCTGGCACTGAGTATGAAGGAATGAAGAACAAACCTGTCTAGAGTCACACTGATAAGCTGGCAGCTCTGGCACTGAGTATGAAGGAATGAAGAACAAACATGTCTAGGGTCACACCGATAAGCTGGCAGCTCTGGCACTAAGTATGAAGGAATGAAGAACAAACCTGTCTAGAGTCACACCGATAAGCTGGTAGCTCTGGCACTGAGTATGGCCTGACACTAAGCAAAGAGGGCATCACCAAATTATACTCATTTTCTTGTCCCACTACTAATCGTCCTTGCACATGTCTCTAGCTCCATTTCTTTTAGCCAAACATTACGGTACTGCCATGTTGGAAGATGCTAAGCGTGAAACGAAGTATTGAAATTAAACGCATTGTAACATTTTTACTTAAAAAAAAAAAAAAAATACAAAGTTGCGACCTCCCAACGTACAAAATGAAAACATGCAAACTCCCGTGTTGATGTCACGGTTAAATAACTATTTAACAATTATCATCATCATCATCGAGTGCCATCTCCGCAACGAAGGTTGGCTACCATAGAGCGCCATTCTGCGCTGTCTTTTGCTTTGATGGTGCAGGCTGTCATAGGCTGGTTTGTCCATCTTTTGAGGTTGCTCGTCCATGTTAGTCTTGGTCTGTCTCTGCCTCTTTTACCTTGTATTTTCCCCTCCAGGATTACTTTTAGTAGGCTGTTGTGTCTTTTAACATGGCCCAAAAATCGCATTTGTCTTGTTTGAATTGTGTTTAGTAGTTCTCTTTTTATTTTTAGTTGTTTTAAGACTTCATCGTTTAACAATAGCATGGTTTATTATCTTTGTCACTTGTGTTCACCTGCTCTTTTAGCGGGATCTTCTTCAAGTTAAGTGGCCCTCTCATTTTCATCGGTACTATTTCTCACTATTTTTCTTTACTAATTGTTTCACTAGTAAGGCAGGGATGCCTTCTGTCTCCATTTCCCTTTCTACTGGCCATAGATTGGATTATGAAAATAACTCAAAACAACAGAAATGGGATCCAGTGTCACTGACCAAACAACTTGATGATTTAGACTTTGCTGATGACATAGCTCTCCTATAACACATCCATCAACAGATGCAGGATAAAATGAGCATACTTGATGACAGATCATAACAGCTAGGACTGAAGATTAATAGAGATAAGACCAACATTATGAGAATTAATACAGTTGGCAATAACCAAATAAAACTAGGAGAAATACCTCTACTAGACGTACAATCTTACATATATCGGGGCAGTAATATAGATAAAGAGGGAGGAACAGAAATTGATACCAAAATAAGGATATCAAAAGCAAGAGGAGCTTTTATTGCACTGGGAATCATATGAAAATCCAAAGAAATTAAGTTAAATACAAAAATAAAAATTTTCAACTCAAATGTTAAGTCGGTCCTATCATATTGCTGTGAGCATGGAGAACAACCAAATTGACAATCACGAAGATACAGACTTTCATTAATGGATGCTTACGCAGAATAAAAGGATGGAAGTGGCAGGACAAAAATCACTAACATAGAATTATGGAAATGTACCAGTCAAATACCAGTGGATAAAGAGATACAGCGAAGACGATGGCGCTGGATAGGACACACACTGTGAAAGCCAACTGAGAGTATTACACAACAGGCCCTTTTTTGGAATCCCCTAGGGAAAAGACAAAGAGGAAGACCAAGGAATTCTTGGAGAAGACAGATAAAAGCAAAGATGAAGATGATAGGGAAGACATGGAATGATCTTTAAAAAAATGGCAAAAAACAGAATGACTTGGAAAATGTTTGTTGAAGACCTATGCTCCACTGGGAGCTAAAAAGGTAGCAGAAGAATTGTTTCACTGTTTAAGGGAAGTTGGTTTACGGTGAATTTTTTTTTTTTTTTTATGTTTGCATGTTTTTGGTTTTGTTGTGAAGGAATACCGTGTGCAAGGCCACAACATGGTCATTTTTGTTTGTTCTTTCTTTTGTAAAACTTTTGCAATACACTTTTTTTTTTAAAACCACGTCTTTCATTAATTTTTTTATTCTTAATCCTTCAGCGTCGCTAGACGTCACATGTGGCTCGTGTTTGTCACCATCCATTTCTGTTCTGGGAGAGGCGTTCGATCTTATCCAATGAGTCTATGCTAGCAAATCATAGCGGGGGAAGTTGATGTTTACAACACTCGGGAAAAAAATCACAAATAATCAACAACAGATTATTTGTGATTCTTGTCCCGAGTGCTGTAAACATACGGTGTGGGGTCAAGGCAATGCAATCCATATAAATGCGAAGCTGCAGTAAATCTTATTGCAATGAGAAATTTTAAAAATATAGAAAACAAGAGAGAAAAAACGGTAGGGTTAAAGCTTTATGTAATAAGTGGACAACACAAAATAGAACAACGTTTCGGCTAATTAGGCCTTCAGCAGGAACAGTCATACAACACACACAGTTATGTATTTAAAATAATAAATTTAAAAAAAAATAATTTTGTACTCATCATCATTGAGGCCCGTCTCCGCATCGAAGATTGGCAACCATGAAGCGCCATTCCGCTCTGTCTCTTGCTTAAATGGTGCAGGTAGGCTTAAATAGGCTGACTTCTCCATCTTTTGATGTTACTCTTGGTCTGCCGCTGCCGCTTTTACCTTGTATTTTCCCTTCCAAGATTACTTTTAGCAGGCTGTCGTGTCTTTTAACATGCCCCAAAAATCGCATTATTCGAAAAGTAGAAAACATTCAAACTCTCGATCGACATCACGGTAAAGAACTATTTAACAAAATCGTGATTTATTTTCCTTGTCCCTTGTGTTCATTTGTACATTTGTACATTTGTACTGTACACGATTTCTAACTAGAATGAGAAAAAAATAATAAAGTGTCTTCCCTGTACGCTGCGCTTTGGCCGGAAGGAAAATGAACGTTAGTGCGCACAGGGTACGTGTGCGTGCACCCAAGTGAAAATGTGCGCTCTCAGCACGCATCGCCGGACGTTCTCACACACAGGTCCGTGTGCATACATAATGCGCAAAGAACAGACCAGAAGGATACAGGGTACAAGAGAAGAGGAAAGACTGAATGCCACAGAGTGAAGTTCACTAAGAATATGTGAAAGGTAAGGTACCGCGTAGTGTAGGTGGAAGTGTATCATCTTGCACACAAGTAAGCAGCTCAGGCACAAAAGATATATGGGACAGCCGAAGTATTGCAGTGTGGTCTAGTGGAGGAGAGATGTGAATAGCACAGCATGTATATATACTAATGTGCTCAAACATGAGCAACAGAAAATATGAAATAGGGAAGGGACAGCCTGTAAACGTCACTCTTCCCTATGGATCTATCGCATCGGAAGCTTCCTTCATTTATTATTATTTGTCACCAGTCTATGCCTACCAAGTTTGCTTCTCTTGTAAGTGTTCTTTTCAATGTCTCTCTAGATCTTCCTTTTTTCTGTATCCTGGTGTTTCCCCAAAGAAAAACCTGTGTTGAAATTCTCTTGTTGTCGCTTCTCAGCACATGCCCAACACTGTCCCACTTCTCTTCCTAATTGTAGTTAAGATCGTTGTTCGCATGACCATTTCTCCTATCTCTCTATTAGTCTTGAATTCAATCCATTGTACACGAAATATCTTTCTTAGGCATTTGTCTTCAGAAGCGTTTAGTTGTTTTTATTTTTCAATCTCTTTTGATTTTTTTTTCCAGCTTTCTCATACGTAGGTATGGGTTGATAATATCTTTGAGTTGAATATTCTAAGTTTAGTTTTCTTGCCTAGTATTATTTTAGCGCTCATTTGCACAGAGAATTATGTTTCATTCTCCATTTTGCAAATTCTTCACGCTTCATAATTTAATTCCACTCTCCATTTCAAAGCGCCCCAATGAAGAAGTAGGTGGTTTCAAGTCATCAAGGAGACCTTGAACATGACAACAGAAGAATGTGGTTTCAAGTCACCAAGGAGACCTTGAACATGACAACAGAAGAATGTGGTTTCAAGACATCAAGGAGACCTTGAACATGACAACAGAAGAATGTGGTTTCAAGACATCAAGGAGACCTTGAACATGACAACAGAAGATGGTTTCAAGACATCAAGGAGACCTTGAACATGACAACAGAAGAATGTGGTTTCAAGACATCAAGGAGACCTTGAACATGACAACAGAAGAATGTGGTTTCAAGTCATCAAGGAGACCTTGAATATGACAACAGAAGATGGTTTTAAGACATCAAGGAGACCTTGAACATGACAACAGAAGAATGTGGTTTCAAGTCATCAAGGAGACCTTGAACATGACAACAGAAGAATGTGGTTTCAAGACATCAAGGAGACCTTGAACATGACAACAAAAGAATGTGGTTTCAAGACATCAAGGAGACCTTGAACATGACAACAGAAGAATGTGGTTTCAAGACATCAAGGAGACCTTGAACATGACAACAGAAGAATGTGGTTTCAAGACATCAAGGAGACCTTGAACATGACAACAGAAGAATGTGGTTTCAAGACATCAAGGAGACCTTGAACATGACAACAGAAGAATGTGGTTTCAAGACATCAAGGAGACCTTGAACATGACAACAGAAGAATGTGGTTTCAAGACATCAAGGAGACCTTGAACATGACAACAGAAGAATGTGGTTTCAAGACATCAAGGAGACCTTGAACATGACAACAGAAGAATGTGGTTTCAAGACATCAAGGAGACCTTGAACATGACAACAGAAGAATGTGGGACATCTGACTAGAGAGAGAGAGAGAGAGAGAGAGATTCTTTCAGATGGGTTGGGGTGAATGCAACGTTCTGCTAAGGATATGCGACCTGATAATGGGACTTGCACTTTCCACTATAAAATATCCTCAGCGTCCACCATCCATTCTCCACATTGCCACAACGAAAATTTATAATTCTTCCATCCCTCTATCCCAATTGCCCCACCCAGGGAGCCAATAATATAAACCTTTCACACAATTTTGTGTGCGTTGACGTGTAGACCTGATCGTGGGACATTAGAACCCAGGGGCGGGTGCTAGGTAGAATAACAATGTTGACAGAGTAATCTCCTGCTGTCTCCCTATTCTGGAACCTGCGAATCAGATTTGTGTGAGCAGATTAACAGTTCCTGAGGGCGCGATCGATTTTCTGATCAAGCAAATTGGCTTGGAACAAGAGTGCAGCCGTGTCTATGGTCTGGTATGTTGATTCAAAGATTCTAGGGCAGATCGTCGTTTCTTTGTGTTTGTCTATGCCGTGACGAAATTGTCGCTGATTGCAGTAATAGAATTGTATTTTTCTTTTTAAATAACCCATGCTAAAACGTATTTGAGGTACATTGTATTTAAATAGAAGGCTCATCTCACAGATTCGAATACCATTTTGAGAGACATTTTTAAAATGAATTTTATTGACTTCTGATTTTAGAGTAGGTGGGTAGATATCTAGACTTAAAAGAGACGGAGGAAAAAACATATAGTCAGTGATCAGATTGAGTAATTAAAATAGGTTTTTTTACCTTTCACTTATCCTTCTGATGAGTTGATGGGAGAGGGGTAGATGTCGGTCTTTTGCCAAGAAAAATCCCGTGTTCGAATGACGTCACAGCCGGTGAAAATTTTTTTCTTTCTTTCGAATACGTGGCTTCTCTGTAGCGTTACCATCCCTCTCTCCCTGGACAGTTAGATCCGATGTCCAATCCTCTCAGACATCGACAAATAATAAGTGGGCCGGTATGCACTTGCACACGTTAAATAACCATTGGCTGTTGATAAGTGACAAGAGTTAGCGAAAAAGAGCTGCCCGCTATCAGGACATAGTAGTAGCCTCTGTCAGTCATAGTTGACTATGGATTTCTCAGTGCCCCTAGAAATGTTATTTTTTCTTTTCTTCTCTTTCGTCATGTATTCTCTTTCTCTATGAATCTGTCTGCTTCTTGTTTGAGGTGAACCTTTAGAGTGTGTTTCCAGAGATTGTGGTCTGTAGCTATATCCTCTCCAGGGCTTGGGCAGAAAAAGAAAAAAGATAAGTTGTTGCCCACACAACATGTTTCTTCTCTCCAGGCAGTCGAGTGATTCAAAGGTCTAGCAGGGCAAGAACAGTTTGGTGCCAACTGCGCCGCAGGAGTTGCCAGAGCAATGTTGAAATCAACACTGAACTGTCTTAGGGACTCCATCTCCGGATTTTTCCTCAGGATTTACTCCCGAAGTCTATTCCGTGAACGGGTACCCGCTACACAGCGGGGGTTTATAGTCGGAGTTGACCTTCTCTTAGATGCGTTGCCATCTTTAGGCTGACGGGTCGCACCTACCCGGGGAGGAGGTTAGGGCGCCTCCGATTCGCCGACGAAAACGTCAAAGGGCATTTGAGGCATTTTATAGAATTAGCTGCCCTACGCAACTAATTCACTCCACCCTCTGTATCGTCACTTGATTTCGTTTTGCGGAACGCGACTGGTTATTCTATATATATATCAGGACATAATTCTTTGGAAAAATATACCAAAACGTCAACATCTATCGGAAATGAAGATATGAGAGCACCTCTTAAGTTGAAGAGTATCTGCTTGCATGGCGATGAACACCTGAGCACAAGGTTGCCGATAGGGGGAAAAAAGGACTTCGTTAGAGATAAAAAGTTGACATAAGTAAGCCAACAATAACTTGATCTACTGGTTGCACCATGCGATGTTGTAGAGTACGGCAAGAAAAAAAAAACAATAAAACTGTCTGTATAGAATGGAAAATATGGGAAAAAAAAAACGGAAAACCATATACACCGGTACCCTAAAAAGGTTGCATGCGATATCAAGTTCGTCTACTGAGATTCGCTCACTTGTGGTCCGTCCCGTGAGACGTTGGATATCGTGTTCGTCCTTAACCCTTGACCTTGTGAAGTACGCAAAAGTTCCACGCTTGATCCCCCACCCCACTCACACGACCCCCCCCCTCCCCACAAAAAAAATATATATAAAGAATATTTTCCTTTGTCTACCTTCATCTCTCCAACTTTAAATTTTCCTTCTGTCTACTTCTGTCTCTCCGAACTTCTAACTTTGTCTACCTCTATCTATCCAGTCTTCTATTTTCTCTGTCTACCGCCATCTTTTTAACCTTCTATTTTCTTCTATGTCTACCTCTATCTATTAACCTTCTTTTCTAACTTTGCGTACCTCTATTTATTCAACCTTCTATTTTCCCTTTGTCTACCTCTAAATCTCTAACCATCTCTTCTAAATTTGTCTACCTCTATCTCTCTAACCTTCTATTTTCCCTTTGTCTACCTCTCTCCATTCGACTTTTATTTTCCATTTGTCTGCCTTTCTCTGCCCGACTTCTATTCTCCCTTTGTCTATCTCGATCTCTTCAATTTTCTATTTTCCCTTTGTCTACCTCTATCATTCCGACTTTTATTTTCCCTTTTTCTACTTTTCTCTATACGACTTCTATTTCCCATTTGTCTACTTCTTTATCTCCTCATCCTTCTATTTTCCCTCTATCTACCTCTATTTTTCGAATCTTGTATTCTAACTTTTGTCTACCTCTATCTCTCCAACCTTCTATTTCTCATTTGTCTACCTCTATTTCTCTAACCTTCTATTCCAACTTTGTCTACCTCGATCTCCTCAACCTTCAATTTTCCATTTATCTACCTCTACTTCTCTAACCTGGGTGTCCGGTTAGCGCAATCGATAGGCGGTTGGCTTACCACGGCAACAGCCGGGGTTCGTACCCTGGCGAGGACACCTGGGTTTTACTAATTCCCTAAAAATTAGTGGGAGCCGCGATAGCTCAGTGGTTAGTGAACTGGACTACTACGGACAAGGGGTAGGGTTCGATCCCAACCGACGGCTCCGGGTTCACCCAGCCTTAAATGGGTACCGGGCTTTTTCTGGGAAAGTAAAGCAGCACGGGCGTAATACTGACCACATTATCTCAAAAATCATGTGCTGAAGGTCTGTAAAATATAGGGTCACTAACACCATATTTCCCTATACGCCACTTGGCGTGACGGGGGTACTTTACTTTTACTTCTCTAACCTTCTATTCTAACTCTGCCTACCTCTATCTCTCCAACCTTCTATTTCCCATTTGTCTATCTCTCTATCTCCTCAACCTTCCATTTTCTATTTATCTACCTCTATTTCTCTAGCCTTCTATTCTAACTTTGTTTATCTCTATCTCTCCAAACTTCTATTTCCCATTTGTCTATCTCTCTATCTCCTCAACCTTCCATTTTCCATTTATCTACATCTATTTCTCTAGCCTTCTATTCTAACTTTGTTTATCTCTATCTCTCCAAACTTCTGTTTTCCCTTTATCTACCTCTCTCTCTATCCGACTTTTATTTTCCCATTGTTTACCTCTATCTCTGCCACTTTATTTATTCTGTTGCCACAAATGATTCCAACCTGCCTCATCTCTACAAACATCCCACAAGTACGGACAACCTTTTCCTATTGTGTTTTACGATCTTCCTCTTTTCGTCTGCCTCTTTCAGCACCACCTCATTTGAATATTTTTGACTGTCCACGTACCTTAAGCATCATTCTAAGAAAGCACACCTTACTTGATTCTATCCGGGGTTGTATCTTTTTGTTTACTGCAGATGATCCGCAACCATAAAGCAGCATTGGTTCAATGTAGTACTTTTAAACTCTCTTTCTAAATTCCAGTGATAAAGACTTGTTGCATAATATCTTTTTTATTTTAAATATTTTTGACCTGCGCGTTTCAACTTTCGGTGACTTTAAGACATCTTCCGTCTCATGTTAACACTGTTTCCAGTTAGTTAGTTTGCCCTGGGATTATCCTCAACGTACGTCCAACAACTATCCTTAAGCGTTCAGATCACCCCCACAGCAAATCCCGCAGCGTGAACCGATAAACTGATTCACAAGCCCTTCCCAGTAGCTCTCCTGCATCTAGGCAACATCCCTCTTTATCATCATCATTGAGTGCCGTCTCCGCATTGAAGGTTGGCTACCACGGAGCGCCATTCCTCTCTGTCTCTTGCTTTGATGGTGCAGATTGTCATAGGTTGACTGGCCCATCTTTTAATGTTACTCGTCCATATTGGTCTGCCTCTGCCTCTTTTCATCATCATCATCGTGTGCCTTCTCCACAACGAAGGTTGGCTACCATGGATCGCCTATCTACTCTGTTTCTTGCTTTGATGGTGCAGGCTGTCATAGATTGACTTGACCATCTTTTTATGTTACTCGTCCATGTTAGTCTTGGTCTGCCTCTGCCTCTTTTACCTTGTATTTTTCCTTCTAATATTACTTTTAGTAAGCTGTTGTGTCTTTTAACATGACCCAAAAATTTCATTTGTCTTGTCTTAATTGTATTTAGTAGTTCTCTTTTTATTTTCAGTTGTTTTAAAACTTTATCGTTTGTTATCTTTTGTTTCCATCCAATTCTACCTATTCTTCTATAAATCCACATTTCAAAGGCTTCAATTTTCTTCTCCATGGCTTTCTTTGGATTGTTACGTGATGAGACTCCAATCTCTTTCACTGTGGTCTGCCATATTCGCCTTTCGTGTTCTGAATATTCCTCATGTGTACCATACAGCTACCTTTCTTTGTTTGGGAGATGAGTTTGTAATTCGGATGATTCCACTGACACGGGCGGTTGAGCAATTATGGATTTTAATTTGTTTGCAGTGATACCGGGGCGTTCTTTAACCAAAAGAACGAAAGTCCTCAATAATAGTTGTAACCATTTGTATGGGTAACTAAAGAATAATTAGATCGGATAGTTAACAAAACAATACCATGCCTGCGAATAGCTCCATTAGCTTGAAGGAATACTGGCACAGTGCAACTGCCTTGAAACAATGTACGAGTGTTATTCCCTCTCGATTTGTCCTCTCTTCTCATCTCACTTTCTATTTCGGATCTACTGCTAGTTTTTTGGTTAATATAAAATAACTATATATATAATAATAATAATATATTTTTGGTTAATATAAAATAACTATATATATAATAAGAATAATATATTTTTGGTTAATATAAAATAACTATATATATAATAAGAATAATATATTTTTGGTTAGCGGGGTAGGGTAGAGTTCTGCCTTACCAAAGGAGGGGTAAGACGTCTCCTTTCCTCCGCTAGTCTTCGGGATACCTCTTGGGCAAGTTGGAGATCCCGTTTAGCCACCATATCAGGGTTATGTGAAGCCAGTAGAGCAGGTGGTTAATGGTGTTGTGGGAGCAGCCGACAAGTAGTGCCGATTATGGTCTCCACTCCGTGATGGTTTGTAGTCCAGTTCACTAACCACTGAGCTATCGCGGTTCCCTCTACTACACATTATTTACTCCGTGATGGCAGGCAGAGGATCTCATGTATAGAGACAATGGCTGCGATCTCCGACTAGTACAGCTACTGCCAAGAAGGAAAGGAATGGCAAACTACCTTCTTATATTGCCTAATATAATTATGCCAAAGGCATAATTCTCCTTAAGAGAGATTCCTTGTATCTAAATCCTACTCTCCTAACCCTCCACTTGATCATCTAACATTTAGTTATAGATAATTGTGCTTCACCGTTTGTTGTCGTTGTCCTTGTATTCTGAAGAAGGCCACAGACCGAAACGTCAGTATTGTGCTGTTTTCCTTCCTTGTAAAGCTGTCATCATACTTTGGAGTGTTTAGCACACCCCACCACTGGCTCCTAATTATGCCAAAGCACAACTTAAGCTTATGGGAGCCGCGATAGCTCATTGGTTAGTGAACTGGACTACAAAGGACAAGAGGTAGGGTTCGATCCCAACCGACGGTCTTCCTCTTTGCCTTTTCCCCTGGGGATTCCAAAAAATGTGGTTCCTGATGTGTAATACTCTCAGTAGGCTTCCGCAGTGTGTGTCCTATCCAGCACCATCGTCTTCGCTGTATCTCTTTATCTACTGGTAACTCGACTGGCACATTTCCATAATTCTATGTTAGTTATTTTGTCCTGCCACTTCCATCCTTTTATTCTGCGCAAACATCAATTAATGAAAGTCTGTATCTTCGTGATTGTCAATTTTGTTGTTCTCCATGTTTCACATCCATATAAAAGCGCAGGTACTAACACCCGGTATTTTACTGGTGGGTGTTTAACCCTTCCAAACGTTTGTCACTCCCCACCAGCCATCGATATTTTTCACCTGCTTCTTTTATGCTAACTCGCTATTTTCCAACACAAAAATTAAGAATGCACCTCAGAGCACCGGAGAGTTATTGCAGAAGCAGACTCCGTGTACAGCGTAAAGGTAGGTAAGTGTGCTGTCTGAAGATAGTTTTTGGCTCATCAACCAAGCTGGTGAAGGGAAAGCACGCACGTTGATCATTCTTGACATGAGTCGATGGCGCTATAGAGTTTATTATGCAGAGGAACCGGAATTCTGTTTGTAAATATGTCTACCAGTGCGGGGATTTGTGCTATGCGCTTATAAATTGTATATATATATATATATATAGATACAACAACACATGGTATCAATTTGTATCCCCTAAAGGTTCAAATTTTGAAGGGAAGATAATATATTTTTTATTATTAGGTGCCTATATATGTATGGGAGCCGCGATAGCTCAGTGGTTAGTGAACTGGACTACAAAGGACTAGAGTCGGGTTCGATCCTAATCGACGGCTTCCGGGTTCACCCAGCCTTAAACTGGTACAATATTTTTTAATGGGGAAAGTAAGGCGGCACGGGCGTAATGCCGACCACTTTGCCCAAAAAATCATGTGCTGAAGGTCTATAACAATTGTGGTCACTAACATCATGTTCCCGATACGCCATTTGGCATGGCATGACGAGATTCTTTACTTTTAATTACTTTTATATCATGTCTGGAACAAACTCTTCAAATGTCATCTTTCTATTTAAAAGGCTTGGACATCGCTATGACGAATGCATAAGTCAGCCAGTCGAGTAGTCTTTACATGTATATGTGTATATATATAAATATATACATGTGTGTATGAATATATGTATGTTTATATGTATGTGAGAATTGAAGCCTTTGAAATGTGAATATATAGACGAATAGGTAGAATTAGATGGAAGGAAAAGAAAACAAACGATGAAGTCTTAAAACAACTAAAAATGAAAATATAACTACTAAGCACAATTCAAACAAGACAAATGCGATTTTTGGGCCATGTTAAAAGACACAACAATCTACTAAAAGTTATCCTGGAGAGTAAAATACAAGGTAACAGAGGCAGAGGCAGACCAAGACTAACATGGACGAGTAACATCAAAAGATGGACAAATCAGCCTATGACAACCTACATCATCAAAGCAAGAGACAGAGCAGAATGGCGCTCCATGGTAGCCAACCTTCGTTGCGGAGACGGCACTCGATGATGATGATATATGTATGTATGCGTGCATGTGTGTTTGTATGTACATACTTTAATCTTGTCTTCAACAACAATGATGAAAGGAGAACATACACACACACACAAACATATATATTACATAATACATTTACACATACCAATAAATATATGTTGTTGGTTGAGAAAGGAAAGTGGGTAAAGTAACACATATGAACAACCCTTTTAATGTCCATGCATTATTCATGAACATACATCTATCAATATTATAGTGTTTAAGGTTGAGTTTTGCTTACTTTGGGGCCAGTAATTGCTCTATTTGGTCCATGATTTCCACTAATTATGTTAATCTAAATATTAAATGAAATGTTCATTTTTGACATACAGATAGATATCTCCTAACCCATAATAATGGAGAAATGTATGAACATTTAGAAATGTCATACAATTACTTGTACTAGAATTAGTGAGCAAATATTACATATCAATTACTGAGATAATTGAAGACTGTCGCTGAAAAAAAGATATTTGCTTTCGAAATTACCTAAATTTGATATAAAGAGTAGTAAGTGTCACTAAATATGATACTAAATTATTTTTCTATAACTATGATTCCTCTTCTTAATTTGCGCTGTGAATTTCGTTGCATTATTTTTTTCCCTTAACTTGAAACGAGCACATCTAGTCTTCAGCGCACACCTAAGTGGAACTGCCTACCCGGTATTATATTTCATAGATTTCTATGCAAGATAATTATGATATTAAAATAATTGAAGTTAAATGCGATGTTAATGTAACTTTTTTGTCAATAAAAACAAGAAATATTTTTTTTGTTTCTGCTGCTTCATATATTTTTTTTCCTGTTCTTTTTCAGTATAATGTTGAGTAATAATGTTGAGAATACCACGGACAGTAAAGAAGAGTATTGAAAACGTCCTGAAAGAGGCCAAAGCAAAAAGAGAGCTAATTTCCAATATTAGGAAAAAACAATCAGCAATTTTTGGCCATGTAATGAGAAGAGAACAACTGGAATATATTGTAACAACTAGAAAAATTGAGGGACAAGAGATAGAGGGAAGCAAAAACAAAAGATACCAGACAGCTTAAGAGAATGGCTTGGCAGAGGGTCAACAACAGAAATGATAAATAACTTTCGAGATAGAAAGTTATGGAGAGACATGATCACCTACGCCAGCAGTCCCGGTACTTGATAGTGATGATGATTTTCAGTATAAGGGAAAGCGTTGGCATAGAACCAGTTTTGAATGATATATAAAGACAACAAGTGCAATGGTTTGTTCACCTAGATGGAAAATATAGTGATATCATACTATCAATGTGGTCCACACCCACCTCCCTGGAAGAGAAACTATATGGGGCAATCGAAAAACTTAAACAGACAGCTGCCTTCATGAGAGAGTCTGGAATCCTACTCTGATTGAATCTTGATCGCAGAGAGAGATACCATCATCGTCATCAGGTCGCATGTCCTTTGAAGAACATTACATTCACCACAGCCCATCTGAAAGAATCTCTGTCTCTAGCCAGATCTCCCACTTCCTCTGTTGTTGTGTTAAGGCCTCCTTGATTTCTTGAAACCACCTTCTTCTTGGTCTGCCCCTGATGCGTCGCCCAGAAACCATGTCTTCTATTATTGTTCTTTCCAGCCCGCTGTGTCTTTAGACGTGACCCTATCACTTTAATTTCCTCTGTAGAATTGTGTTTGTAAGGCAGTTCTTTTTAATGTTTAAATCTTATAATATCATTGCTTTTTTAAATGTTTAAATCTTATAATATCATTGCTCTTTTTAATGTTTAAATCTTACAATATCATTGCTTTTTTAAATGTTTAAATCTTATAATATCATTGCTCTTTTTAATGTTTAAATCTTATAATATCATTGCTCTTTTTAATTATCCAAGGTATCTTTTAAGATTTTTTCTGCAGCATTTTGTTTCGAATGAATCGATTTTCTTGCTTGTTGTGTGCAAGATTGTCCATGATGCACAATCATATGTTACTATAGGGAAGATGCATGTCCTCGGTAATTTAAATTTTACTGCCTTGCTAGTGTTGAGCCACAAATTCTTCTTGGCGTTTACTTTGTGTGTTACTATTGCTAATCTTCCTATGATCTATTTCTGGCAGTATCTGTTGTACATACCATACCATACCACACCACACCATACCATACCATACCACACCATACCATACCATACCATACTACACCATACCATACCATACCATACCATACCACACCACACCATACCATACCATACCACACCATACCATACCATACCATACCATACTACACCATACCACACCACACCACACCATACCATACCATACTACACCATACCACACCATACCATACCACACCATACCATACCATACCACACCATACCATACCATACCATACCATACCATACCATACCATACCACACCACACCATACCATACCATACCATACCATGCCATACCACACCACACCACACCACACCATAGCATACCATACCATACCATACCACACCACACCACACCACACCACACCACACCACACCACACCACACCATACCATACCATACCATACCATACCATACCATACCATACCATACAACGCATACAAAAAAAGAAAGAACAATACACAGATCGAGGCAGACCAAGTCTACGTTGGAGCGACAACATTAGAGAAACTTTACAACATCATCAAGTGCCATGTACTAAGGCTACTATAAGAGCAATAAACAGAACCGTTAACTCCCCGACACCTGAAGCAGTAAAAGAAGAAAGAGTAAAGGAAGAAGCTGATCCAACTATTTTGTCAGCAATTAACCTCAGTACATCAAACATAACAGCAACACCAAGTTAAACCATTAAGTCTTCCTTTCACCACCAGTACAACACCGCTCGAAGTTGTACCTTATTTCACGTGATCTCATTTCTCCCATGACGTTATTTTCTGACGCCCACTTCTATTTGTTATTTCACTCTCTCTTAATTTCAGAGCGGGTGGCCGAATCGATAACTTGAGTTATTGAGATATTTGCGGGTCATCATCATTACACTCCGAACATGTCCATAGGTGTTCAGATCCCCTCCTCAGTTATTGAGATATTTGCGGGTCATCATCATTGCACTCCGAACATGTCCATAGGTGTTCAGATCCCCTCCTCACCCAGTCCCGCAATGTCCAGCGACTGACGACTCCAGTTCAGTGTTGGTTGGTAAGTCTTCTTATACGCCCACAAAGTTTCTCATTTCTGACTGTGCCCATCCTAGATTCCACCTCTTTCATCCGAATGAGTGACGTGGGCTCATGATTGCCGAAGTCCTGTGGCCTTCTCACATCTCGGAGGATATTGCTGACGTTCGCCCATTGGTTGACCGTCTTCAAAGACAGCACAGCTAGCCAACCTTCCCGCTCTTTCACCTCCCCCGTACTCCTGCATGTCCAGGGTGATAGACAAAGGTGATCCTGCAAGCTTTTTGACTTTTTCAATGACTCTACGCCCGCCTCTACTTTTCTGATCATGCTCATAGAATCACTTAGTATGCAGAGTATTTTGCTGATGGGTGTTTAACCCTTCCAAACGTTTAGTCCTTTTTCACTCCCCACCAGCCATCGATATCTTTTCCCTGCTTCCTTCAATAACTTTTCTATCTTTATTATTCCCACCGTCAGCTTTACTACTCTTTTCTCTCTGTCTCTCCCACCTCTTCTAGTAGTTTTATATCACTGCCTATGAGACTGGGCGGGAGCCACGATGGCTCAGTGGAGCCACGATGGCTCAGTCGTCAGCGAACTGGACTACAAAAGACAAGAGGTCGGGTTCGATCCTGATCGACGGCTTCCGATTTCCCCCAGCCTTAAATGGGTACCGGATATTTTTTTGGGAAAGTAAAGCGGCACGGGCGTAATACCGACCACATTACACCAAAAATCATGTACCGAAAGTCTGTAAAAATTATGGTCACTAACACCATATTCCCTATACGCCACGTGACGCGACGGGGCTCTTCACTCTTTTGACTATGAGACTTGGTTGTCTAAAGGCAAGAAACGTTGACCCCTGGACAGCAAGATTCCGGCAGGAGGTGGAAATGTTTCACTTCGAATTCGTGACTTACTCAAGGCTTTAACCTCCCCTGGTCTCTGGCTAGTGTTATCCCATGTCCAGCCCTCTCTGGCTAGTGTTATCCCATGTCCAGCCCTCTCTGGCTAGTGTTATCCCATATCCAGCCCTCTCTGGCTAGTGTTATCCCATGTCCAGCCCTCTCTGGCTAGTGTTATCCCATGTCCAGCCCTCTCTGGCTAGTGTTATCCCATGTCCAGCCCTCTCTGGGTAAAAGACGACAAACAGGAGCCGTGAGCATTCGTGCAATGTTAATAAACCATTGGTAGTTAAATACCGAAAAAGAGTAGGACAAAAATAGTCGGGGCTCGGGTAAAAAAAATGTTAACTTAATCTACACATGCCGAAGACGGATGTATTGGGACTAAAGGCATCTTGTCGAGGATCTGCCGTCAACCAGCGACACAGCGAGTCCACGTCCATTTAATGTGTGAAGGCTAACAAAGATAAGAAGCTATCAAAGGCTACCAGAAGAGATTAACATTCGCCTTGCTGCTGGAGCTACTGAGTTTAGTGCTCTGTGCACACTGTGAGCTGTGATTTTCATCCGTATCATGTTTCGATATTCTGATTGTTTACGATGAATGACGATATCATATGATGAAGGACAGATAGTTGCGTTCACTTTCGGTGCGGCTACGCCTTATGTCTTTTGGCGTGTGCTGTGGCTGCTATAATGAGGACTTTAGTTACCTTTCTTTGTTTGAATTCTTCAATGAGATTAGATGTTAATTCGGCTTAACTGGCACGGGCGGTTGAGCAATTATGGATTTTAATTCGTTTGCCGATACCGGGGCCTTCCATAACTAAAAGAACCAAAGTCCTCAATTATAGTTTTAACCATTTGTATGTAAATTAGTATTTTTATAGTTTTATATTATTCTTATAGCATTACAGTATTCTTATAGCATTATAATACATAAGATACATCTAGATGACATGGACATACGACTAATATGTAATCTATACTTGGAGCAAACATCAATAATAAAATATAACAAAGAGAACTCTACACTCATTGATATAAAAAGAGGAGTAAGACAGGGATGCATCATATCACCAAGCTTGTTCAATCTATACACTGAGCAAATCTTTAAAAACATCACATAGATGCCAGGCCTAAACATTAATGGAAAGATAATCAATAACCTAAGATATGCTGACGATACTGTACTACTAGCAGAAAATCCTAAAGATCTACAACAATTGCTTAATGAAATAAACATGACAAGCAAAAAATATGTACTAGATAAGAATATCAAAAAGACTCAAACTATGATCATAAACAAAGAAGATACTCAAAACCCACAAGTGGATATCAAAATTGAAGGAATAGATCTGGAGACAGTTCAGAACTACAACTACCATGGACATACTATAACTAGTGATGGAAAATGTACAACTGAAATAAACAAATGAATAGGAATGGCAAAAAGTAATTTTAATGTCATGAAGAGCATACTAACATCAAAACAAATAACACCAGGGCTAAAACTAAGATTAGCAAAATGTTATGTCTTCTCAACATTCCTATATGGTGTAGAAACATGGACATTAGACAAGAAAACATAACAGAGAATTGAAGCCTTTGAAATGTGGATATATAGAAGAATAGGTAGAGTTGGATGAAAGGAAAAGAAAACAAACGATGAAGTCTTAAAACAACTAAAAATGAAAACAGAACTAGTAAACATAATTCATACAAGACAAATGCGATTTTTAGGCCATGTTAAAAGACACAACAGCCTACTAAAAGTAATCCTGGATGGGAAAATACAAGGTAAAAGATTCAGAAGCAGACAAAGATTAACATGGACGAGTAACATCAAAAGGTGGACAAACCAGCCTATGACAACCTGCACCACCAAAGCAAGAGACAGAGCAGAATGGCGCTCCATGGTATCCAACCTTCGTTGCGGAGATGGCACTCGATGATGATATGACAGCATTATAGTATTCTTATAGCATTATAGTATTTTTTATATTATTATAGTATTTATTATAGCATTCTAGTATTCTTATTGTATTTTAGTATTCTTATAGTATATAGTATTCTAATAGTATTATGGTATTTCTTATAGCATTATAGTATCCTTATAGTATTATAGTATCTCTCATAGTATTATAGTATTCTTGTGGTATTTTAGGGAGCCGCGATAGCTCAGTGGTTAGTGAACTGGACTACCACGGACAAGGGGTAGGGTTCGATCCTAACCGACGGCTTCCGGGTTCACCCAGCCTTAAATGGGTACTGGATTTTTTTCTGGGAAAGTAAAGCAGCATGGGCGTAATACTAACCACATTACCCCAAAAATCATGTGCTGAAGGTCTGTAAAATATAGGGTCACTAACACTATACTTCCCTATACGCCACTTGGCGGGAAGGGGGAACTTTACTTACTTTTTTTACTTATAGTATTATAGCATTTCTTGTAGCATTATAGTATCTCTCATAGTATTATAGTATTTCTCATAGTATTATAGTATTCATGTGGTATTATAATACTCTTATAGTAGTATAGCATTTCTTGTAGCATTATAGTATCGCTAATAATATTATAGTATTTCTCATAGTATTATAGTATTCATGTGGTATTATAATACTCTTATAGTATTATAGTATTTCTTATAGCATTATAGTATCTCTAATAGTATTATGATGATGATGATGATGATGATGCGTTCGTCCGATGATTTGAGGTATTCTAACGGATACGAACCGTAGACTTCCTCCTCGTCATCCGCCCTTAAAAGGACGTTAGGTGGACGTAGTTACGTTGTGTTGCAGTTTGCAGTGTAACACTGTGATATCTGCGCCTTTCGGCCCAACACATCCGATTTCAGCCGACGCTTTTTTGTGTACCGGGTTCGTCTTCCCACTTCGATCCCTGCTCGCTTGGCCAGACTAGACAGGTTAGTCTGTTTCTAGAGGCACCACGAAGAGGTGTAGCAGGGTCTGGATGGTTCTGATTCACCGATCCTGGCGCAAGCCATCAGTTGTGAGTCACTGACGACTTCCAGCTCTGGTGCTGGGGGGGCGCCTAATAGTATTATAGTATAACTTATAGCATTATAGTATCTCTATTAGTATTATAGTATTCATGTAGTATTATAGTATTATTATAGTATTATCGTATTCTTAGTATAATTAGAGTATTCTCTGTTTTAGAGTTTAATACCTCTCGTTGCGATCAAGTGTGAGTTGTCTATATTTTTATTTGCCTCTCCGTTTTCTAAAAGCCTCATTGTTTTATATATGGGAAAGTAGTAACAAACAGTAGTATAAGTAAAGCAGTATATAGTAAAGTAGCAAATAGTAAAGTAGTAAATAGTAAAGTAGTATATAGTAAAGTAGTAAACAGTAAAGTTGTATATAGTAAAGTAGTAAATAGTAAAGTAGTATATAGTATAGTCGTGATGGTATAAGGAGCGTGGTTCAAACTTCAAATTCTCAAGCAACACACTTAACATTCTCAAGCAACACACTTCACATTCTCAAGCAACACACTTCACATTCTCAAGCAACACACTTCACATTCTCAAGCAACACACTTCACATTCTCAAGCAACACACTTCACATTCTCAAGCAACACACTTCACATTCTCAAGCAACACACTTCACATTCTCAAGCAACACACTTCACATTCTCAAGCAAACACACTTCACATTCTTGGATGCACTTAAAATACAAAGAAACATTTTGCAAATGGATTCCACATCCCCACACACACATCACATTCCCCCACACCTCTCACAGTCCCCCCCTCACATCCACATACATTTACACACACATCTCCATACACAACCTGCACTCTGTAAACACGCTCCATGTATTGTTTATATTTTCTTCTATTCTACATTTTATGATCCGTTTTGAGAGCTTACCCTTTATAAAATAGAACATATAAATTCTATAAATAGAACAATAGATAAATATATATATTATCTGGTATCTGTAACTTCATACGAAGTACGCGAATAACTAGCATCAGCTAATGAGTTGAAAAATAGTGTTGAAATATGATACAATTTCCATTATTTATATGTCTTTCTTAGAAAAAAAAAGATACACGCCTAATACTTACCGGTTACAAAGTTCAATGGAAGATAATAATTGACAGATTATATTCAACTCACGAACAACGACAGATAATGCTCAAGTCACGAAAATAAAACTAGGTTAAACACCTTTAATATCAATAAATTTGCCATAACAAGAAATATTTTGATAAAATGGCGAGCACAATTCATCAATAAACACCTGTCAGATATTGAAGTTATGAACGTTTTGTAAGAAATGTCAGCAATTATCAACCAACAGTCCAACAAAAATAAACTGTAAAATTCACAGAACTTTGTCACTGATACTTTAGTTAATTTGCTCATTTGTGTCTTTACATCATCATCATCATGTGCCATACCAGTTGGCGTAGGTGATCATGTCCCTCCACAATCTTCTATCTACAGTGCATCGTATCAGTTCTGTTGTTGACTGTTTTCCATGCCATGACACCAAGCTATCCAGTATTTTCTCTCTTTGTCGCCCGCGATCTCTCTTTTCATGTATTTTGCCAGTTGTAACCAAGTACTCCAACCTTCCTCTTCTCATGATGTGCCCGAAAAATGTTGATTGCTTCTTTCTGATGTTTTTTAAGAGCTCCCTTTTTGTGTTGGCCTCTTTGAGAACTTCCTCATTGGTCTTTTTAGCTGTCCAGGAAACTTTCAACATTCTTCCGAGAAATCCCATCTCTGTGGCCTCCAATCGTCTTTTCATTTGTTTGTCTATTGTCCATGATTCGCTTCCATAGGTCAGAATTGGTTCTATATAGCACCGATGAACTCTCTTTCTCATTTTTATTGACATAGATTTGTTGCATAAGATATTTTTAACCTTCTGAAATGCTATTTTGGCCTGAGCTATTCTGATTTTTTTATTTCTGTGGTGTGTCTTTACAAGAAGACACTTCTTCTGTTATACATTCAACGATTTAAGAAGAAGCTGTATATTAAAAATAAAAACTTTTGTGGTTAAAAACTTAATATTGCATCTCTCGAAACTCTCAAAATTGCAATTTTTTTATCTTTTAGCTGCCAACATTATTCTACTAAAATACTATTCATAAATATTGACTTGAGCTGAAATACTTGGCGTTTTGCGTGTCTGGTGTCACAAATTAAAACCCCGTACATAGAATATCAGTTTCAAGAATGAGGAGAATGTACCCCACTCATCACATCTCCACATCTAAACTGCACAATTTCCAATCATAGAACTAAAATGCCACTTTCAGATAAAAACGAAGAGCCGTGATGAGAGCTACACAGTCGCCGCTCTTTCCGTGTGGATCTCAATTTGGATAATATGAGAAAGTGAAATATCATGACTGTCATTATTTATTTTTTTTAACTAGAACCCGCCTACGGAAATTGTCAGAATATAATATTTTAGCGAAAGAAAATCGACAAGTAACAACTGTTCAACAGGTGCAATCAAGAGAAAATAGACACAGTGATAAAAGGTAGACTTGAGATCGATGGCAGGATATTTAAGTTTGAATTTCTATTAACACTATCATTACTATTTTATTATGACAATGTATATTTAGCAGTGGGGTCTCTCCTGATAACACACGGCGATCTCAGCACACTATAAGAGCACGTGACACACACATACATCAATGTTCTTCAATCTGGGTGCTATCGCCCACCAGTGGGGGGTTTTAACTTAAAGGTGGGCAATAGCAGAATAGCTACATCTTTTATCAATTATTTTAAATATACAGTCGGTGGATTATCCGGGGATTTTATCAGGATATTCTGCTTATTGATGTTTGAGAAAATTGAGAGAGAGAATAAAGTCTAGTCTTGCAATCGACTTGGCTTCATTTCTTAGAAAATATTTAGTGGCATAGTAAACTCATTGGAGGTTGTTTATTATAGATTCAATGAATACCGTCTTCAGATACTCAAGTAAATAGCAACGAGCATTCTTTTGTTTGAGACTTGGTTTCACATTTGTGAAAGTCGCAAATGAATAAAAAATAATATGAACACATCAGAAGTCACATGTAAAGAACTACAATCACATATTCAACAGCATCCAATGATGAATAGATTATAATCGATTCACAGATTATTCTCTCCCTAAATTTTCTCAAACATCAATAGCCAGAATATCCTTATAATCTGGTCTCTGAGCACGACTTAAATTGACAAGATCGGTTCATCTGGTTTTAGTCAGAGGGGTGTCCATTGTAGTAACTGCTGTACACATATCTCTCCATTTTATCAATTTCAACCAACCTACCCTTGCACATCTGTAGAATGTAAGATCTTGTTAAAATCAACAAGTACCCCTCTCTTTCTGAAGTTTTGATCTTATCTCACTGCTAAGCTCAACCCTGTATTGACAACTAAACATGTTATTTAGTTCAAGATTGATGTGGAACAATTATAATCTATTCATCGTCTGATGCTGTTGGATATGTGATTGGAGTGCTTAACATGTGACCTCTGATTTGTTCATATTATATTGATAGATTTGAGGCTTTCACAAATCTCAAGCCGTCTCAAACAAAAGAATCATCATCATCAAGTACCGGGCCTGCTGGCGTAGGTGATCATATCTCTCCACAACTTTCGATCTCGACTATTATTTATCATTTCTGTTGTTGACCTTCTGCTAAGCCATTCTCTTAAGCTGTCTGGTATTTTTTCTATTTGCTTCCCTCTATCTCTTCGTCCCTCAATTTTTCCAGTTGTTACAATATATTCCAGTTGTTCTCTTCTCATTACATGGCCAAAAAAAGATGATTGTTTCTTACTAATATTGGAAATTAGCTCTCTTTTTACTTTGACCTCTCTTTTTTTTGAACGTCTTCATTACTCTTATAAGCTGTTCATGGTATTCTCAACATTCTTCCGTAAAACCACATTTCTACAGACTTCAGTGATTTTCTTGTCTGTTGTCCTATTGTCCATGATTCACATCCATATGTTAAGACTGGCTCTACATAACATTTAAGAACTCTTTTTCTTATTTCTATTGTCAAAAATGGATTGCATAGTAACTTCCTCATTTTTTGGAAAAACTGCTTTTGCCTGATCCATTCTGCATCTCACCTCTGTTGTACACTTTCCGTCTGAGGTTAACAAAGTTCCCAAATATTTAAATTCATTTACCTATTTTAATATTGTTTCACTTGTCTTTATTTTGCACTGAGGTGATGTCTTTTTCTTTGTTGTTACTATTACTTTTGTCTTTTTGCTATTAAGGCTGAGTCCTTTACTTTTGCTTTCTTTCACTATAATGTCCAATATTTCTTGTAACTCATTTTCAGTCTTAGCGATTAAGACTGTATCATCAGCAAACCTTAGATTATTTATATTATGACCAAACAAAAGAATGCTCGTTGCTATTTACCTGAATATCTGAAGATCAACTACAGACGGCTTCCAATGTGTTTCCTATGTCAGAAATCATTTTTTAATGAAGTAAAGTCGATTGTAAAGCATCTTCCAACAAGGCATCCAAAAGATAAAGATAAACCCTTGGAATATTTTCAAGAAATGTTGAAAAGATGTCAAAATCGTTGTACAATAATATCCTTTAATAAAGCATCTTCATCCCAACGTTGTGCTACCAATGCCAGACCTGGGACCCTAGATGCAAGAACAATAAGAAAAATAACATCTACAGAGATGAAATGTGTTAGACGAATGACAGGAAACAGTCTGAGAGATAAGATCAGAAATGAAGAACTGAGATAAAAGCTAGGAATAGTCACTGCCATAGAATATATAAGGAAACAACAGATAAAATGGTTTGGCCACGTGACAAGTCAGAAAGATCAAAACACAACGAGCCTTCAACAAACGTTATGAGAACACCAGACCCATGGGTCGACCAGGAAAAATATGGATCGATGGAATATTAGAAGCACTAGGAAACATAACAGCAGCAGAGGCGAGCAGAAGAGCAAAAGACCGCAAAGTATATCTCCCCTCGACGATGAAAGGCAGATAAGGAAGGAAAGAAGAAGAAGAAGAAACAAGTCGGAGGAAAATGGATTAACTGCATCTTATCGTATATCACAATTAAATGCAAGAGGTGGTACAAGTAATACAACTGGAGAAACTTAGATAAAACAATCAATTAAAGAACTGATATCAACTGTAATGCATCTTTATTTTATTTTAAAGAAAACTAGACCAGGTGCAGATTGCAATAGTGATCATGTACCAGTTGTGGGAAAGCTTAAAGTAAAATTAAAAACAGCAAAACGAGAATCAGTTAACATCAAGTTAAATTTAGATTTACTCAAATCAGACAAGAAGTTGCAAGACAAATATAACATCACAATTCAGAACCGGTACAATGCAATAGAGAAGATACAAAGCATTGATGAACAGTGGAAAATGCTAATAGAATCAATGCAACAAACATCAAAAGAGTTCATTGAGTTATTTGCCGGTCATCATCATTGCATTCCGAACATGTCCACATGTGCTCTGATTCCCTCCTCAGCAAGTCCCTCAGTGTCCAGCGACTGATGACTCCAGTTCTATGTTGGTTGATAAGTCTTCTTACACGCCCACTAAGTTTCTCATTTCTGGCTGTGCCCATCTTAACTCCCAACTCCATCATCCGAAGAAGTGACGTGGATCTGTGTTTATCGAAGTCCTGTGCTCTTTCCCACATCTCGGAGGGCATTGATGATGTCCGCCCGATACATTGGTTGCCCGTCCTCAACGACAGCGCAGCTAGCCAACCTGTCCGCTCTTTCATTTCCCCGTACTCCCGCATGTCCAGGGACATAGACAAAGGTGATCTTACGTATTTTGGACTTTTGCAACGACTCTACCCATTGCATGCGTAAAGAGCCCGCCTCCACTTTTTTTTATCATGCTCATCGAATCACTCAGTATACATGCGTGGGTGTAGTCTTGTGACTCTAACCATTTGAATGCCATGGTCACTGCTATCGCCTCCATTGTCATGCTACTCGTGGTATTGACGTATGCACACCTGTCTTCCTTGACTATTCTGCCTGCCGAGCGTGCTGTAAATGCCCATGCACTTCTTTGGTGTCGTCTTACAGATCAGTCTGTATAGATGACTGCATCTTTCTCATCGGTGTTATCGCAGATGAGACCGTTGACCTCCGCATTGACAACGACCGGGTTCTGTTCCCTACTTTTCATGTCGAGTGTGACAATACACGAGTAAGTCTCCTTGAATAACGTAGGCACTGGTATCCACTCCTCGCAAACGTTGATACTGGTAAGCCCACAGACCTGTTTGATGACATCTTCTGCTCGGCCCACCCATGATTTGCCTCTTTTTTTCTGGCACCTTATCCTGTGTTGAGCGCGTGGTGCAATGGATGTTCTTTATCTGCAATAATCTTCATGTATGCTCGTGCTCTCCAGATCTTGATTCTGTCATCCATGGCTGGAAAGTCAAGAAGATACCTCATTGCTACACAGGGAGTGTCCCTTGTACATCCCAAGATAATGCGTATGGCTTCATTCTGTATTTTCTCCAGCCTATCAATGTGAGTCGTACTGACAGTAAGAATGGCCAGGGCATACTCGATTGGTGCGAGGACTAATCCCTGGAACAGAAGAGTAAGTAGCCTCTGCTCGATGTTGGCGGCTGCCATGACCTTCAAGGCGGCTAATCCTTTGCGGGATTTTGTTATCACAGGAAAAGGCTATTGAACGCGTGAAAAAAATGGCGGTTTGTTTTCGCCGGTCTGTCGTCAAGGACGCTTAATTCATTTAATTTATAAAAGGCTCACAGTGTATCATCGTGCTGCAGAGCGATTTACTGGAGTTGGCCAGTCTATAACGTGGAAACGGGTTCTGGACTGTGCGACAGAGTGAGTGCACGTGAGTCTAGACAATCCACAGCATCGACGTTCAGCGACAAAAAGAGTTCATACCACCAGTGAGAATATATTCAAGAAAGAAACGGATGACAGGTGACATTTTGCAGCTAATGGATACAAGAAGAATAAATAAATAAAATAAAGATGAGTATAAGAGATTAAACAAAGAAATTGTAATAAAACAAGAAAAAGAGTTCTTAAATGTTATGCAGACCCAGCCTTAACATATGGGTGCGAATCATGGACAATAGGACAACAAAGAAGAAAATCACTGGAGTCTGTAGAAATGTGGTTTTACAGAAGAATATTGAAAGTATCATGGACAGCTAAGAAGAGTAATGAAGATGTTCTGAGAGAGATCAAAGCGAAAAGAGAGCTAATTTCCAAGATTAGGAAGAAACAATCATCAATTTTTGGCCATGTAATGAGAAGAGAACTGCTTGAATATATTGTAACAACTGGAAAAATTGAGGGACGAAGAGATAGAAATAAGAAAATAGAAAAAAATAACAGACAGCTTAAGAGAATGGCTTGGCAGAAGGTCAACAACAGAAATGATAAATAGCTGCCGAGATCGAAAGTTGTGGAGAGACATGATCACCTACGCCAGTAGGCCCGGTACTTGATGATGATGATGATAATAAAATGCAATGAAGCAAAAGAAGCATGGCTAAAAGAGATAAGCAAAGAGATTGAAATGCAACAAAAAGAAGATGCCAAAGCTATATACAAACAAATTGAAGAATTAACAGGAAGAAAAACGCAATAAAAAACTGGATGTTTAGGATCAAAGGAAACAGAACAGGTGATTGAACAAGAAAGCATAAGGGAACGATGGACAGAATACATTAAAGATCTTTACAATGATGAGCGAACAGAAGTATATATTAAGGATAATGGAGAAGGACCAGAAATACTCAGAGAAGAAGTGGAAGACGCCTTGCGCAATATGAAAGCAGGCAAAGCTCCTGGACCAGATAATATAACTAAAGTAGAGATTGAAGCCATGGGTGATTTTGGAATAGAAATAATAACACAAATATTGAATGATATCTACAACAGCGGATATATACCAGACGACCTGCTTAAATCAATATTCATAGCCCTACCAAAGAAATCGGGTGCGATTGAATGCGATGATCATCGCACAATAAGCCTTATGAGTCACATGACTAAGATATTACTAAGAATATTCATGCGAAGAGTGCGAAACAAAATCAGTCCAGAAATTAGCGATGAACAGTGTGGTTTTGTTAGAGGTAAAGGAACAAGCAATGCCATTTATATCATAAGATCTTTAGTAGAAAGAGCCATAGAGGTGAAAACAGATCTATACCTATGTTTCATAGATTATACCAAGGCATTTTACAAAGTAAAGCACCAAGAAATAATTAAAGTTTTAGAAGGCATAAACGTAGACATCAATAATCTAAGAATAATAAAGAACATGTACTGGCAACAAACAGCGACCATAATAACTGGAAATCAATTGGGAATGTTTCAACAAATAAAACAGGGTGTTAGGCAAGATTGTGTGCTGTCACCAAATTTGTGTAATATATATATAGTGCTATTATTTCAAGATCCATAAGGGGCATGCCTGGAATAACAATCAGAGGTTATAATATAAATAATCTAAGGTATGCTGATGATACAGTCTTAATCGCTAAAAGTGAAATTAAATTGAAGAAATGTTACACATTATAGTGAAAGAAAGCAAAAATAAAGGACTCAGCCTTAGTTGCAAAAAAAAAAACAGAAGTAATGGTAACAACAAAGAAAAAGACATCACCTCAGTGCAAAATAATGTCAAGTGGAACAATATTAAAACAGGTAAATGAATTTAAATATTTGAGAACATTGTTAACCTCAGACGGAAGATGTACAACAGAGGGGAGATGCAGAATGGCCCAGGCAAAAGCAGCTTTCCCCCAAAAAAATTGCAACATACTATGCAATCCATTTTTGACAAAAGAAACAAGAAAAAGAGTTCTTAAAGGTTATGGGGATCCAGTATTAACACATGGATGTGAATCATGGAAAATATAACAACAGACAAGGAAATCACTGTAGTCTGTAGAAATATGTGGTTTTACGGAAAAATGTTGAGAATACCATGGACAGCTAAGAAGAGTAATGAAACATTCTGAAAGAGGCCAAAGCAAAAAGAGAGATAATTTCCAAGATTAGGAAGAAACAATCATCATTTTTGGCCATGTAATGAGAAATCAGTTTGAATATATTGTAACAACTGGAAAAATTGAGGGACGAAGAGATAGAGGGAAGAAAAGAGAAAAAAATACCAGACAGCTTAAGAGAATAGCTTGGCAGAAAGTCAACAACAGAAATGATAAATAACTGTCGAGATCGAAAGTTGTGGAGAGACATGATCAACCGCGTCAGCAGGCTGGGTACTTGATGATGATGGTAATGCATCAGGTCCCAAATAAAGTTATAAAGACGTTGCTCCTCAGTGATACTACAGTAATGTGACTCACTGATGAAATAGCAGTTAATGTTAAAAATAATTTGATAAATATTCTCAAAAACTCACAAATTCTTCTTGCAATTGGATGAGTCTACTATTGCAGATAGTAATGCTTTATTGATAGTATTTGTGAGGTATCTTAAGACAATATATTTATTGCAGGAATAAATGTTATTCACTATACGTCTGACTACAAATACAACAGGATTATCAATATCTACTGCTGTGAAATCGTTCTTTGAAAAACATAATATACCCTTTAGCAATAATGATGCTTGTGTGACAGGGTGACATCAAAGATTGGCCACTATCGTGGGGTTATTGTTTATTTGAAGGCGTGGATGGCAAATGTTGTGTGCGTTCATTCAGTGATACATAGACAACATCTTGTTGGAAAACACTTGAGCACAAACCTGCAATCATCATTATGTATAAGAATAGAGCTATTAGGTACAGTAGACACCTTAGAGGAGATTGAAAGGTAGAGTAGTCACCATAGGGAAGATAGAAAGGTATAGTAGTCACCTTTGAGGAGATAGAAAGTTAAAGTAGTCATCTTAGAGGAGATAGAAAGATACAGTAGTCACCATAGAGGATATAGAAAGTAGAGTAGTCACCATAGGGAAGATAGAAAGGTAGAGTAGTCACCATAGGGACGATAGAAAGGTAGAGTAGTCACCATAGAGGATATAGAAAGTAGAGTAGTCACCTTCGAGAAAATAGAAAGGTGCAGTAGTCACCTTCGAGAAGATAGAAAGGTGCAGTAGTCACCTTAGAGGAGATAGAAAGGTAGAGTAGTCACCATAGAGGATATAGAAAGTAGAGTAGTCACCTTCGAGAAGATATAAAGGTGCAGTAGTCACCTTAGAGGAGATAGAAAGGTAGAGTAGTCACCATAGAGGATATAGAAAGTAGAGTAGTCACCTTAGATGAGATAGAAAGGTGCAGTAGTCACCTTTGAGGAGATAGAAAGGTAAAGTAGTCATCTTAGAGGAGATAGAAAAGTAGAATATTGACCTTAGAGGAGATAGAAAGGTAGAGTAGTCACCTTTGAGGAGAGGAGATAGAAAGTTGCAGTAGTCACCTTAGAGAAGATAGAAAAGTGCAGTAGTCACCTTAGAGGAGATAGAAAGGTAGAGTAATCACCCTAAAGGAGATATAAAGGTAAAGTAATCACCTTAAATGAGATAGAAAGGTAGAGTAATCACCTTAAAGGAGATAGAAAGGTAAAGTAATCACCTTAAAGGAAATAGAAAGGAAGAGTAGTCACCTTAGAAGAGATAGAAAGGTATAGTTGTGACCTTAGAAGGGATAGAAAGGTATAGTAGTCACCTTAGAAGAGATAGAAAGGTAGAGTATTGACCTTAGAAGAGATAGAAAGGTATATTAGTCATCTTAATTAATTTAAATTGGGTATGGAGTAACGATTAAACGAAATTTTGAACTTGGAAGTGTATGGATCGATGGTAAATCCTTTAACTACAAATGTTGTTGAGACTCATAGGACATGTAAAGAAGAATTACTGCTTCTTAAATATGACGAGAGCAAATCATCTTTCAACAATGATGGATATCTTAAAATGTGGCAAAATTTTTTTTTTAAATGCCTGTCCTATATCCAAATATGTGGAAAGTAATATTAAATGTACTGCTACCATTCCCTACCTCATATCTAGTGGAATCAGGTGTTAGCGCTGTGAGGCATATTGTCAATAAACACAGACGCTGATTGAAAGTCACTGAAAGAGGAGACCTACGTTTATTCATTACAAAAATAGAACCAGATATCCAACATTTGGCCGCTCAACATCAGGCTCAAGGATCTCATTAAATGGAAACTCGGGGAAATTGATTTTCATTTCTTCAAATATGAAAGTTTCTTCGGTGTAGAATTTAGTGAGCAATAGAGACAATTTGTCCGTGAAAAAAGTGACACGAGTGGGCATAACAAGGTTGAAGAGTACTGTTATAAATACGTCAAAGTTCATATGTCCCATCATCATCATCATGTGCCATAACGGTTGAGGTAGTCGATCATGTCCTTCCACAATCTTCTATCTACAGTGCACCGTATCAGTTCTGTTGTTGACTGTTTGCCATGCCATGACACCAAGCTATCTAGTATTTTCTCTCTTTGTTGTTCTCGATTTCTCTTTCCTTTCATTTTGCCAGTTTTAACCAAGTATTCCAACTTTCCTCTTCTCATGATGTGCCCGAAAAATGTTGATTGCTACGTTCCACTAATTTTTATCCTATTATATGTAGCACATCTCCCTTCCGTTTTATCATTTCATCTACTATCCCTCTTTTTATTTCCCCTTGATTTGCTTGTTTCGCTCATTCTAGATGTAGTAGAGTTTATCTTTATTTCGTTGTTTGTTTGTGTTGTTCTCGTTTTCCGAAGAAGGTAACATGTAGGCCAAAACGTCAGTATTTTATGTCCCTTTTTGGTAAAGCTGTCACCATACCTTGTAGGATTGTACGTTACACCCCACTACTTTCTCTTAGTACCAACTTTACCGCAGCACTGCAATTATATACCTGTTCCCTCGTTATGTTCCCTTTTGTGTGGAGCACATAGATTAAGGCAATGGTCTTCTCCTCCATTCGCTTTACCGTAATTTAAAAAATATTAACTTTCAGTTAAAGCTAGTGCCCGTAAGGACTGTCACAGTTCTCTTCTCCATGTAACTCTGGGCCTTCCTTGTTTTCTATATCGCTACACACACGCGCGCGCGCATAAATACATACACTGAGAGAAAGAGAGAGAGAGAGAGAGAAGAGCCTCGTCACGCCAAGTGGTGTATAGGGAATATGATGTTGGTGACCATAATTTGTACATACCTTCGGCACATGATTGTTGGGGTAATGTGGTCGATATTACGCCCGTGCCGCTTTACTTTCCCAGAAAAAAATCCGGCACCCATTTGAGGCTGGGTGAACCCGGAAGCCGTCGGTTGAAATCGTACCCTACCTAGTGTCCTTTCTTGTCCAGTTCACTAACCACTGAGCTATCGCGGCTTATTTGGTGTTGGCCCATGCAATATCTTTAATTTTACCAAATGTCGTAGGAGCCTTTCCGATTCGGAAATGTATTTTTTCTTAAAAGAAGGCGGTGCTTGTGACCATAGAACCGAGGTAGGTGAACTTTCTCACACATTCAAAGGGTATGTTATTTAATGATGTAACTACGGGACTGGCTACACCCTGTTGAAGCATCAGTCTTCTGGATAGTTATTGACGGGGAGAATAAATCCCATATATCTAGTTAGATTAGCCGCGATAGCTCAGTGGTTAGGGAACTGGACTACAAAAAACAAGAGGTAGGGTTCGATCCCAACTGACGGCTTCCCGCTTCACCCAGCCTTAAATGGGTACCAGATTTTTTTCTGGGAAAGTAAAGCGGCACGGGCGTAATACCGACCACATTACCCTAAAAATCATGTGCTGAAGGTCTGTAAAATGTATGGCCACTAACACCATATTCCCTATACGTAAGGTGGCCATATTTTTGAAATCCCATTCCGGGACGGAATAATTTTACTTCAATTTTCCACCAATAAAATTACATTTCTTCTTGCTGTCATTTTCAAGTGAATAATACATACATTTTAAAACATCTAATAATATAGACCTACAATACGCTATCAAGATAATCAGGAGATAAAAAAAAAAACAGTGATACTCACTTAAATTGAAGGTGAAACAGAGATGCTGTACATTTCAGATGAGTGAATTTTCTGTAAAATGTCCTTCTTTGTAGGCAGCATCTTATAAAATTCGACACATGTTCCCTCATAGTTCACTTTGGTGATCAACATGGCTTTTAAAGTTTCAACACCTAGTTGTGTTTTATCATTTGTCCACAAACTGTTCATCAGAGAAAACACTCGTTCTGTTGCAGCATTTGTTCCAGGTAGACACAAAAAGAACTCTGCCAACTTCAGAATATGTGAAACGGGCACATGATTGTTTCTGAAGTGGGAAGCTAGTTCAACCCAACGCTGCCCTGGTAATGTTTTATTAAGACTCCACTCACTAATTTTTTGTGAAGTAACGAACTGTTTCATGTAGACATATTCGTCATACATTTCATTTTCTGGAAAGTCGACTGAAGGCACTGTTTGACTCACTAATGATGAAGACTCCTCAATATCTTCCCAATTTGGTGTTCTGTTCATCATTACCCAGCTGTAAGACTCTAGGTTTTGAAAATTATTTGCAGCCCATTTCTTCAAATAACTTAAAGCTGTTTCATAAAATGAAGAAACACTGGCGTTAAACTTTTTCACATCATCACGTGGAAATCCTTCCATTTCCAGCTTTTTAAGGATTATCTGAACTCTTGATGGCAAGAAGCCGTCTTCCAGCTTGGACTCCAAGATAGCTTTCAACCTATTGATGTTGTCAATGACTTCAAATACAGTGACCATCTGTCCCTCTACTTTCTGCACTGCTTCGTGGAAAGAGGATGCCTGACTGTGAACCAAAATAAGCCATGCCTCAGACAGTGGGTTTTCAAAGAATTCCTGTATAAAAACTGGGCATCTGTCTTGAGATTGAAAATATGATTTTAGAGGCAGGAACATGTAAAGAACCCTTTCAACAGCAGGCAAGAGCGCAAGCCACCTAGTTTGTGCATAACCTAAAATCATCTGGAAGTCTGTGTCGACAAACTGACAAAACTCCTTGAGACTTTCAACTCTAACTGTGTATGATTTAAAGTACAGATAAATTTTTGCAATAGTCATTTCAACATCAACAGGCAATACGTCTGCAGCTGCTCGAACAGTGTTGTGGAAAATATGGCAAGCACACCCAACACCTATCAAACTATGTCCAAGGTTTTCTTTCAGTTTTGTGAAAACATTGTTCTGTCCTTTTCTTTCAGCGCCCCCAAAATTAGAATTTGTGTTGTCTGCACATAATCCAACTACTTTCAGTTCTAAACCATTTTCAGTTAGACAGTCAATAAGAAAACTACTTACTATATCAGATGTTTCACCCGGCAATGACTTCAACTCTAATATTTTAACTTTCAGTCCCTTATTGCGATCAAAGTATCTGACAAGCAAAGGAAAAATCTTGATTTCTTTGTGGTTGGAGGCATCTGTCAGTATGGAGATAAATGTTACGTTTTCTAGGTCACATCTCAACTCGTTTAGAGCATGGGGTGTGAACACATTCCGAATAATAGCTTCTGTTTTCGTTGGTGCACAAGCAAATTTTGGTTCTAAAGTTACCTGAAGCAATTTTGATGTGCAGTCCATAGATCTAAACGTGTGATTGTGCATCACTGTATGATATGCTAAGGCACCTTCTGTAGCAGCTAACTGTTCTTCTTTGTCACCAACCTGTTCAGCTCGAAAAAAATTTGTCAACGACGAGCTTGATGCAGCAGTAGCGACGGCCCTCTTATGTTTATCACTATTTATGTGGCTCTTAATATCACCACGTCCACTATGGTTAATAGTAAACCCGGATGAACATATATTACATCTTACAGTGAAGTCTGATGACGATGTAGACTTTTTTTTATAAAAGGGTATTCCTTTTGTAAATCTTGATTAAAACTACAATTACGCTTCGGTGCCATTTTTTGCGAAAGTGAAAGTGAAAGTTAGTAACACAACGAATATATATGAGATTTAAAACTAGGAGCGCATTCTACTGTTTTGATATTAAACAAAATTGTCTACACAGCAACGGAATAATATTTTTTTAATTGAAGAAATGTACGCCGTATACCAAAATGGCAAAATTGGTAAACGTTTGTGTCCCAAATTATTTTTTATCAAATCCGGGACAAAAGCTAAAAAATATGCCAAAATCGGGACAAAACCGGTTTGGCAGCTAATTCGGGACAAAGGTTCAAAAAATGTCAAATTCCGGGACTGTCCCGGACAATCCGTGACGAATGGTCACCTTACTATACGCCACTTGGCATGATTGGGGCTCTTTACTTTTTTTTTGTTTATCTAGTTAAATTGTCAATCATTGACTGCAGGACGGCTCATCGTGCGCAACCAGGGCTGCATCATCAGCGAATAGAATTAGGATTGCACAGCCTTTTTTTTTTTTAAAGAAAAGCTACGTTAAAAATAGAAACTATTGGGTATTTCAATACAATTTTGAACTCATTTGTTGTTGGTGGTTATCCCCTTTCTTCTTATATAATTGCAGATCCCAGATAATATATATTCTGTTATGGGGACTGGTTGGTCTCGAGACAAGACGCCGGTCTCGAGACAGAGTGGTTGTGAGTTCGAATCTCGACTGCACCAGTTGGGATTTTTATTTATGATTTCTCTCTGCGGCAGCTACCCCTGGTCTCAGAAGCGGGGCCCAGCTTGAAACGTCAATTTCGCATCGACAGAAAAAATATCAGTATCTCCGTAAATGGAGTTATCTGCCATTGCGGCGAGTGACGCCTATGGACACGGCTGCCAGGAAAAAAGCGGGTTAACAAGCAAAATTCAGTTCCTAATACCTAGGGACTTTGCTATAAGTGAAAGCTGGCGAACGCAACAACAACAACAATTATATATATATATATATATATATATATATATATATATATATATATATATATATATATACATAGGTGTTTGTTTTTATTTTCCTATTGTTCTATTAATATAATTGATTTACTTTATATTCTAAAGGTTAAGTAAAAAGAAAAGACTTGAACGTACATTTTCATCTTGGAAAAAACATGTATTTTCTTTCTAGCTACCTGGTTCAGATTTCTCATCCGTAGGTGATGTTGCTTGTGGGGAAGATGTAGGCATGTTGTTTCAGATTAATAACTGTTCTTTAATAATAATAAATAGTCGACGTTATACCTTGTCTGTGTCAAGCAATTACTGTTCTTCATTTATCCCCATTTTTGAGTGATGATTATTGAGTGTGTATGTGCCGGTGTGTGTAAGGCGAATGTGTGTGGTTGTATGTGTGTAGGAACGCCCGGGACGCCGTGTGAAGATTTATGAAACAAAGGGGCATAATGATAGGCTATTTTATTTTTTTTAGACAAAAATAAATGTTGTTGTATTTGAATGTCAAATTTGGCACGCCGTGGAGGCATTATTGATTCACACAGAGGGATAGATCTGCTGTATCGACTGCTCCCAGAAGTTGACGTCATTAAAGTTTGCACTGCTCTCGTCTAGGATTTCAATCGTCGGTGAAAGTTACTGCTTCTTTCAACAAGGCTCGCTTTGTTCGCTCATTAAAGAATGTTCTTTGACTTCGCAATGCCTTATTTTGATTATCAAAACTATAATTTTATCTTAGTTCATATATTTTGTTCATCAAACAAATGTTAACTGCGACCATAACTTTAAATGCGTCAATTAAAAACTCACCCAAAAAAAACACAAATTAATTTAGTCCGCATCATCATCATCATCATCATCGAGTACCGTCTCCGCATCGAAGGTTGGCTGGCTACCATTGATTGTCCATTCCGCTCTCTCTCTCTCTTGCTTTGATGGTGCAGGTTGTCATAGGCTGACTTGTCCATCTTTTGATGTTACTCGTCCATGTTAGTCTTTGTCCGCCTCTGTCTGTCTCTTGCTTTGACGGTGCAGGTTGTCATTGGCTGACTTGTCCATCTTTTGACGTTACTCGTCCATGTTAGTCTTGGTCCGCCTCTTTTACCTTGTACGTAGGGAGGTCAAAAAGTAATGCACACCAATTTTTTTCTCGGAAACTATTCGGGCAAAATGTGTGAAATTTTCACAGATTGTAGCTGAACATCCCTTGACACTACCTATTTTTCAGCATAATCTCCGTCCAAGCGTATTGCCTTACGCCAACGCGAAACTAGGTCATGAATGCCTCGTTTGTACCAAGTTTTGTCCTGCTCGCGTAGCCATTTTTTAACTGCACGGATCACACCCTCATCATTGTCAAAGTGTGTCCCACGCAGGAATTTTTTGAGTGGTCCAAACAGATGGAAATCTGAGGGAGCCAGATCAGGGCTGTAAGGAGGATGGGGCAGTACAGTCCAACCAAATTTGTTGATTGCTTCCCGTGTTACCAGACTTGTGTGAGGGCGTGCATTGTCATGTTGAAGCAACAAATCTGCAGATGGCTTATTAGGCCGAACTCTGTGGAACCGATTTTTGAGTTTTGTCAGTGTATTGATGTAAGCTGTCGAGTTGATTGTCTCACCTCTTGTCATTACATCAACAAGAATCACACCATCAATGTCCCAGAAGACAGTGATCATCACCTTTCCGGCTGATGGAGATGTTTTGAATTTTTTTCTTTTTGGTGACTGCGGATGATGCCATTCCATTGACTGCATTTTTGTTTCAGGCTCATAATGATGTGCCCACGTTTCGTCACCGGTAACAATTTTGACAAAAACATTTCTCCTTCAACACCGAAACGCTCCAACAATTCAGAACAGAATGTTTTCCTTTGAACTCTGTGATCATTTGTTAGGCACAGAGGAACCCATCGAGCGCAAATCTTTGAATATCCGAGAGTTTTAAAAATTGCGATTGCACTTCCCTTGCTGACTGTAAGCTGCAATGCCAATTGCTGACTAGTGATACGCCTATCCTTACGAATAATGGCATCAGCCCGGTTTAACATGTCTGTGCTGGTAGCCGAGGCAACACGTCCAGAACGCGGTAAATCATGCAGCTCCACTCGTACACTTTCTGCAGCTTTAATTCTCTGAACCCAGCGACTAACTGTGCTCCTATCGACTGCAGAACATTTGTACACTGCACACAGTCGTTTATGAATGTTTGCCACAGTTTCTTTTTCCGCAACCAGAAATTCTATGACAATTCGCTGTTTGTAACGGACATTGTTGACAAGCTCCATTTTAACGGTTCATAGATTGCGTAATATTTATCAAAATGCTGTGCAATTTGGTGCACATAATTGGAACATGTCATATTCCAAGTGTGCAAAATTTCATATTCCTATCTTTATTATTAGCCGAGAAAAAAATTGGTGTGCATTACTTTTTGACCTCCCCTCATATTTTCCCTTCTATGATTACTTTTAGTAGGCTGTTGTGTCTTTAAACATGCCCCAAAAATCTCATTTTTTCTTGTCTTAATTGTGTTTAGTAGTTCTCTTTTCATTTTTGTTGTTTTAAGACTTCATCCTTTGTTTTTTTTCTTTCATCTCATTTCTACCTATTCTTCTATATATCCATATTTCAAAGGCTTCAATTTTCTGTTCTGTTTTCTTGTCTAATGTCCATATCTCTGCACCATACAGGAATGTTGAGAAGATATAACATTTTGCTATTTTTAGTAAGGTATAATTTGTTTTGGTGTTTCTATATTGAAATTACCTCTTGCCGCAGAGAGACAATAAACAAAACAATTTGCCCATTTGAAATGAATGTCGTGATTACTATAAGACATGTATTGAAAGAGGAGAAGCGAGAAGAGCAAGAGGCAGGTCCAGAGTAAGGCGGACCGACTACATGGAAGAAGCGCTACAACATCAAAGAAACGCTACACCAACAAAGAAACGCTACAACATCAAAGAAACGCTACACTAACAAAGAAACGCTACAACTTCAAATAAACGCTACAACATCAAAGAAACGCTACAACATCAAAGAAACGCTACACCAACAAAGAAACGCTACAACATCAAAGCAACGCTACACTAACAAAGAAACGCTACAACTTCAAATAAATGCTAACAACATCAAATAAACGCTACAACATCAAATAAACGCTACAACATCAAAGAAACGCTGCAACACCGAAGAAAAGCTACAACATCAAAAAAACGCTACAACATCAAAGAAACGCCACAACATCAAATAAACGCTACAACATCAAAGAAACGCTACAACATCAAAGAAACGCCACAACATCAAATAAACGCTACAACATCAAAGAAACGCTGCAACACCAAAGAAACACTACAACATCAAAGAAACGCTACAACATCAAAGAAACGCTACAACATCAAAGAAACGCCACAACATCAAATAAACGCTACAACATCAAATAAACGCTACAACATCAAAGAAACGCTACAACACCAAAGAAACGCTACAACATCAAAGAAACGCTACAACATCAAAGAAACGCCACAACATCAAATAAACGCTACAACATCAAAGAAATGCTACAACACCAAAGAAACATTACAACATCAAAGAAACGCTACAACATCAAAGAAACACTACAGCATCAAAGAAACACTACAACATCAAAGAAACGCTACAACATCAAAGAAACGCTACAACACCAAAGAAACATTAGAACATCAAAGAAACGCTACAATCAAAGAAACGCTACAACATCAAAGAAACGCTACAACATCAATTGATAGTGATTGAAGGTGCCAGATGAAACTTTGATTCTCTATCGGCACCCGAGTAGCTACAAGAGAAAGTGAAGAAAGAAAAAAGAAGTTCACATGCAGGACCTGTTGTTATCACCTTGGGCCCTACTGGTACGAAAGGAGTATCATGTCCTTCCTCAATTTTCTGGCCCCATTGCCTCCTATTAATTATGTTGTTGACTGTTTTCCATGCCACAACGTCAAGCTATCTAACATCCTCTCTCTTTGTCGCCAGCGATCTCTCTTTCCCTGTATTTTAAAGATTATAGCCAATTATTCCAACTTTCCTCTTCTCATGACGTGCCCGAAAAGTGTCGATGGTTTCTATCTGATATTTTTACTACATTTATTCTTATACTAACTGTGTTTCATGTGTTCGGATTTGGCGTCAAAAACGATGTCCTAACATCATCAAGCGCTATACATTCTAAAAAATATGACGATCATCATTTTCAGGAGGACGTGGACTTTCGGTCAATATGGTGGGTAGGCGGCATGAACCATTGAAGGCTACGTCTGAAAAGTATTCCTTGTTACAGTTTCCTTATAATCCAAGTTCGACTTGTTGCAGGAGCTACTGAGTTAAGTGCTCTGTGCACACCGTGAGCTGTGTGCGTCATCCGTTATGATCGTGTTTCGATATTCCAATTGTTTGAGATGAATGATGATATCGCATGACAAGGAACAGTTGGCTGTGTTCACTTTCTGTGCGGTTTTGTCTTATGTCTTTTGGCGTGTGCTGAGACTGCTATGATGGGGTCTACAGCTACCTTTCTTTGTTTTGGATATAAGATATTAATTCGGATGATTCCGTTGGCACGGGCGGTTGAGCAATTATGGATTTTAATTCGTTTGCAATGATACCGGGGCGTTCTATAATCATAACAATTATTCCTAAGTAACTGAACCCACACACACACACTCACACATACATACACACACATACATACACACATACATACACACATACATACATACATACATACATATATATACACACACACACATACACACATTTTAGGTACAAGGAGTGGCTGAATAAGATCCTTATCTATCTCTATTTCTCTCCTTGTCTCTTTCCCTCTTTACTATTTTCTTTTCTCTGCTATTGTGTGTTTCTGCAACACATTTTGTTACCGATATCTATAATCTTTTGTTGTTGTTTATATCTACATAATATGTTGTTGTTTATATCTATAAGGTTTTTGTTGTTGTTTATATCTATAATGTTTTTGTTGTTGTTTATATCTACATAATATGTTGTTGTTTATATCTATAATCTTTTGTTGTTGTTTATATCTAAATAATATGTTGTTGTTTATATCTATAAGGTTTTTGTTGTTGTTTATATCTACATAACATGTTGTTGTTTATATCTATAATGTTTTTGTTGTTGTTTATATCTACATAATATGTTGTTGTTTATATCTATAAGGTTTTTGTTGTTTATATCTACATAATATGTTGTTGTTTATATCTATAATGTTTTTGTTGTTGTTTATATCTACATAATATGTTGTTGTTTATATCTATAAGGTTTTTTTGTTGTTTATATCTATAAGGTTTTTGTTGTTGTTTATATCTATAAGGTTTTTGTTGTTGTTTATATCTACATAATATGTTGTTGTTTATATCTATAATCTTTTGTTGTTGTTTATATCTAAATAATATGTTGTTGTTTATATCTATAAGGTTTTTGTTGTTGCTTATATCTACATAATATGTTGTTGTTTATTTCTATAAGGTTTTTGTTGTTGCTTATATCTATAAGGTTTTTGTTGTTGCTTATATCTATAAGATTTTTGTTGTTGCTTATATCTACATAATATGTTGTTGCTTATATCTATAAGGTTTTTGTTGTTGTTTATACCTATACTGTTTTTTGTTGTTGTTTACATCTATAAGGTTTTTGTTGTTGTTTATATCTATAAGGTTTTTGTTGTTGTTTATATCTATAAGGCTTTTGTTGTTGTTTATACCTATACTGTTTTTTGCTGTTGTTTATATTTATAAGGTTTTTGTTGTTGTTTATATCTATAAGGCTTTTGTTGTTGTTTATATTTATAAGATTTTTATTGTTGTTTATATTTATAAAGCTTTTTTTGTTGTTTATACTTATACTGTTTTTTGTTGTTGTTTATACCTATACTGTTTTTTGTTGTTGTTTATATGCAATATACTCCTATAGACTAGGATAGAATTAATCATATAATCTAACTATCTATTGTACTTTCGAGCCGAAGACGGCACATAGGGTAGAACCACAATCTCAAAAACAGAAACCTTGCATGCGAAAATGGCACATATTGCGGAGATCACTGCTTCTAAAATCTATGGTTCTGTTTCCATAACAATGCTTTTTACAATGACAGCTTGTCAAGTCATCGATCAACCTCCTTAGTCGCCTCTTACGACATGCCTGGAAGGTCACAGTGCCACTATTCTTTACCTCCAATCATATAATAGGAGATACAAATTTAGCTTGGATCAGATAGCTTTATCGTTACCCTTAAACTCAATAGATTATAACAGTAACCAGTTTTGAAGGAATTTGAGGCAATGGGAATTTCCTAGCTGTTATTGGAAAAAGTATGAGGATAGATTTAACATGACTTGACTTGTCACCTCTCCAGAAATTAGGTTGACAAACAAACTTGGGAGCAGTCAAGTTTATGAAAGAGATGTCACTCTCGGAGTTAATGGTAACGTTGTTTTTGAAGTTTAGAGGTTAACTAGATGTCAAGATGGATTCTTGACATCTAGTTTTGACAATTCTGACGCACAAGTCATCTAGAGTTCAACTTCTCAGTCATTCATTGGCTGAGAATTGGAAGCGCGGAGACTGAGCAAAGAACTTATGTAAATGAGACACAGGTATTTAACCTCATGCGTTAGAAGAAGGACAGGAAACAAGTAGAGGTTGAGAGTGAGTTTGAGTTCAAAAACATCAGAGCAACCCCCAGAAACAACGGGACAGAGAAACTCGTGGAGTAGAAACCTAGAGAGAGGGAACAAGCTCAATATCGATAGGTTAGAGATAGAGAATCATCAAGTGAACAGTAGTCAGGAAGCTATAGTTTATTTGAGAAGTAAAAAAAAGTGTAAAGTACCCCCGTCACGTCAAGTGGCGTATAGGGAATATGGTGCTAGTGGCCATAAATTTTACAGACCTTCGGCACATGATTTTTGGGGTAATGTGGTCGGTATTACGCCCGTGCCGCTTTACTTTCCCAGAAAAAATCCGGTACCCATTAAAGTTGGGTGAACCGGAAGCCGTCGGTTGGGATCGAACCCAACTCTTTTCCTTTGTAATCTAGTTCACTAACCACTGAACTATCGTGGCCCCCTTATTTGAGAAGTGTTTCAAGTTATATTCAAATGTTTTATGCGCCAGAGAACAATAGTAAATAGTTATAAGTAGATTATGAGTTAAGACATGGAGATAGAATACAAGTATTGCCAAGACAGGTTGTCAATGAAAGATGGAATTATAAAAGTCTCAGACAATAAGTACCAAGAGATGGCTCCATAACCATGGGTGGTAACCTCGTGAGAGCATCCAAATCAAGAATGTAGATCTTAGAATTGTAAAGGTACTCCTCAATATACCTTCACGTGTACACTTGAAGATTCATCTTCATCATCATCGAGTGCCTTCTCCGCAACGAAGGTTGGCTACCATGGATCGCCATTCTACTATGTTTCTTGCCTTGATGGTGCAGGCTGTCATAGATTGACTTGTCCATCTTTTGATGTTACTTGTCCATGTTAGTCTTGGTCTGCCTCTGCCTCTTTTACCTTGTATTTTCCCTTCCAATATTACTTTTAGTAGGATGTTGTGTCTTTTAACATGCCCCAAAAATTTAATTTGTCTTGTCTTAATTGCATTTAGTAGTTCTCTTTTTATTTTCAGTTGTTTTAAAACTGCATCGTTTGTTTTCATTTCTTTCCATCCAATTCTACCTATTCTTCTATAAATCCACATTTCAAAGGCTTCAATTTTCTGTTCTTTTTTCTTGTCTAATGTCCATGTTTCTGCACTATACAGGAATATTGAGAAGATGTAACATTTTGCCATTCTTAGTTTCAGCCCTGCTGATATTTGTTTTGTTGTTAGTCTATTTTCATGGCATTAAAATTACTTTTTGCCATACCTATTCTTTTGTTTATTTCAATTGTACATTTTCCATCATTGGTTATAGTATGTCCCAGGTAGTTGTAGCTCAGGACTGCATCCAGATGTATTCCTTCAACTTTGATATTTAATTGTAGGTCTTGAGAATTTTCTTTGTTTATGATCATAGTTTTAGTCTTTTTGATATTGATATTAAGTCCATATTTTTTGCTTGTTATGTTTATCACATTAAGTAATTGTTGTAGGTCTTTAGGATTTTCTGCTAGTAGAACAGTATCATCAGCACATCTTAGGTTATTGATTATCTTTCCATTAATACTTGAAGAGTAATAAACTTAACACTGTTCATAGTCCGTGATTGTTGACTACATCAAGACATTGTGAATACGCTGTGCTGTGATCTGTGTGAAGTCTTTCTGATATTAATAAGCACCAGTAGTCTAGTCAGGATATAAATAAGATAGAAACGTATCCAACTCTGGCACACTGGACTAAGAGCGGTTCACAAATATGGAAAAAAAAAGCTGTGTAAATCAAGATCGGCGAACTACAGAGCTAATCCAGACCCTACTCCACCTCCAAGTGGTGCTCTTGATAAAATAATAACCACTCTGGCCAAGCTACATGGGACGAAAAAGGGAACGCAAACTGTACTAAAAAATGTCATGCTAAAGACGGACAAGTCGGGCCGAAAGGCTCAAATGTCACGGCTTGCTGTAAAGTAACGAGAAAACGAATTCACGTCCACTCTGCGTTGTTTTGAGGGCGGACGATGAAGATCGATGGTCGTCACGTCAACGCTGAAGAAGAAAATAAGAAATTTAAGATGCAATGTTACACAACATGTACATAGCTTTAGTATGGCGTTATAGTATTTAGGCATAATACTTTGGAATCATCAGAAGCACTTCTGCGGAGTTAAAGAGTTAACAAGAAAGATGTCTTGAGTATTGCCAGATTGCACGGTAGAAGCTTAAAAAGAAACAACAAATTGGATGCAAATTGCAGAACACGTGACTGCAATAAAAAGCAACCAATGAGCAATGGCTGCAATTTGAGTGGAGAACACGTAACAGCAATGAACTATATTTAAATGAGGCAGTGACGCAATTGTGTGTGGTGGCACATCATTTATAACAAAAAAAAACGTGTCGATCGTCCAGGCAGATCTCCATTTATGCAAATGTGCGTTATTGACCTTTCCTAATTAGCATTCCATAAATCACGGAATGAAAAAACAACACTGAAATATCACTTGCTGAAACATTAATGTGATTTTGAAAAGAATTCTTTGCGAACCAAAGAAACATAAAACCGGTGAAAATAATGTGAAAATTATTATAACATATACAATTATAGCTTTATTAGGTTTTAAAATAGAACAACGTTCTTACATTTTAACCTTCTTCCAGTGCTGATAGATGTCAAGTAGTTCGATATTGCATTTCATCACGGGTTCCCATTCAGGATAATTCAACCAGATTTTCATTATCACTAATGGAATCGATGCCTGCTATCTTTGCTTCTCTTATAAATGTTTTACTCAGCGTCTCTCTAAACCGACTACTTGACTTAAGAAATGTGTGTCCTACCAATTTCCATCATCTTTGATTTATTCTTTTCCATACTTAATTCTAATGGCGACTGTCGTAAGACCTGTGCCATCCCTCTTTAACAGAGATCGAAAAATATCTGCAGTTTAATAATGTATTTCTAGTGGTTGTTGTTCACCTTTTTTATTCATACAATAAGACCAATATGAAACTGATATTAAGCAGTCAAAGTTTTGATTATTAAGCACAGTCCACTGACTTTCCATACATTCATCAACTGTTTAAAAAAATAAAAGACAAGAAAAAAAACAACCCTGGCGTGACTTCCAAATTCTGACCGTAACATCTGCTACATGTCAGTAACAATATCAAGTCAATGAGTCCACTTCTTTCAGCTTCTGGATAAAAAGGTATAAAAGAGAGTAAAGTACCCCAGTCACGCCAAGTGGCGTATAGGGAATATGATGTTAGTGACCATACATTTTACAGACCTTCGGCACATGATTTTTTAGGGTAATGTGGTCGATATTACGCCCGTGCCGCTTTACTTTCCCAGAAAAAAAAATCCGGTACCCAATAAAGGCTGGGTGAACCCGGAAACCGTCGGTTGGGATCGAACCCTACCTCTTGTCCTTTGTAGCCCAGTTCACTAACCACTGAGCTATCGCGGCTCCTCGATAAAAAGGTATAGATTATAGTTATTGTTGTTAGAGTCATCTTCACTGTACACCGGACGAATCCACACAGGCTCAAATATCTCCATCAAGAAACTCGAGAAAATGCAAGGACAAATCGGATTACAGATTCATAATAATAACATAATCCGAATAATCCTTGCATTAATCACGAACATTATCATCTTATGCTCTCCGTTTCCGCGTCGAAGATTGGATACCACCAGCGGCTGATTTTCAGAAGAGACAACGGGGGCGTCGACTCCTGTAATATTTTATCAGAATACATAACACACTCACATTACAGATCAATGAGTTCAATGTCAGTGTACAACCAACCACCGTATTCCCTAGTATAGCGTAGATATAGTTCAAATAACTCTAGTCGTTACTAATAAATAGACTTAAATGTCTATTTAGGTCAAACCTACTACAACCGTACAACGGCGTCTATCGACCTCGCAATGTGTATGAGAACTAGGTAGGCAATTTCAACAGTTACCTCCCTGTATCCATAACAACAAAAGAACGACAAATCAGATGGTGTTCTATCTTCTCATTGAAACATATAAAAGTAGTGCCGGTGGGGAGGCGAATTTATCAAGTGTTTAGTGAAAGAATCACTGCGCTGTCTTTATATGCAAAATATAATCATGAACCAAACAGTAACATTTTTAATTAACGCCAAAACCATGTTTTTGCAAACTTATATTGCAAATAACCAAGATATTATGATGCAACTATAATTATGTTAATTTATGCCAATAATTACAGGAACTATATTACATTGCAGCAAAGTTTATATCGCAAATGATCAGGTCAAACGACAAGCTTGGCCTCATGTCCTGGCCTCCTCAAATTTTGAACTCACGATCCGCCGCTGGATACTTCGAGGCGCTGCATCACTCCGTCGCTTGCCTTAACGGTAGCTCTTTACATATATTCTATTCAACTTGTTTATTTTGCCAGTGCCTATAGCTTTTGTCTGTCTATTCCTATTTTCACCTAACATGTTCCCCTCCAAGATGACTTTCATTAAGTCAGTGTGTCTCTTTATGTGTTCAAAACAATGTCAAACAAATCAGATTCTTTTTTGTCTTTCCTTCCTCATTTGCATTTCAGCTTCAAGGTGAGATATAGTTTGCGGTCTTCTCCTCATCTGTTGGTTTCTGCTGCTGTTGTATTTCATATTGTTTCTAATACTCCATATCCATTCAAATACTATATGGTGAACTAATACACGGAAAAAGACAAATCGGCAGGCCTAAACTACGATATAGAGATATATGTAAATCATCTCTGACAGACTTCTCCATATGTGAAAATGACTGGGAACATCTGGCAAGTGATCGTACATCATGGAGAGCATGTACATGTATAAGGAACGGTATAACATCATTTGAGGCTGTGCTAAGGCAAAACTTAGAAGAGAAAAGACTCATGAAAAAGGATGGAAAACCCTGTGGACCAGTGGGCCTGGCTTGTTAATTCTGTGGCCGTGTGTGTTTGTCAAACATTGGTAGAATTAGCCACGAGAGAAGCTGTTCGACAAAAACAAAACCTGAAAAAATACACAATAGCCTCCACTAGACCGCAGACAAGACGAAAACGGCCATATAGTATTCCATCAATCCGCATTTTTCGTGGTCGGCCCTTGAGTCTCGGGCTCTCGCAATGTTTATTAAATGTTAGTTGTATTGTATTTCTCGGACAGTTATCACCACTATTGTCCAACCAGGAAATAACTCTGGAGGCAAAACGAGCACTCTACAATACAATCTTCATCCCAACGTTGTGCCACCAATGCCAGACCTGGACCCTAGATGCAAGAACAATAAGAAAAATAACCTCTACAGAGATGAAATGTGTTAGACGAATGGCAGGAGAGATTAGATCAGAAATGAAGAACTGAGAAAAATGCTAGGAATAGCCCCCGCCATAGAATATATAAGGAAACAACAGATAAAATGGTTTGCCCACGTGACAAGGCAGAAAGAACAAAACACAACACAACGAGCCTTCAACAAACTTTGTGAGAACACCAGACAAAAACACAATGAGCCTGAGACGTTTCCGAGAACACCAAACCCATGGGTCGACCACGAAAAAGATGGGTCGATGGAATATTAGAAGCACTAGGAAACATAACAGCAGCAGAGGCGAACAGAAGAGCAAAAGACCGAAAATTATATCTCCCCTCGACGCTGAAAGGCAGATGAGGAAGGATAGAAGAAGAAGAAGTAAAAGAAGAGGAAGAAGATTGTATTTCTGATCTTTTCTCTGAAGGTGTCTACTGATACACGTCTAAGACATTTCATCTCGGTTGTGGTTTCTTGTTGTTCTTGAATCTAGAGATCATGTCTAGCGTAGATAGCACAATATTGGGATGAAGATTGCATTGTAGAGTGCCTGTTTTGCCTGTAGAGTTATTTCCTTGTTTGAAGATAATGGTGGTAGTTGTCCGATGATTTGACAAGATTTGTTTTATTTTGGGTCTATTTATGCCGTTTGTGAGTTGGTGTTTGTCATCAGACTTTCTAGATATTTAAATTTCTCCTTAATCAAATTGTAGGGAGCCGCGATAGCTCAGTGGTTAGTGATTTGGACCACAAAGGACGAGAGATTGGGTTTGATCCCAACCGACGGCTTCCGGTTTACCCAGCCTTTAATGGGTACCTGATTTTTCTCTGGGAGAGTAAAGCGGCACGGGCGTAATACCGACCACATTACCCAAAAAATCATATGCTGAAGGTCTGTAAAATTTATGGTTACTAACACCATATTCCCTATACGCTACTTGGCGTGACCGGATACTTTACTTTTTTCTTTTTTATCGAATTGTATCAATTAATTAATGGGTAGCGGGATAGAAGTATCCCATATCGATAAATGTAGCAGAGGGTATCCTTTATACTATTAGATTATGGGACACATTGGGAAGGTGGAGTATTAATTAAGCACCCCCCCCCCTCCTCTCTTCACGCCATTTAGCGATACATGAAGCATCTGTGGCGAGTATGGATGGAGCTGTGAGAGCAGTCGGTTATATTACCGGTTATGACCTCTACTCTGCAGTGATAGACATGATCTCGAGTTTAGAGACCATAGCTACGATCACCGAGTAGTACAGTAACTGACAAGAGATAATAGGGGCAGCAGAAGTGCCTGCGGTCGCAATAGCAGAGTCGGCGCACCATCAGCTGACCAAGACCTAGCAGTTCTACCTCCTCGTGGTCTCCCCCGGTAACAGTCTGCGTCAAAACAGCTGGCTAACAGAGGCTAGGATCGACGTGTTCCCTGTAGTGGTGGCTGTTACTGATATAGAGGACACAGTATTGCAGTACATCTAGTACTAGTAGTTTCCCAGCTTAGCCTGGGATAGACGAACCCCAACTTCTCCACTCCAGCTATAGCCGGGAATGTCACTACGACTCGCCACATCAATGTGTCAAAGGGCACCCTGCCCGCATCAGCTCGTGGCATTACGACAACAACAACATCCAGAAAGAAAGGGATGTCAAACTGCCTTCTTATATCGCAAAGAATAATCTTGTCAAGAAACAATGCAATATCTACAGTTAGTGACGTTAGAGGTGACTCCATAGCAACCTCCTCGTCCCGTCGAGAACATGTGCAACAAGTGACACCCGATTATCATCAAGCTACTGTACACAAGATCAAAAACAGGGAGACTATCAATAGGAACTAGAAACATTGGAATAGCATTTCAGGTGTGTAAAAAAAAAAAAGTAAAGTACCCCCGTCACGCCAAGTAGCGTATAGGGAAATATGGTGTTAGTGACAGTATATTTTACAGACCTTCGACACATGATTTTTGGGGTAATGTGGTCAGTATTACGCCTGTGCTGCTTTACTTTCCCAGAAAAAAATCCTGTACCTATTTAAGGCTGGGTGAACCCGGAAGCCGTCGGTTGGGATCGAACCCTACTCCTTGTCCGTGGTAGTCCAGTTCACTAACCACTGAGCTATCGCGGCTCCCTATTTCAGGTGTGTAAGCTTACTAATAATAATATTGGAAGGGAAAATACAAGGTGAAACAGGCAGTGGCAGACAAAGACTAACATGGACGAGTTACATCAAAAAATGGACAAGTCAGCCTATGACAACTGGGCCATCACAGAGCGGAATGGCGATCCATGGTAGTCAGCCTTCGATGTGGAGACGGCACTCAATCATGATGAAACACACACCACACACATACACCACACACACACACACACTACACACACATTTCTTGTAATTTATCACCCAATGAACGGGGAGAGGAAGGGGGGGGGGGAGGAAAGGCAAAAGTTCCAAGGTTCGATTCCCTTCAATGGCAGTGTAACATGAAAAATAAAGTCGATTCCAAGATTCCTCCGTGGCTACTTTGGTCTCTGGGTTGCAATATCCGATATCTAGGCCTCTCGAATAACAGACACAAACATGTGGCCCCCTATGCATTCTGCGCACGTTAAATAATCCTTGGCAGTAGGAAAACTAAAAGAGTAAGCCAAAAACGGCCGCTGCCCAGTCAAAATTAATAAGAAAAATAATCTACCCAAAACTTCAACTACAAATTCTCGACAATAAAAATATGAAAACAAAAACCCTCTGAATTCGAAGAATATCTGCTTGAATTGCGGGGGACACCTAAGTGATGCTCACGCAAAGTTCAGTCCCTCGGGACTTCGCTAGAGATATGAAGCTGCTGAACACAAACAAACAAGCAAAGAAACAAACAAACCAACAAAAAAACAAACAAACAAAGAAGCAAAGAAACAAACAAACAAACCAACAAACAAACAAACACAAAAACAAACAAACAAACAAGCAAACAAACAAACAAGCAAAGAAACAAACAAGCAAACAAACAAACAAACGAACAGGCAAGCAAACAAACAAACAAACAGGCAAGCAAACAAATAAACAAACAAATAAACAAACAAGCAAACAAATAAACAAACGAACAGGCAAGCAAACAAACAAACAAACAAGCAAGCAAACAAATAAACAAACAAATAAACAAACAAGCAAACAAACAAACAAACGAACAGGCAAGCAAACAAACAAACAAACAAACAGGCAAGCAAACAAATAAACAAACAAGCAAACAAACAGGCAAACAAAACGACACAATGAAGGTACTACTTTTCTAATTGTGCCATAGTATCTTCAATATTATTGAAATTATTGAGCTAATGCTGGGTTCGGTAGCGAGTAAGACAATCTGTATCAGCAATATTTTCATATTGGTTTTAATAATTTCTTGTCTTTCTTGCTGTCTTCCAACCGATGACTACTAAAGGAATTGATTGTCCTCTTAGTTACCTGTCTTTAGAAGGACGTTAAGTGGGCGTTGATACGGTGTGTTGTAGTTTTCAGTAGAACTATGATATTTGCGCCTTTCGGTCCAACACATCCGACTTCAGAGGTAAAGGCATCAAGATGCACCAAGATGCGTAGAGCAATCTATGCTGCTGTAAAGCTGATGATAATAGCAATACTAAAAAAAAAAAAGAAGAAAAAATTGGTATGGTGACAGCTTTACGTGGTAATGGACGAAACAAAAGTCAACGTTTCGGCCAAGTAGGCCTTCATCTGGACGAACAACAAACACAAAAAATATATATTTAAGGATATATTAACAAATCTAACTACATGGCGATAATATGCTAGATACTCAAGAGAGGAAAATTTAAAAAAATGGTCACTTCCATGTGTTCCTGAGCGTGGTCAGTCTTCAAATGAACTAAATTGATACGGCAGGATGACCAACTATAAATCTCACTGACTAATCAGACTTCAGCATGTTTTCTTTTATACCGGGTCGTCTTCCCTCTTCGATCCCTACTCGCTTTACCAGACAAGACTGATTAGTCTGTTTCTGGAGGCACCGCGAAGAGGTGGAGTTGGGTCTGGATGGTTTTACTTCACCGATCCTGACGCATGTCATTACCTATCGATTGCTGACAGCCTCCAGCTCTGCTACTGTAAGGTGCTTCCGTGCTAATAATGTAATCACACTTTCGTCTTTGTATTTGTTGTTTGAAAAAAAAAAAAAATTAAGTAAAGAGTCCCGCCACACCAAGTGGCGTATAGGGATTATGGTGTTAGTGACCATAATTTTTATAGACCTTCGGCACATGGTTTTTGGGGTAATGTGGTCAGTATTACCCTCGTGCAGCTTTAGTTTCCAAGAGAAAATCCGGTACCCATTTAAGGCTCGGCGAACCCGGAACCCGACCGGTCAAAAAAGAACACGACCTCTAGTCCTTTGTAGTATTGTTGTTTGTATATTTTGTATTTGATGTCTTTTTTGTCAGCCTATGAGTAATCAGTTGCTTAAAGAAAGTAAAGAGAAATGAACAGAACGGAATATAATCAAGCGACCAGAAATTCAGTGTAATTTAACTCTTTAACTCAAAAGAAAGCTTTTCTCTATTCGTTAGTTTTCTTCTTTTTCTTCTTCCTTTCAACTCCCATTTCGATAGTTTTATGTTCAAATAATTCTATACCTCAGTGGTAACCAAAGTGTCCCCGCGGCTCCCACGGGCGTCACCAAACTTTGGCGCCGTCCCAAAGATATTGTCGTTAGCCCCCTGAGTGATTCAACATCATTCATCATTGAGTGCCGTCACCGCATCGAAGGTTGGCTACCAAAAAGTGATAATCCGCTCTGTCTCTTGCTTTGATGGAGCTGGTTGTCACAGGCTGATTTGTCCATCTTTTGATGTTACTCGCCCATGTTAGTCTTGGTCTGCCTCTTATATTTGCCATTCCTGTTCTTTTGTTTATTTCAGTTTTACATTTTTCATCACTGGTTATAGTAGGTCCAAGGTAGTTGTAGCTCAGAACTGTCTCCAGGTCTGTTCCTTCAACTTTGATATCGACTTGTAGGTATTAAGTGTTATCTTTGTTCACTCAGAGATTACACTTTTTTTTTTTTTTTTGTAAATAACAGCATCTACATACACTTAACATTTTTTAGTACATAAGTGAATTTCTACAGGATGATCATCATCATCAAGTACCGGGCCTGCTGGCGTAGGTGATCATGTCTGTCCACAACTTTCGATCTCGACAGTTCTTTATTATTTCTGTTGTTGACCTTCTGTCATGCCATTCTCTTAAGCTGTCTGGTATTTTTTTTCTATTTGCTTCCCTCTATCTCTTCGTCCCTCAATTTTTTTCCAGTTGTTACAATATTTTCAAGTTGTTCTCTTCTCATTACATGACCAGAAAATGATGATTGTTTCTTCCTAATATTGGAAATTAGCTCTCTTTTTGATTTGACTTCTTTCAGAACATTTTCATTACTCTTTTTAGCTGTCCATGGTATTCTTAACATTCTTCTGTAAAACCACATTTCTACAGACTCCAGCGATTTTCTTGTCTGTTGTCCTACTGTCACTATCTACAGGATAGGATTAATTATATCGTTACTTATCATCTGATATATCCTGTCAGGGAAACACAATCTACTTATACGGTCCTGACTGCCATGACGGCGCCGCTGGAATATAACCAGCAGGAAAAGGGAGCCACAGTGTCAAAGGTGTTGGAACCACTGCCGTATTAATGGTATTTTATAGCTGAACGTTCCCCTGAACCTGACTACAGAAGAAGTGGGTGACCTGGCTAGAGACAAGATAGTCTTGTTTTTTAGTCGAGCTGTGGTGAATGCAACGCTCTGCAAAGGACACGCGACCTGATGATGACGTTTCCTTGTTTTGACAAGTTTTAGATAAAAAGAAAAAAAAATTATACGGAAGTCTGAACTTGATGACATTACAACGACAAGTCAGATAACTCTGAACAAACAAATAAAATAAATCTGGAATTAAAGAGTTAACAGAAAAGGGGAAGAAATCGACCTACAGTGACATGAATTAATGAAACATCAGGCTTTGTGATGAGCAGCGCGGAGCGACAAATCATAGAGCATTGACCCGAACTCTCAATTGCCCCTTGATGTTGAAAGACAACAGTGGTGTAGCAAAGTAAAGGGAATAAGTATTTATTCGTTTTTTTCTGCTTTGGATAATGACCATTGGGTAGAAACGTAGGTTTAGTCAGGTACTGTGTTGAAATATCTAATGTCTTTCTATGTTGTTGTTGTTTTAAATAAGTGGTAATATACGTAAGAATTAAGTGCAAATACCGTTATGTAGGCATCTCGTTTTCATCGGAAATCTTTTTATGTGTTGCTTTTGTGTTTCTATCATTTTAAAGATCTCTTAGAGGCTAAACGTTAATTTGTTAAGTTTTGATTTTTCCAGCGAAGTTGAATCATCCTATTTTTTCATTATTTTATTGATGTTTCTATTAAATGTATTCTTTGTCTTCCTCATTCTCGTCTCTTTGACAATGTAAACACGGATGTCGATTTCGCCGTAAACTTCACCGTGGTCCGCAGCTTCACCAAAGAGCCAAGATCTTCTTGACAAGCAGACAAGACGTGATTTAGGAGTAGGCTAAATAAGCTACATGGGAGCCGAGATAGCTCTGTGGTTAGTGAACTGGACTCGGCTTCCGGGTTCACCCAGCCTTTAATGGGTACCAGATTTTTTTCTGAGAAAATAAAGCGGCACGGGCGTAATACCGACCACATTACCCTAAAAATCATGTGCCGAAGATCTATAACAATTATGGTCTCTAACACAATAATCCCTATACGCACTTGACGTGACGGGGCTCTTTATTTACTTTTTTTTTACCTAAATAAGCTACATAATAGGGCCCCCACAATCCTAGAGGCCTCAATTTTCTTTACATTGTAATCTATGACAGAGACCTTCTGGTGTTATATTTTTTTTTTGCCAGGGAGTCTCACAGTTTTATTTAGCCAGGGCCTCATAAGTCTAAATCTGACCCTCAGGCAGAACAGTCTCAAAAGATCAGAACTTTTCTCCTTCAGAACTGCGCAGGTTGCAATTATGGAGAATGCCTTCCACAACTTCTGAAGATTTCCCATAAAAATTTTAAAAACCATTATCTCCAAGTCTCTTCCACTAATAAGTGTTCGTAAATCTACGATGTCCAGATCTCAGTAGGAAAACTAAGAGGACTGAGAAGAATAATATATCAGCACAAACCGGAAGTCGCCTGTCTCCTCACACTGAAGGACATAATGGGGAGGAGACCCGAACACTTATGGACGCGGTTCTATGTGCAATGAGGATGATCCGTCAACCAATATGGCTCTTTTCGTTCTGTCAGATGGTTAAGTGGAGGCTATTGTGTATTTTTTGTTGAGGATTTTGTTTTTGCCGAACAGTTTTTCTCGTGGCTGATTCTACCAATGTTTGACAAACACACTTGGCTACAAAATAAACAAGTCAGACCCACTAATTCATAAGGTTTTCCATCCTATTTTATGAGTCTTTTCTCTTCCATGTTTTGCCATAGCCCACAGCCTCAAGTGATGTTATCTCATTCCTTATACAAGCTTCCCATGATGTGCGATCTCTTGCCAGATGTTCCCAATCATTTTCACAGATGGAGAAGTCATTCAGAGATGATTTACATTTATCTCTATATCGTAGTTTAGGTCTGCCAATTTGTCTTTTTTTCCGTGTATTAGTTCACCATATAGTATTTGTTTAGGAATGCATTTTTTTTCCCATTCGCTGGACGTGCCCCAGCCATCTTAACCCTCGGCTTCTGAGCATTGACATGATTGTTGCGGTCTTAGCATATTACAGGACTGTTAAGTTGGTTATTTTGTCCTGCCATTAAATCCGTCAACTCTCTCTCTCTCTCTCTCTCTCTCTCTCTCTCTCTTTCTCTCTCTCTCTCTCTCTCTCTCTCTCTCTGCGATCAAGACTCAGAGTAGGATTCCAGCCTCTCACATATGAAGACAGCTGTCTGTTTAAGTGAATTGATCGACCCCACAGAGAGAACATCATAATTAGAGTCTGTTAGATCCACTCTGATAGAATACCTGTTAAGACTTTGCGCTGTGTTCTGCCCCAGTGACCCAGTGCATCCGATTTCAGCCAGCATTTTATTCAGGTTTGCTTTCCTGCAAGGCAGCAGATTGTCTTTTCTGTAGGGGGATTCTGCCCTTAGATGGTCGGCCATCCCAGGTTTACGAGCACCATCTGCCCGTGTCACTAGAGGTGACTAACACAGACACACACGCACACTAAGATATGAGATGTGACTAACACAGACACACTCTAAAATATGAGATATAACTAAACACAGTCATGCACACACAGAGATGTGTGCATGTCTATGTTAGTCACATTTCCTATCTTTGGGAGTGTATGTTTACGTTAGTCATGATTCATATCTTAGTGTGTGTCTGTGCTGGCCATGGTTCATATCTTAGTGTGTGTCTGTGCTGGCCATGGTTCATATCTTAGTGTGTGTCTGTGCTGGCCATGGTTCATATCTTGGTCAAAAAGAGGACTCAGTTTTATTGTGTTGCATCGTTTGTAAATTCCCGATGCTAATTTTAGATAACAATCTTGTACACGACGTGAACGTCGCTAAAAAAACAAAGGGAAAATATACGATGACTTCCGGTTAACTAATTGTCAGCAAGAAGCTCCAGTTTTGATGCCTCTAGTAGATGGGCAGTGGAGCAGTAATCAGTTGACAAGTGAAAATCTAATGTCTAAATTTGGTCTATGGAAAACCCCGTAATTTCAAGATATTAACAAATGGAGTTTAGCCTGTGAGTAAAAATTATTGTTTAGTTTACCAAATGAAGTTTAGCCTGTGAGTCCAAATTATTGTTTAGTTTCTCAAATGGAGTTTAGCCTGTGAGTACAAATTATTGTTAAGTTTATGGAGGACTGTGTGGTCTAGAGGTAAGACGTATCTGGACACGAGGGTACCGCGTTCGAATCCTGCCACAGGTAGTTAAGAATTGTTCACTTCGAATCAGTGGTTTCTCTGTAGCACTACCCTCACCTGGTCTCTGGCTAGTGAGATCCGATGTCTAGCCCTCTCTGGCTAGTGAGATCCGATGTCTAGCCCTCTCTGGCTAGTGAGATCCGATGTCTAGCCCTCTCTGGCTAGTGAGATCCAATGTCTAGCCCTCTCTGGCTAGTGAGATCCAAAGTCTAGCCCTCTCTGGCTAGTGAGATCCAATGTCTAGCCCTCTCTGGCTAGTGAGATTCGATGTCTAGCCCTCTCTGGCTAGTGAGATCCAATGTCTAGCCCTCTCTGGCTAGTGAGATTCGATGTCTAGCCTGTCTGGGCAGGGCCGTCTTTACACCATTTTGGGCCCCTGGGCATAAAAATAGTGTTGGGCCCCTGGGCAAAGAAAGAGTGCTCCCCCCCCCACCCCGGAATAAAAATAAATGGGTGATAATATTAAAAATGATGTATTATTTATTTTATTATCACTAATTTCAACAAAATCGTTGTTAAAACATGCTGTACAGCTGCAACTATTATCAACATTGAACATGAAAAACAGAGAAAAGAGATTTTATTTGCATGGTTTAACCATACAGCATATTCGCATGGGGCCCTATGATCGTGGGCCCCTGGGCAAATGCCCAACGGGCCTATGGGTTAAGACGACCCTGTCTCTGGGTAGTGAGATCCAATGTCTAGCCCTCTCTGGCTAATGAGATCCGATGTCTAGCAACTCTCTGGCTAGTGAGATCCGATGTCTAGCCCTCTCTGGCTAGTGAGATCCAATGTCTAGCCCTCTTGAATAACGGCGGAAAACAGGAGATCCCGTGTACACTCTCGCACGTTAAAGAACCCTAACAGTAAAAGGTCTATAAATAGCTGCCGTCCGAGCAAAAATTGTAAAGCAAATCTACTCGTGCCGAAGATGGATACATCATGGCGATAGGCGCATATATCACGGCTTTACCGTAAACTAGCGACACAACGCACTTACGCCCGCTCAAAGGGTTAACGCTAAGAGGAAGAAAAAATTGTAGTTTATAACTTTTACTATAGATCTGATTCCTGATGTGGAGACTGAATAGAAGAAAGAAAGTAAGACAATTTGTCATACCTCATATGATATCTAAGGAATATGTGAGTTCTGGGAATATATATGTTATGATGATCACTATCTTTGGGTAAAGTGGCTAGCAGTGACGTATGTCTTTCCCAGAAATACAATCCCGTAACCATGTAGAACTGTGGGAATATAGGAGTTGTCGTTTGAGACAGAACCCTACCGTTTCTCTTCAGTAGGTCACTAACTACCGACCTGACGTTGTTGTTACATGTCCAAACCATGTAACTTATTGTTAACGTGTTATATTGTTAACTTATTGTTAACTTGTTATATTGTTAACTTATTGTTAACTTGTTATATTGTTAACTTATTGTTAACTTGTTATATTGTTAACTTATTGTTAACTTGTTATATTGTTAACTTATTGTTAACTTGTTATATTGTTAACTTATTGTTAACTTGTTAACCCGCTGTGCTTTGAAAAAACTGCGAGTAGATGATGATAACCCTGCTCCCTTTTTCTAGCATTTTTTTTTCTTATTATGACGTTTAATATGTTCTTTGAAGACCTTAATTTCACTTTTGTAATCTTTCACTTCTTGTTTGCTGCCAGTGTCAGTGTTGAGCACTAGCAGCTTAATATTGACAGACTCATAGTGTGATAGCTATATATAGCTATTTGTGGAGTCATCGCCACATGTTTGGTTGTTGTTCTTTTTTCATTCATTCATTCGTTCATTCATTCATTCGTTCATTCATTCATTCGTTCATTCATTCATTCGTTCATTCATTCGTTCATTCATTCATTTATAATCCATGCTGGGAGTCGTCAGATCTCGTGTTCCTCCACAACTTTCGATCTTGTGCATTGTGTAACAGCTCAACCGTTGACCTTTTCCCGTAACGCGCTTTTAGAATATCCATCACCTTTTCTCGTGACACGCTAAAAGAATATCCATCACCTTTTCTCGTGACACGCTAAAAGAATATCCATCACCTTTTCTCGTGACACGCTAAAAGAATATCCATCACCTTTTCTCGTGACACGCTAAAAGAATATCCATCACCTTTTCCCGTAACGCGCTTTTAGAATATCCATCACCTTTTCTCGTGACACGCTAAAAGAATATCCATCACCTTTTCTCGTGACACGCTAAAAGAATATCCATCACCTTTTCTCGTGACACGCTAAAAGAATATCCATCAACTTTTTACCGTGACACGCTATCAGAATATCCATAAACTTTTTACCGTGACACACTATCAGAATATCCATTAATTTTTTACCGTGACACGTTAATGAATATCCACCTTTTCCCGTGACACGCTATCAGAATATCTATCACCTTTTCTCGTGGCACGCTTTCAGAATATCCATCACCTTTTCCCGTGACACGCTATTAGAATATCCATCACCTTTTCCCGCTGTCGCCCCCTGTCTCTCTTGCCCTCTATTTTTCTAGTTGTTCCTAATTATTCCAGCCTGGTTCTTCTCCGCACCTGCCCCTAAACCTGGACCATCTGTTACTAATTTGCGTTATATTCTTCCTATCCCCATTTCCACAATAATAACAGCAGATGGGAGATGCACCACAGAAATAAAAAGCAGAATAGCTCAGGCCAAAATAGCATTTCAGAAAATGAAAAATATCTTATGCAACAAATATAAGTCAATAGAAGTGAGAAAGAGAGTTCATCGGTGTTATATAGAAACAATTCTGACCTATGGAAACGAATCATGGACAGTAGACAAACAAATGAAAATACGATTAGAGGCCACAGAGATGGGATTTCTCAGAAGAATGTTAAAAGTTCACTGGACAGCTAAAAAGACCAATGAAGAAATTCTCAAAGAGGCCAACACAAAAAGGCAGCTCCTAAAAAACTAGATGGCTTGAGTCATGGAATGGAAAGCAGTCAACAACAGAACTGATACGATGTAATGTAGATAGAAGATTGTGGAAGGACATGATCGCCTAAGCCAACCGGTATGGCACATGATGATGATGATTGTGAAGAAATGTAAAATGAAATGGTTTGGCCTCGTAACTCGATCATCTGACCTGGCAAAGACATGTCTGCAATGGAACTGTGAAATGAGTGAGAATGAGAGAAAGCGATAGGAAGATAAAATTATTAGAAAAACAGACAGACCTCGACTTTGCAAAGTTTCAAAGAAGGACTGAAGATAGAGAGAAAATAAGAATGGTTGACTGTCTGTCCTCCTTAGTGTCCCAAAGATCTCTAGGGTTATGAGATGAACAATAATAATAAGATGAGGTTTCGCTTATACATCATCATCAAGCTTCAAGCCTGCTGGCGTAGGTGATCGTCTCTCCACAACTTTCGATCTCGACAGTTATTTATCATTTCTGTTGTTGACCTACTGCCAAGCCAGTGTCTTTAGCTGTCTGGTATCATTTCCCTTTGCTTCCCTCTATCTCTTCGTTCCTCAATTTTACCAGTTGTTACAATATATCCCAGCTGTTGTCTTATTACATGGCTAAAAATGATGATTGTTTCTTCCTAATATTGGAAATTAGCTCTCTTTTTGCTTTGGCCTCTTTCAGAACGTTTTCACTACTCTTCTTAGCTGTCCTTAGTATTCGCAACATTCGTCTGTAAAACCACATTTCTATAGCCTTCAGTGATTTTCTTGTCTGTTGTCCTATTGTCCATGATTCACATCCATATGTTAAAACTTGTTCTACATAACATTTAAGAACTCTTTTTCTTATTTCTATTGTCAAAAATTGCACAGTATCTTCCTCATTTTTTGGAAAGCTGATTTTGCCTGAGTCATTCTGCATCTCACCTTTGTTGTACACCTACTATCTGAGGTTAACATTGTTCTCAAATATTTAAATTCATTTAGCTGTTTTAATATTGTTCCACTTGTTTGCATTTTGCACTGATACATAGGCGGGCTGTAATAACGAACAACAATGATAACAATACATTTTCTTAGTCTTTCTTAAAGACCAATACTAATGGTTAACTAATTATAGCAGGTTGAGTCCATACATGCTACGGAGTTCGTGCACGTGAGCTAGGATTCCCCTCCGATTCTCGAAAAAAAGGCGGGGGGGGGGGGTATCTGAACATCAATGGATTCGTGGTTTCTTTGTGGCTTACCTTCCCATTGTTTATGGGTAGTGAGATCCGATGTCTAGCGCTCTCGGATGTCGACGAAAGAACAGGGAGTCCCCGAGTGTGTTTTGCTCACGTTAAAGAACTCTTGGCAGATTGAAATGGAAAAGAATAGGCTAAAAATGGCCGCTGCCAGGAAAAGATAAACAGGAGAAAAATATTTACCCAAAACGTTAAAACTGTTGACGACAAAATCGAAAGTTCCTCTGAAGTTGGAGAGTATCTGCCTGTCCGGCGAGTGACACCTGAACACACGGCTGGTGGTGTAAAAAATAGGAAAAAGTGATATTCAAGCAAACTTTAGTCCCGAGGGACTTCGCTAGAGATATAAATTTGGCGAACGTAAAAAACATCATCATCATTGAGTGCCGTCTCCGCATCGAAGGTTGGCTAACATGGAGCGCCATTCCACTCTGTCTCTTGTATTGATGGTGCAGATTGTCATAGGTTGACTTGTCCGTCTTTTGATGTTACTCGTCCATTTTAGTCTTGGTCTGCCTCTTTACCTTATATTTTCCCTTGCAATATGACTTTTAGTAGGCCGCTGTGTCTTTTAACATGCCCCCAAAATTTCATTTGTCTTAATGTCTTGTTCTAATTGTGTTTAGTAGTTCTTTCTTCATTTTTAGTTGTTTTAAAACTTCATCGTTTGTTTTCTTTTCCTTCCATCCAATTCTACCTATTCTTCTATATATCCACATTTCAAAAGCTCCAATTTTCTGTTCTGTTTTCTTGTCTAATGTCCATGTTTCTGCACCATCTTATTAAGGGGGTGGGGGGTGTTAAAATAAGAACAACCCAGAAATACCAAATTGTGACCGAATTAACTCGATAAAACTGAACTCTGTTTACTACATCTCCTAACATTACAAAAGCAAAAACATAATTCCCATTCGGTGACAGTATATTTTTGGATCTGCCACCGTAAGGATATCGACAGACACCCCAGTGAGAAAATGGTCGACACAAAAATAGCGTCTGGAGAATAGTTTATGCATCGGCACCTCGATCAAATTAATGCTTCCGGTATTTGGTGCTTCCAGGTTTAATGTGCCAGCTTTTTCGTTAAAGTGCAGGCTCCCAGCCCCGTTACAATAGATCACAGCCATCTATAGTAGTAAGACCACGGGCAGAGATGGATTTTCAAGAAAACACGCACAATCTTGACGTGGCAACCTATAGGCGTCTGACGTTATTCCACCCTTCAACTACCCCTGCCAACAAATCTGAAACGTCACAGAATTGGGGTGATACCTTTCTAAGGAGAAACGAGAAAAAATGTATATAGAAAAAAACGGTAATGGTTAAAGTTTTACGTAATAAGTGGACGACACAAATTAGGAAAAAAAACGTTTCCTATAAAAAACGTTTTCTATAGGTCTTCAGCAGGAACAAAGTCACACTCAGATATGTGTTTAAAACAAAAAATAATAAATAGTAAAAATATAAATAAATAATCATTACAAACTAGAACCTCTTCTAACCCTAGTTCGAAATTTTTTTTTTTCAAATTATTTATTATTGTTTTGTTTTAAATACATATCTCTGTGTGTGTTTGTTCCTGCTGGAGGCCTACAGGACCGAAACGTTATTCTAATTTGTGTCGTCCACTTATTACGTAAAGCTTTAACCATACAGTTTTTTTCTATTTTATTCTCCATATTTTTTTTTCAATTTCTCCTTACAGTTAGATTTACTGCAAGTTCGCATTTTTTATGCATTTATATGCATTTTTTTGATCCTACTAATCCCTTTCTAGTCGCTGGTCTTACTAGTACAGATGGCTGTGCTATAGATTAACACACGTTCATAGAAGACCCAAACTGAAAGAGTGAGGGACTGGTTGGTCTCGAGGCAAGACGCCAGCCTCGAGACAGAGAGGTTGTGGGTTCAAATTCCGTTTACACCGGTTGAGATTTTTATTTATGATTTCTCTCTGCGGCAACCACCCCTGGTCTCAGCAGCGAGGCTCGGCTTGAAACGTGAGTTACTCATAGACGGAAAAAAAAATATGAGTACCTCCGAAGTCCGAGGTGTCTGTCTGTGCGGCGAGGGACCCCTGTGCACACGGCTGCCAGGAAAAAATGGATTAACACGTAAAATTCAGTTCCTAGTCTCCAGGGACTTCGTCAGAGGTCAAAGCTGGAGAACGAAATAAAAAAAAAATGATGAAATTGCTGACAATCATAGATTGAGAATCTAGCGAAATAAACTGTCTTAGTTAACTCTTTGGCTCCGGGCCACATCTCCGTACATTTCGAAAGTGTTTTGGACAACTATTATTATGTCAAATTAATATTTCTGTGCCGCTTAACACTATCACCATCAATTCGATGTATGTTTTGACACGTTTTGGGTATGAATATATATATAGTAATATAGGAGTAATGGTATTTTGATGTTTACATTTTAAATCAGTTTCCCATTTCACTTTTTCTTTTTTCGTCCCTTCTTTTTTTTCCTTACTCTTTTTCTTCTTACTCTTCTTCTTACTCTCCTTCTTTCTCTTCTTAGAGAATATATAGATTTTTCTTTACCTCTATAGCTCTTTCTATCAATGTTCTTAAGTTGTATATTGTATGGTGCCCTTTCCTTCCCCAAATCCACATTGTTCCTCACTTATTTCTTTTTTTTTTTCGAAAAAAACAAACCATTAAAATTACTCTTTTAACTCCACCGTGATTCGAACCTACGCCCACGTTATTTGGAGAACGACAAGTTATCCACTCGACCACCTGCCTCCCTTTGTTGTCCAATCCTAAACGAACGCTAAGTGGAGGTAAATACGTTTTGTCGTGTTTTATATATATCAAGTGTAATAATCTACGTCTTTCGACCCAACAGCACAACATTGTAGAGTGACGGGCTTGCGTTCACTCTGCGATCCCTACTAGCTTGGCAAGGCTGGTTTGTTTGCCACGGGAAGGTGGAATGAGATCTAACTCAGCTATTGTAGCTGATCTTGACGCGGACAGTCAGCTATGAGTCGTTGACCACTCTTAGCTCAGGTCCTGGTCAATGTCTTGGTCCCATTACAAGCCAAATAATTCTCTTTAAAACCAACAAACAAATCTACGGAGTTCTAGTGTTAAAGATGCTTCAGAATGTAACGTTGTGGTCATCGTCTTAATTGCCGAAGCTCCCATTGCAGCTTACCCACTCTTTGTACTGTATTTTGAGACGACGTTCCTGTGTCCCAGTCTTTAGAGCACACTTTCTCTCTCTCTCTCTCTCTGCGATCAAGACTCAATCAGAATAGGATTCCAGACTCTCTCATGAAGTCAGCTGTTTGTTTAAGTGATTCGATTGCCCCATATAGTTTCTCTTCCAGAGAGGTGGGTGTGGACCACATTGCTCTTCTCAGGTCTGTGTACTGGGGGCAATCATGTAGAACATGTTTTGTAGTCATATTGTACAGTGGCATAGGCTGGTTGTACCTATTTTGAATTTGATGAACATGTGGTTTCTCATTCTATTGTGGCCAGTGCGTAGTCGAAGTATGATAACTTGATCCCTCCTTGATAGTCGATGGTATCCGTCCCTCTCGTTATGCTTTGGGTGTTCTCGTTTCCATTTTTCATGGAACTGACCTTTGAGGATGGATTTGGTTTCATCATAACTGAATCTGATTCTCATTAGTAATATAATGGATGGAAGAGTGAAATTTGTTTCTAAAATTACTTCTCTAACTTTCTATATTCGTTGACCTTCATTCAACGCAACAATTGTTTGTAGTCAAAGTTATATCCTCTTGAACAGCCATTTTGCTAACGTTGACCCAGCAGCTACGGACTTCTTGTCATCGCCCGTGCAAAGATATTAGATGGGGGGCACATTAATTTGGCTGTGGTATACAGTAAATAAAGAGCCGTCATAACTCAGTGGTTAGTGAACTGGACTACAAAGGACAAGATATTGCATTCGATCCTGATCGACGGCTTCCGGGTTCACCCAAACTTAAATTGGTATCGGATTTTTCTGGGAAAGTAAAGCGGCACGGGCGTAATACCGACAACATTATCACAAAAATCATGTGCTGAAGGTCTGTAAAAATTATGGTCACTAACATCATACTTCATATACACCATTTGGCGTGAAGGGTTTCTTTACTTACTTATACGGTAAATAGCAGTGTTCTGCACATTTCTACTCAGGACACCTAACTTCAGCAGTTCAAGAAAACCAGGTTGCCTTCCCTCTTCAATCCCTACTTGCTTAGCCGGACTGGTTAATTTGTGACCTCTCCATAATGAGAACCATATGTTGCGCTGTTACGTTTTTTAAGTAACCCGGTGCATCCGATTACCCACTGGGTAATTTCTAAAGATTATGGATCACAGAGGTTTATTCATCTACCTGTGTAAAGTGCAGACACCACAGAGGAGATTTATGCAGATCCCCTGGTGAGATTTTCAAACAAACTATCTCACGTAATAGTAAGACATCTACAGGTACACAACGTTGCATAGTGTCAGGTGTCATCGGCCATAAAAGAGGGCTGTGAGGCGTGGTTCGTGTCATCTAACGTATCCTTCTTGAATTATCCGCCGGGAATATCATGCTTTTCCTGAAGGTCAACGAATTGGAGAACAGTGCGAATCGGTTAGAAATTCGTAGCTGGTTCTCTTTCGTGATCAATGAATCAAATTTGGTCAAAATCCTACTGCACATCCATAAGGTAAAAAAGTAAAGAGCCCCCGTCACGCCAATTAGCGTATAGGGAATATGGTGTTAGTGACCATAGGTTTTACAAACACATGATTTTTGGAGTAATGTGGTCGGTATTACGCCCGTGCCGCTTTACTTTCCCAGAAAAAATCCGGTACCCATTTAAGGGTAGGTGAACCCGGAAGCCGTCGGTTGGGATCGAACCCTACCTCATGTCCTTTGTAGTCCAGTTCATTAACTACTGAGCTATCGCGGCTCCCATACATCCATAAGGTGACAACAAACAAACTAGTCTCGACAAACCATAATGGATCGAAGAGTGAAGATAAGCGAGATAGCAAAAAAAATATGAAACAATGAAGTCAGATCTAAAGCGTTGGATCTTAAGTTACAAATATTTCAGAATTTTATAGACCACGATATGACGCAATTACACCCACTTAACGACATGCTAAGGCGGAAATCGAAGAAGAGTGATCTGCGAATGCAGCCAAAGAATAAACTCCTCAGTCACTGATTTTGATAAGCTCTTTCTCCGTCACACCCCTTTTTCCAGCATCCAAACATCAGTCTCATTTCTCATGATAGCAATATCATCATACCACTTGCACTCATATTGACAAGGACTTTCCCCGGTATAATTTCCTATGATAGAAATGTGGTCATACCACTTGCACTCATATGAACAGGGGACTTTTCCCGTATAATTTCCTATGATAGAAATGTGGTCATACCACTTGCACTCATATGAACAGGGGACTTTTCCCGGTATAATTTCCTATGAAAAAAATGTCGTCATACCACTTGCACTCATATAAACAGGGGACTTTTCCCTGTATCATCTCCTAAGATAGAAATTGTTTTCATACCGCTTGCACTCATATGTACAAGGACTTATTCCAGTCTTATTTCTCATGATAAAAACGTTGTCCTACTGCTTACATCTTATCTGCTCAAGGACCTTTTACATTCCTATCTTAAACGAGAACAGTTAACCTGATCTTCATTATCCACAAACCAGAATCATACTTCGTTCAAATTTCTTCTTTATTTCTTTCAACGTCAAGAGATGTAATTTGCCGTCTCTTCTTTTTCTGGTTGTCCCTTCTGCTGTTATGTTTCATGGTGTTTCTATAAATTCATTAAAACTACCTTTTTCATGATCATTCTTTGCGTCTTGTGTTCTCGTGGCGTTTCTAGAAGGCTCGTGTTTCGTATTTTGATAAAACATAACATTGAATATAACAGCAGTGACTTCCCCTGCGAGAGTAACTATTGGTTGTTTAATTTCAAAACTACCTATCAGATTGCACTACGGTCAGGTGTCGTTGTTCATCTAATTCTAACTTTTCGGTACTTTGTCACATCCATTTTGAAGATAATTAGTTTTTGTGAGACAATGGTTTTCAACATTGTTTCCCTCTTTATCCTGGCATACCACACGGCAGTCCACGCACACGTTCCTGTTACAAAACTCATATGTTTGTTTGTTAATTAAAGTTGTTTTCTGAAATGTGTTATTTTATGCGAGGATCATCATCACTGTACTCTGAACACAGCCATAGGTGCTCCAATAAAAAACAAAAGTAAAGTACCCCCGTCACGCCAAGTGACGTATAGGGAATATGGTGTTAATGACCATACATTTGACAGACCTTCGGCACATGATTTTTGGGGTAATGTGGTCCGTATTACGCCCGTGCCGCTCTACTTTTCCCAGAAAAAAATCCGGTACCCATTAAAGGCCGGGTGAACCGGAAGCCGTTGGTTGGGACGAAACCCTACTTCTTGTCCTTTGTAGTCCAGTTCACTAACCACTTAGCTATCGCGGCTCCCAGGTGCTCCAATCTTCTCCTCAAGACGTACATCAGCACACAGCGTCTAATTGCACCATGTTGTTGTTGGTTGACGACTTGTGTCATTCATCCAGAAAACTGTTCCTTTCTGGCAATTCGAGAACATTTGATTCTCTTCGTGGAATCAGTTTCACTGCAGTCGAGACATCATCATATCTGCTATACAGCTCATTCCCAGCAATTCTCGAGACATCATCATATCTGCTATACAGCTCATTCCCAGCAATTCTCGAGACATCATCATATCTGTTCCACAGCTCATTCCCAGCAATTCTAGAGACATCATCATATCTGCTCCACCACTCATTCCCATAAATTCTCGAGACATCATCATATCTGCTTTACGGCTCATTCCCAACAATTCTCGAGACATCATCATATCTGCTCCACCGCTCATTCCCAGCAATTCTCGAGACATCATCATATCTGCTCCACCGCTCATTCCCAGCAATTCTTGAGACATCATCATATCTGCTCCACCGCTCATTCCCAGCAATTCTCGAGACATCATCATATCTGCTCCACCGCTCATTCCCAGCAATTCTTAAGACATCGTCATATCTGCCCCACCACTCATTCCCAGCAATTCTCGAGACATCATCATATCTGCTCCACCGCTCATTCCCAGCAATTCTTAAGACATCGTCATATCTGCCCCACCACTCATTCCCAGCAATTCTCGAGACATCATCATATTTGCTCCACCGCTCATTCCCAGCAATTCTTAAGACATCATCATATCTGCTCCACCGCTCATTCCCAGCAATTCTTGAGACATCATCATATCTGCTCCACCGCTCATTCCCAGCAATTCTCGAGACATCATCATATCTGCTCCACCACTCATTCCCAGCAATTCTTGAGACATCATCATATCTGCTCCACCGCTCATTCCCAGCAATTCTCGAGACATCATCATATCTGCTCCACCGCTCATTCCCAGCAATTCTTGAGACATTTTTCAGACTGATTGTTCCTGTAAGGTGTTGATTATAGATACATTTGCTTTTCCAACTAAGCACTCCGGATCGACCAGATTCCTTTCCCACATTTTCCTCAGTCTGTCAATATATACATAATTGTCTCACTCACTCTTCTCATCTTTTCTCAATATATACATCATTGTCTCACCCATTCTCCGTATCTTCTCTTAATATATGAATCATTGTCTCGCCAATTCTCCTCATCTTCTCTCAATAGATACATCATTGTCTCACCCATTCCCCTCATCTTCTCTTAATATATACATCATTGTCTCACTCATTCTCCTCATCTTCTCTCAATATATACATCATTGTCTCACTCATTCTCCTCATCTTCTCTTAATATATGCATCATTGTCTCGACAGGAAAAGTAGGCAACAGAACCCGGTCGTGGTTAATGTTGAGGTCAACGGTCTCATCTGCGATAACACCGATGAGAAAGATGCAGTCATCTAAACAGACGGATCTGTAATACGACACCAAAGAAGTACATGGGCATTTACAGCACGCTCGGCAGGCAGAATAGTCAAGGAAGACAGTGTTGCATACGTCATGACCACGAGTAGCATGACAATGGAGGTGATGGCAGTGGCCAAGGCATTCAAATGGTTAGAGTCACAAGACTACATCCACGCATGTATACTGAGTGATTCGATGAGCATGATAAAAAAAAGTGGAGGCGGGCTCTGTACGCAAGCAATGGGTAGAGTCGTTGCAGAAATCCAACATACGTAAGGACACCTTTGTCTTTGTCCCTGGACATGCGGGAGTACGGGGAAATGAAAGAGCGGACAGGTTGGCTAGCTGCGCTGTCGTTGAGGACGGGCAACCAATAGATCGGGCGGACATCATCAATGCCCTCCGAGATGTGGGAAGAGAACATGACTTCGACAAACGCAGATCCACGTAACTTCTTCGGATGATGAAAATGGGAGTTAAGATGGGCAGAGCCAGAAATGAGAAACTTAGTGGCCGTGTAAGAAGACTAATCAACCAACATGGGACTGGAGTCGTCAGTCGCTGGACACTGAGGGAATTGCTGAGGAGGGGATCTGAGCACCTATGGACATGTTCGGAGTGCAATGATGATGACCCGCAAATAACTCAATAACTCAATCATTGTCTCACCCATCCTCCTCATCTTCTCTATATAAACATCGTTGTCTCAGCCTTTAATGGGTACCGGATTTTTTTTTCCTGGTTAAGTAAGACGTCACGGGCGTAATACCGACAACATTACCCCAAAAATCATGTGCCGAAGGTCTGTAAAATTTATGGTCACTAACACCATATTCCCTATACGCCACTTGGTGTGACAGGTGTACTTTATTTATTTTTTTTACTAAAAAAAACTATTTTTTTTACATTACTTTATGACGTTTTATGTCACCAACTTATATTTGTGTTTCTTTGTCATTTTGGCCAATAACAACATCAACATTTGTTTATTTAAATTCATCATCATCATCAAGTACCGTACCTGCTGGTGTAGGTGATCATATCTCTCCACGACTTTCAATCTCGGCGTTTATTTATCATTTCCGTTGTTGCCCTTCTGCCAAGCCATTCTCTTAAGCTGTCTGGTGTCTCTTCTCTTAGTTTATTTAAATTAACTAACCAATTTATGTTATTTTCAACTCTTTAATATTCTCTTGACGTTTCTTGTGTGCCTATCCGGAATATATCTAAGATGATTATGTAGGATTTCGTTTAAAAAAAAAAAGTTTTCTTTGAGGCTATGTAAGTGGTGGTTTCATTGTGTGCCCTTATTTGTACGCTCAAAATATATCATTTGATTGCTCGAATTATACTTAACAGCTTTTTTGTCATTTTCTTTTTTTTATTTTCTCTGCTTCAAAGCTTCATTAATTATTTAAATATTTGTTCAATCCATTTTCAAATAAATTCATTTAAGTGGTACTTTCATTTTCATGTTTTTTTTTCGGCCTATAATAGTTGCTTGCGTGAGAACCAGTGAACCACACCTGGCAATAGTCCATATTCTATCTAAACATTATGGTACCGAGAATATAGACCATATTCTACCTAAATAAGGTGGTCCTGTTAATATAGTTTAATGCCATGAAAAATATACTAACAACAAAACAAATATCAGCAGGGCTGAAACTAAGAATGGCAAAATGTTACGTCTTCTCAATATTCCTGTATGGTGCAAAAACATGGACATTAGACAAGAAAACAGAACAGAAAATTGAAGCCTTTGAAATGTGGATTTATAGAAGAATAAGTAGAATTGGATGGAAACAAAAAATAACAAACGATGAAGTTTTAAAACAATTGAAAATAAAAAGAGAACTACTGAATACAATTAAGACAAGACAAATGAAATTTTTGGGGCATGTTAAAAGACACAACAGCCTACTAAAAGTAATATTGGAAGGAAAAATATAAGGTAAAAGAAGCAGAGGCAGACCAAGACTAACATGGACGAGTAACATCAAAAGATGGACAAGTCAATCTATGTCAGCCTGCACCATCAAAGCAAGAAACAGTAGAATGGCGATCCATGGTAGCCAATCTTCGTTGCGGAGAAGGCACTCGATGATAATGATGTTAATGTAGTCCATATTCTAACTAAATATAGTGGTCCTGGAAATACAATCGATCTTCTAACTAAACATGGCGGTCCTGGGAATATAGTCCATATTCTACTTAAACATGATTGTCCTGGGAATATAGTCCATATTCTACTTAAACATGATTGTCCTGGGAATATAGTCCATATTCTACTTAAACATGATTGTCCTGGGAATATAGTCCATATTCTACTTAAACATGATTGTCCTGGGCTTATAGTCCATATTCTACGTAAACATGATTGTCCTGGGCTTATAGTCCATATTCTACTTAAACATGATTGTCCTGGGAATATAGTCCATATTCTACTTAAACATGATTGTCCTGGGAATATAGTCCATATTCTACTTAAACATGATTGTCCTGGGAATATAGTCCATATTCTACTTAAACATGATTGTCCTGGGAACATAGTCCATATTCTACTTAAACATGATTGTCCTGGGAATATAGTCCATATTCTACTTAAACATGATTGTCCTGGGAATATAGTCCATATTCTACTTAAACATGATTGTCCTGGGATATAGTCCATATTCTACTTAAACATGATTGTCCTGGGAATATAGTCCATATTCTACTTAAACATGATTGTCCTGGGCTTATAGTCCATATTCTACTTAAACATGATTGTCCTGGGAATATAGTCCATATTCTACTTAAACATGATTGTCCTGGGAATATAGTCCATATTCTACTTAAACATGATTGTCCTGGGAATATAGTCCATATTCTACTTAAACATGATTGTCCTGGGAATATAGTCCATATTCTACTTAAACATGATTGTCCTGGGCTTATAGTCCATATTCTACTTAAACATGATTGTCCTGGGCTTATAGTCCATATTCTACTTAAACATGATTGTCCTGGGAATATAGTCCATATTCTACTTAAACATGATTGTCCTGGGAATATAGTCCATATTCTACTTAAACATGATTGTCCTGGGAATATAGTCCATATTCTACTTAAACATGATTGTCCTGGGAACATAGTCCATATTCTACTTAAACATGATTGTCCTGGGAATATAGTCCATATTCTACTTAAACATGATTGTCCTGGGAATATAGTCCATATTCTACTTAAACATGATTGTCCTGGGAATATAGTCCATATTCTACTTAAACATGATTGTCCTGGGAATATAGTCCATATTCTACTTAAACATGATTGTCCTGGGCTTATAGTCCATATTCTACTTAAACATGATTGTCCTGGGAATATAGTCCATATTCTACTTAAACATGATTGTCCTGGGAATATAGTCCATATTCTACTTAAACATGATTGTCCTGGGAATATAGTCCATATTCTACTTAAACATGATTGTCCTGGGAATATAGTCCATATTCTACGTAAACATGATTGTCCTGGGAATATAGTCCATATTCTACGTAAACATGATTGTCCTGGGAATATAGTCCATATTCTACTTAAACATGATTGTCCTGGGAATATAGTCCATATACTACTTAAACATGATTGTCCTGGGCTTATAGTCCATATTCTACGTAAACATGATTGTCCTGGGAATATAGTCCATATTCTACTTAAACATGATTGTCCTGGGAATATAGTCCATATTCTACTTAAACATGATTGTCCTGGGAATATAGTCCATATTCTACTTAAACATGATTGTCCTGGGAATATAGTCCATATTCTACTTAAACATGATTGTCCTGGGAATATAGTCCATATTCTACGTAAACATGATTGTCCTGGGAATATAGTCCATATTCTACTTAAACATGATTGTCCTGGGAATATAGTCCATATTCTACTTAAACATGATTGTCCTGGGAATATAGTCCATATTCTACTTAAACATGATTGTCCTGGGAATATAGTCCATATTCTACTTAAACATGATTGTCCTGGGAATATAGTCCATATTCTACTTAAACATGATTGTCCTGGGAATATAGTCCATATTCTACTTAAACATGATTGTCCTGGGAATATAGTCCATATTCTACTTAAACATGATTGTCCTGGGAATATAGTCCATATTCTACTTAAACATGATTGTCCTGGGAATATAGTCCATATTCTACTTAAACATGATTGTCCTGGGAATATAGTCCATATTCTACTTAAACATGATTGTCCTGGGAATATAGTCCATATTCTACTTAAACATGATTGTCCTGGGCTTATAGTCCATATTCTACTTAAACATGATTGTCCTGGGAATATAGTCCATATTCTACTTAAACATGATTGTCCTGGGAATATAGCCCATATTCTACTTAAACATGATTGTCCTGGGAATATAGTCCATATTCTACTTAAACATGATTGTCCTGGGAATATAGTCCATATTCTACTTAAACATGATTGTCCTGGGCTTATAGTCCATATTCTACGTAAACATGATTGTCCTGGGCTTATAGTCCATATTCTACTTAAACATGATTGTCCTGGGAATATAGTCCATATTCTACTTAAACATGATTGTCCTGGGAATATAGTCCATATTCTACTTAAACATGATTGTCCTGGGAATATAGTCCATATTCTACTTAAACATGATTGTCCTGGGAACATAGTCCATATTCTACTTAAACATGATTGTCCTGGGAATATAGTCCATATTCTACTTAAACATGATTGTCCTGGGAATATAGTCCATATTCTACTTAAACATGATTGTCCTGGGAATATAGTCCATATTCTACTTAAACATGATTGTCCTGGGAATATAGTCCATATTCTACTTAAACATGATTGTCCTGGGCTTATAGTCCATATTCTACTTAAACATGATTGTCCTGGGAATATAGTCCATATTCTACTTAAACATGATTGTCCTGGGAATATAGTCCATATTCTACTTAAACATGATTGTCCTGGGAATATAGTCCATATTCTACTTAAACATGATTGTCCTGGGAATATAGTCCATATTCTACGTAAACATGATTGTCCTGGGAATATAGTCCATATTCTACGTAAACATGATTGTCCTGGGAATATAGTCCATATTCTACTTAAACATGATTGTCCTGGGAATATAGTCCATATACTACTTAAACATGATTGTCCTGGGCTTATAGTCCATATTCTACGTAAACATGATTGTCCTGGGAATATAGTCCATATTCTACTTAAACATGATTGTCCTGGGAATATAGTCCATATTCTACTTAAACATGATTGTCCTGGGAATATAGTCCATATTCTACTTAAACATGATTGTCCTGGGAATATAGTCCATATTCTACTTAAACATGATTGTCCTGGGAATATAGTCCATATTCTACGTAAACATGATTGTCCTGGGAATATAGTCCATATTCTACTTAAACATGATTGTCCTGGGAATATAGTCCATATTCTACTTAAACATGATTGTCCTGGGAATATAGTCCATATTCTACTTAAACATGATTGTCCTGGGAATATAGTCCATATTCTACTTAAACATGATTGTCCTGGGAATATAGTCCATATTCTACTTAAACATGATTGTCCTGGGAATATAGTCCATATTCTACTTAAACATGATTGTCCTGGGAATATAGTCCATATTCTACTTAAACATGATTGTCCTGGGAATATAGTCCATATTCTACTTAAACATGATTGTCCTGGGAATATAGTCCATATTCTACTTAAACATGATTGTCCTGGGAATATAGTCCATATTCTACTTAAACATGATTGTCCTGGGAATATAGTCCATATTCTACTTAAACATGATTGTCCTGGGAATATAGTCCATATTCTACTTAACATGATTGTCCTGGGAATATAGTCCATATTCTACTTAAACATGATTGTCCTGGGAATATAGTCCATATTCTACTTAAACATGATTGTCCTGGGAATATAGTCCATATTCTACTTAAACATGATTGTCCTGGGAATATAGTCCATATTCTACTTAAACATGATTGTCCTGGGAATATAGTCCATATTCTAACTAAATATAGTGGTCCTGGAAATACAATCGATCTTCTAACTAAACATGGCGGTCCTGGGAATATAGTCCATATTCTACGTAAACATGATTGTCCTGGGAATATAGTCCATATTCTACGTAAACATGATTGTCCTGGGCTTATAGTCCATATTCTACGTAAACATGATTGTCCTGGGAATATAGTCCATATTCTACTTAAACATGATTGTCCTGGGAATATAGTCCATATTCTACGTAAACATGATTGTCCTGGGCTTATAGTCCATATTCTACGTAAACATGATGGTCCTGGGAATATTGTCCATTTTCTACGTAAACATGATGGTCCTTTGAATATGGTCCATATTCTATGTAAACATGATGGTCCTGGGATTATAGTCCATATTCTACTTACATATAATGGTCCTTTGAATATGGTCCATATTCTACGTAAACATGATGGTCCTGGGAGTATAGTCCAATAGAAGAGTAGGCACAAAATGGCCGCTGACCGGGAAAAATTAACTCTTTCCGCACGGTTTGAAGCACCATGCGTCATGCGAATTTCGGTGGCGTACGTTGCGCCGTACAGTGCATCACTCTCAATTTGATTAGTGTAAATTGTCATCAAACCATTGACATGTCTTGTATCAGAAATCTATTTTCAAATTTAATTATCTAAAAATTCATATATAGTATGTTAGTTATTAGTTAGTTAGTTTGGACCTTTCGAGCCGTAGCCGGGCCCATAGGACGTAGACCAAGATACACCTTCTCCTATCTGAATTTTGTTCCCGCAGTTTTCTATTAAGGATATTTTATCAAATTTCGCCATTTGTCTCTGTTCTGTTCAAGCAGCTCTATCTCATTGAGGAAGCCGAATCCTGCTGCTCTTGCCTCTCTCATCAATGTTCTTCTCAGTGTCTCCCTGGGTCTTCCTCTTTTTCTCTTACCTGTTGTTTCCCATATGAGGGCTTGCTTTGCTATTCGATTATTATCTCTTCTCATCACATGTCCAACATATGACCATCGTCTTTTCTTTATTACTGAAGATATTAGTGGTTGATTGGTGATTTCTCTAATTTCCTCGTTTGTTTTGAATTCGTTCCATGCTATACCAAGTATTTTCCTTAGACATTTATTTTCGAATGCGTTAAACTTTGTTTCTATATCTCTTGTTGTTTTCCAGCTTTCACACGCATACGTAAGGGTTGATAGTACATTTGATTTGAATAGCCTAAGTTTTGTGTTTGTGCTGAGTTTTGATTTCCACAACTTTTCAAGGTTTCTGAAAGACATTGCTGCTTTAGCTATTCTGATTCTAATTTCTTTACTTATATCCCCTTCTCGATCAATGTGACTTCCAAGATAAATAAAGTGATCGATCTCTTCTACTGGTTTGTTTTCCATGTATATTTTGTCATCTGTTGGAATTAAACTTTTCATGACTTTAGTCTTGTCATGATTGATCTCAAGCGCAATTTTGCTGGCTATTGATGATAGTTCATTTGTGTTTTCCTGCATCGTTTTTATCTGACTGCTGATGAGAACTATGTCATAAACAAAATCGAGGTCCTCCAAATGGTCTCCTTGTATCCATTCGATGCCTTTATTACCAGTGCAGCATTTCTTCATTATGAAGTCCATAACAATTCCAAATAACAAGGGCGATAAAAATACATCCTTGTTTAACCCCAGTTTCTATTGGGAAACATTCGCTCAGTCCTTCCTCTGTTCGAACTGCACATGTGTAACCATCATACATGTCAGATTGCCCTTTTTTGGAATCTTAACAATGATTCCTTTTTTCCATTTATGAGGCGTCTTCTCTGTTTTCCAAATGATGTTGAACATTTTTTGGAGATGTATTAGATTATGGCTATCAATTGCCTTGAGGATCCCAGCTGTTAACTTATCCTCTCCAGCAGCCTTGTTATTGGTCATAAGCTTTAAGGTGGTTTCTATTTCGCTCAAGGTGAAGTCATCTAAATTTACATCTAATTCTGCTGCTTGTGTTTCAGCTTCAAAATCTATTAAACTGTGGGGTAGTGGACGGTTAAGAATTTCTTTGAAGTGTTCCGCCCAACTGGCTTTTATGTCTGCGCTTGTTGTTAGCATTAATCCCGATTTGTCTAGAATTGGTGTTCCACTGGATGTATAGGTGTTTGTCAGCATCTTGTGTACAGTATAAAGAGTTCTGCTGTCTTATAGTATATTAAGTGTTAGATAAATATAAACATGTAGACTGATATTTTACAAAGATGAAAAGCATTGTCTCTGAAATCTCTACGGCTGACTTGATACCTTCCGTACTGAAAGAGTTAATAGGAAAAATCCACCCAAAAACGGTAAAACTCTCGACTCGAGAATAACAAATCTTAGAGTACCTCTGAAGTTGGAGAATACCTGCCTGTATGGCGGGGGACATCCCAGAACTCGGCTGTCGGTGTGGAAAATAGGAAAATGTTCTATTCACGCAAAGCTCAGTTCCTCTGGACTTCGCTGGAGATATAAGCTGGTGACGCAAACAAACAACATAACACGAAATATATAAATAATAATACAAACCATATTAAATGTTGGAGCAAAGGCGTGTTGTGCTGGTAATTCTTCGGATAGCCTGCAAAGAATGGCTTTTGACTGTGCAGAAAGAATCATTCTGTTTGGTTATACAAGACATAAGTTAGAGTTTCTCTCCATGGCTATAATAGTGAGCATGAGCATTGAAAATACAAGGTAAAAGAGGCGGAGGCAGACCAAGACTAACATGGACAAGTAACATAAAAAAATGAACAAGTCAGCCTATGACAATCTGCACTATCAAAGCAAGAGACAGAATGGTGAATGGCGATCCATGGTAGCCAACCTTCGATACGGAGACGGCTCTCGTAACGGTGATGATATACAGGACAGAGACCACAATTTGTCGGCCAGAGAGAAAGAAAATAGAAAACAAGAAAGAAGAAAGGAATAGGGAATGCCTAGTAGTATGTGAGCCGAGATAGCTCAGTGGTTAGTGAACTGGACTGCAAGGGACTAGAGGTCGGGTTTTCCGGGAAAGTAAAGCGGCACGGTCTTCCTGTGTGTTACCGGGGCCTCATTATGAGGGAGGTAAAGAATAGTGACACTGTGACCTTCCAGGCATGTCGTAAGAGGCGACTAAGGAGGTTGATCGATGGCTTGACAAGCTGTCATTGTAAAAATATTGTTATGGAAACAGCACCATATATTTTAGAGCAGTGATCTCTGCAATATGTGCCATTTTGGCACGCAAGGTTTCTGTTTTTGAGATTGTGGTTCTGCCCTATGTGTCGTCTTCGGCTCGAAAGGACAATAGATAGATAGATAGAAAGCGGCACGGGCTTAGTACTGACCACATTACCCCAAGAATAATTTACCAAAGGTTTATAAAAATTTTGGTCACTAACACCATATTCTCTAAACGTCACTTGGCGTGTAATGCTGTAGAAGAGTTCCATTCTCATTTGGAGCCTCAGACAGCACATATAGAGTAGAAATTCTAGACTTCCCGTGCACATTTGCTATTAAGTATCAGACTTTGCGTTGCAATTGTATTTGTCATTTCTGTCTAGGAGTCGATATTTCTGCTTAAGCAACAATATATGTTTTATGGTGACGGTTTGTGACGTTATCGAGCAAGATAGAGAAACAACAATCCTCCATCTGGGACCGAGCTGCACAAAATGTTGAAGAGAAACGGATTTTAAAATTATCGTTATCGTCTACAGAATTTTATGGAGAAAGGGAAAGACAGTGTGGTATGACCACAGCTCTCGTTACTCTTCTTATTTTCTTTCTTATTTGCCTCTCAGGGTCGAGGGGAGACATAATTTGCAGTCTTTTGCTCTCTTGTTGACCTTTGCTGCTGTTATGTTTCCCTGTTTTTTTTTTTTATATTCCATCAATCCATCTGTTTCGTGGTCGGCCTTTGAGTCTTGTGTTCTTCTCGTAGCATTTATTGAAGACGCTTTGTATTGTGTTTTAGTTTTTCTGTCTTATCACGTGACCAAAACATATGTATGTTGTTTCTTTTTGTAATCCACAGCAGCAATTATTCATCGCCTTCTTCTATGATCTTTTTTTCTTATCTCTGATGTGTTTTCCTGCCATTCGTCTAACACTTTAAATCTCGGTAGTGTTTATTTTTCTAAATTAAAGAGTCCAGGTCTGTCATTGGTAGCACAACATCCTCGTTATTGATACTAACAATAATACTGGCAATGGCGTATGGCCGGTAATGCCCCTTTAAAAAATAAGAAACAGAAAAGTGGCAGAAAAGGTCAAGTGGGGGGGGGGGGGGGGGGGGGGGTTATCACAAGATGGCTACATAAAAAAAAAAAAACAAATAGAAAATAAGAAATGAAAAAAGGAAGTATAAAATATACTTGAACACAATTAAAAAAGAAAAAAGCCTAGTGAGACGTGCGAAAATACGACGTGGACGTGGTTTCCTGGAATCTCGTGCGTTAACAAGAATCCACGTAAGCAGACGTAAGACAAATCACGTGTCGCGTAAGGTGACCCGTATGTTAACGAAGCTCATTACAACACGCGCACTGAGATTGAGTCTGTTTGGATGTGTTTGTAGGGTGAATGTGTGTGTATGAGTGTGCGCGCGTGTGTGTTGGACTGAGTGCGCGCTGACGTGTGCGTGTGCTTTGAGAGAAAGTGGTCTTTCTTCGTCCTCTTCTTCTTCTTCTTTCCTGCATGATCAGCCGTTCTGCATCGAGGAGAAATATCGTTTGTGGTATTGTGATCCTCTCTTAGTTGCTCCTACTATTTTTCCAAGCGTTTATGAAGTATCGCCCATCCATCCTTTTCTTGATCGGTCCTTCTATCTGATGCTCTATTAGCATTTAATGAAGTCTCGTTATGCAGTGTGTTGATCCATCTGTTATCACGTGGCCAAATCATTTTATTTGTTGTTTCTTTATGTATTCTATAGCGGTAATTATTTCTCGCTTTTTTTCAGCTCTTCATTTCTGACCTTATTTCTCAGGCTGTTTCCTGTCATATCTCATTTCGCTAGTTGTTATTATAGATAGAGTAGTAGTAGCCTCCCGTCAGTCATTGTTGACTATGGATTTTTCAGCGCCCCTAGAAATTTTATTTTTTCTTTTCTTTTCTTTCGCCGTGTATTCTCTTTTGAATCTGTCTGTTTTCTGGTTTGAGGTGAACCATTAAAATGTGTTTCCAGAGATTGCGGTCTGCAGCTATGTCTTCCCATGCTGCAGGGTTTATGTTCAGAGTCTTCATGTCGCGTTTACACACGTCTACAAATCGAAGTTTTATGCCAGTTGTCCGTGTATATCTCTCGGTATGCGGCCATCTTTCATAAGGTGTACATGGCCAAGCCAGCGTAACCTAATAGAGTGAAGGGTTGGAAACTATATAATCTCATAAAACGTCAGGAGTGTTAGTGGCATATTAGTGAGCGTCCTGGCGTGACCATAAAGGCTGATCCATAATAGTCAGCGACTCGAAGCTGACTGTACTGCGGTCAGAATAAGCCAACCATAAGTGACATATACGCCAATCTACCTTAAAGTTGTGGCTACGCCGAATTTAATTAAGCTTTTGCTCCTAGACACAATTTTAATTAGTGCCCCTCTTTTCCGCAACTCGAAACGGAAAGAAGGGAGAAGGAAGACCTAGAAGATGATGAATTAATGAAAAAGCAGACATCAGCACAATAAGCACCATGCAGGAGACTCGCTACATAGCGGAGACATAAGTAAAAAAAAAAGTAAAGATCCCCGTCACCCCAAATGGCGTATAGTGAATACGTTGTTAGTGACCATAAATTTTACAGATCTTCAGCACATGATTTTGGGGTAATGTGATCGGCATTACGCCCGTGCCGCTTTACTTTCCCAGAAAAAATCTGGTACTCATTTAAGGCTGGGTGAACCCGGAAGCCGTCGATTGGGATCGAACACTATCTCTTGTCCCTTGTAGTCCAGTTCACTAACACTGAGCTATCGCGGCTCCCATAGTGGAGACATAGAGGCTCCATTCGTCTCGACTCTGGAACTGAAAGACAAAAGAGATTGTGGAAGGTAAAGTGAGCGCCGCCCTCTTCCCCTCTCACAATACATAATTCAAAATAAACATAGCATGGTATTAGGCAGCTAACCAGGTAGACAGACGAGACAAAGAACGACGTTTCGACATAATCCTTCGTCATGCACACTATATGGCTTTTGTCGTCTTGACAGACGGTAGGTAGCAAGCAAACATGATAAGTCAGTTGTTTGGTCAAATATGAGTGCCTTGTGCTGGATGCTATATTACTGAACAGCTTCTCTCGCGGCTGAATCTGCCAAATATTGGATAGACAGATCGTATAGCAGAATGGACAAGATGGAAACAAAAATTAAAAACAAAACGTCACAGCAACATTCGAGGCAGCGTTGATGTCAAATTCAGAAGACAAAAGGCACCGGAGAAAAAAGACGAGGTTAGGCACCACAAATACACTTGCTACGATCTGCATTCAGAATTTCAAAGTTTCCTTCCATCGGTAGAGAATGCACTCAAAGGTCTACAAACATCCTTATATCTCATCATTGGTCTGTCCTTTGGTCTCTTTCGGTCCCTAAGTTCACCATACAATACGACTGTTTTTCATTCTTCCTACATGACCCAGCCACCATGTACACTATAACAAATATAAATACAAAGACAAGCACAAAAGATAAGTGTTGATTTCAAATCACAATCAGCTGTCGGCAGCCATTTTCTTATTTGGAACTATTGTATGTTTGTTGAAGATGTAAGAAGAGATTGGAAACATAACTGAATTGTTGACTTCCTGTACCGCTCGACACAACTAAGGTATGCAGTAAGTTATTGAAAAATATTTCCGACAATGCTGTAATACAGGATGTTATATAAACATATGAGAATGAACTGAAGCAGGACTGTAGCGTCGGTCGTGTTTCTTTCTTTCTTTCTTCACTTCCTCTTGTACTCGTCCGGGTGTCGAGGGAGATACAAAGTTCTGGTTCTCGCCCTTCTGGCTGCTTCAAACATTGTCAATTGATGTTTTTATGCCTCTTTTATTTTGTCGATCTTACACAGTCTTCCTCGTGCTCTTCTCCATTCTCCTCTTTTAATATATGCTTTGTATCGAGCCACATGCCATTCTCTCGAGATGGGCCAATCATTTAATTGTTGTTTAAAGATAAAGAAAATAGATGCTAATTGAAACCTTGAACTTTGTCTCGTTTTTCCACAGAAAACCTAGTCCAGGTTGCAGATAGTAATGTTGAGGTGTTGTCGAAGCAAGAAAAAGTCACATGACGAACAGTGTAAGTCACCCTGATATCAATTAATGCATTAGGTTTCCATGTTGATATTGGTCTTAAGGGATTCGTTCGCTTCTTTGTTCAGAGTTATGTTTTTACATTGAAGATTATCAGCATTCTAAAATGGCATTGGGTTTAAGATGCTAAGAAGCCTATGTGGCTGAGTGGTTAGTGTGGCTGAGTGGTTAGTGTGGCTGAGTGGTTAGTGTGGCTGAGTGGTTAGTGTGGCTGAGTGGTTAGTGTGGCTGAGTGGTTAGTGTGGCTGAGTGGTTAGTGTGGCTGAGTGGTTAGTGTGGCTGAGTGGTTAGTGTTGCTGAGTGGTTAGTGTGGCTGAGTGGTTAGTGTGGCTGAGTGGTTAGTATGGCTGAGTGGTTAGTGTGGCTGAGTGGTTAGTGTGGCTGAGTGGTTAGTGTGCTTTCTTCTTGATCAGACGGGCCAGGGTTCGATCCCTATAAGCGATATATTTGCTTTTTTTCGGACCGACAAGGCTCCGGAGTTCACCCAACCCCTAAAGATGGGTGCCAGAGGTGTGTTTGAAATAAAAGTGGTCTACCGCTTTCCGACCATATCACCCAAAAATGCGCTATGGTCATGTAAAAATATGGTCACTAACGCCATATTCACCATACGACTAGCAAAGCTTTGAGTGAACCTTACTTTACCTCTTTAAGCTCCTAATAAAAAGTTGTGATTTTATTAAAACTTGGCATCATATACATCAGGGAGCCGCGATAGCTCAGTGGTTAGTGGACTGGACTGCAAAGGACAAGAGGTAGGGTTCGATCCAACCGACGGCTTCTGATTCACCCAGCCCTAATGGGTACTGGTTTTTTTTTCTGAGGAAAGTTAAGCGGCACGGGCGTAATACCACATTACCCCCAAAATCATGTGCCGAAGGTCTGTAAAATGTATGGTCACTAACACCATATTCCCTGTACGCCACTTGGCGTGACGGGGTACTTTACTTGTTCCCCCCTTTGAGCAAACAAATGTTTCGACATTTCAGCTTCTTGATACTCTATGGGTGTATGCACTCTCCAGCGTTATGATTTCCAGGCATCGGGTTCCCGTTGTAAGGCACACCTCTCCGAATTCTATAAACGAGGTACTCACTTTCATCAGATTGGTTACTGTGGCGTGTCCAGGGATATAACTCGCGTAAGGGTTAATTCTAGGTGGTGAGATTGGCGCATTTACTTAGAAACGGGATTAAGGGCCAAGCACCGCCTAGGCTTAAAGATGTCAGAGACTCATAACTGCTATATGATAAGCGAACAATAACTGATAAAGACCTTACTTGGCAAACACCCCCCCCCCCTTTTCCCTAGTCAATTTGTCGAATAAGGAAGACAACTCTGTACGCACAAATGATATGCTAAAAGATGGTTCTATTTGGTTCAGTGGTGGAGATATGAGATATATAACAGAACGTTACATTACTGGTCAATTTAACTTCATTTTAAGGGCGTACGATGAAGCGGGGTATCGCGCAAGAGAAGAGTAAAAGAAGTTACGACCCCGTCAACAGCGTAGAGGTTAGGGCGATATATTTGCTGAAAAATGGACGAGGGTTCAAACTATATCTGATACTCACCACCTAAGCCACTTGAAAAAGGGTACCTGACTCAGTAAGTAGCAAAAGACAACAACAGCAAGAAATCACAAAGTAACCTAATCTCGCACTGTTGTGAGCCAGCAAGATGGAACTTATCACTTCGTTACCCTATGGCACTATATATAACGAAACATAATTTTTAAAATGGCTTACTATAAAATAGAACTATCAGGGAAATCACACAGAGAAACGATAGTGGATCGCAATAAAGTACAGAGCAAAACAATTCACTATGTAAATAAAATAAAATAAAATAAGCACAACAAATTTGCAGTATTCATCATCATCGAGTGCCATCTCCGCAATGAAGGTTGGCTACCATGGAGCGTCATTCTGTTCTGTCTCTTGCTTTGATGGTACAGGTTGTCATAAGATGATTTGTCTATTTTTTATGTTACTTGTCTATGTTAGTCTTGGTCTGCCTCTGCCTCTTTTACCTTGTATTTTCCCCTCCAAGATTACTTTTAGTAGGCCGTTGTGTCTTTTAACATTCCCCAAAAATCGCATTTGTCTTGTTTGAATTGTTTTTAGTAGTTCTCTCTTCATTTTTAGTTGTTTTAAGACTTCATCGTTTGTTTTCTTATCCTTCCACCCAATTCTACCTATTCTTCTATATATCCACATTTCAAAGGCTTCAATTCTCTGTTCTGTTTTCTTGTCTAATGTCCATGTTACAGTATTTTTTAGCAGTATTAGTTTGGTCCGGGTACTTGGTGAGAATGAAACAACACCAAACAACACCAAACAACACCAAACAACACCAAACAACACCAAACAACACCAAACAGCACCAAACAGCACCAAACAACACCAAACAACACCAAACAACACAAAACAACACCAAACAACACCAAAAGCTTTCTGCTTCAAAACATCAAGGCAGAGGTAAGATGGAGACCAAGAAAGAGATGGATAGACAGAATAAAAAGACGTGCCTAGAACTAAATTATTTCTCCCCAAACAGAATCCAGTTATCTTCAAGCATGACAATACATATAAAAGGGAAGTAACTAAGAGAACAAACAATGAATACAAAATCCCACTTCTGACCATGTTTTTTAGTCGCGATAGCTCAGTGGTTAGTGAACTGGACCACAAAGGACAAGAGGTAGGGTTAAATCCCAACCGTCCAGGCTCATCCAGCCTTAAATGGGTACCGGATTTTTTTTCTGGGAAAGCAAAGCGACACGAGCGTAATACCGACCACATTATCCCAAAAATCATTTGCTGAAGGTCTGTAAAATTAATGGTCACTAACATCATATTCCCCGTACACCGTCTGGCATGACGTGGCACTTTAATTTACTACACACATCAAAACAAATAACACCAGGCCTAAAACTAAGAATAGCAAAATGTTATATCTTCTCAACATTCTTGTATGGTGCAGAAACATGGATATTAAACAAAACAAAAAAAACTGAAAATTGAAGCCTTTGAAATGTGGATTTATAGAAGAATAGGTAGAATTGATGGGAAGAAAAGAAAACAAACGAGGATGTCTTAAAACAACTAAAAATGAAAAGAGAACTACTAAATACAATTCAAACAAGACAAATGCGATTTTTGGGGAATGTTAAAAGACATAACAGCCTACTAAAAGTAATCTTGGAAGGAAAAATACAAGGTAAAAGAGTCGGGCCAAGACTAACATGGACGAGTAACATCAAAAGATGGACAAGTCAGCCTATGACAACCTGCACCATCATAGCAAGAGACAGAGCGGAATGTCGCTCCATGGTATCCAACCTTCGATGCGGAGACGGCACTCAATGATTATGACACACACCAGGCTATCATATATATTCTTTCTCCCGCGAAGCCTCAAGGCAACAATAGATGGATAAAAGAAAAAAATATATAAATGATAAATGTAGCTACATTTTCAAGAGCCGCGATAGCTCAGTGGTTAGTGAACTGTATTACGAAGGACAAGAGGTAGGGTTCGATCCCAACCGACGGCTACCGGGTTCACCCAGCCTTAAATGGTTACCGGATTTTTTTTTCTGGGAAAGTAAAGCGGCACGGGCGTAATACCGACCACATTACCCAAAAATCATGTGCCATCGCCACTTGGCGTGACGGGGGTAATTTACTTTTACTTTTTACTACATTTTCAAAGTGTGTTAAAACAAAAGTATAAAATATACAAAAAATACAATTTGTGTCATTAAAATACAACTGTGTGTGTAAAATAGTTGAGAAAACAATTTTTCATCGAATGCCATCTCCACATCGAAGGTTGGCTGCCATGGAGCGCCATTCTCTCTGTCTCTTGCTTTGATGGTGCGGGTTGTCATAGGCTGGGTTGTCCATCTTTTAATGTTACTCGTACATGTTAGTCTTGATCTGCCTCTTTTACCTTGTATTTTTCTCTCCAGGATTACTTTTAGTAGGCTGTTGTGTCTTTTAACATGGCCCAAAAATCGCATTTGTCTTGTTTGAATTGTGTTTAGTAGTTCTCTTTTATTTTTAGTTGTTTTAAGACATCATCGTTTGTTTTCTTTTCCTTCCATCCAATTCTACCTATTCTTCTATATATCCACATTTGAAAGGCTTCAATTCTCTATTCTGTTTTGTTCTATTATACAATAGAAAACAATTATATGATAAAAAAAATACAAATTACAATATTACAGGATTGTTTACAAAATGATACATTACCAGGTGCTTCTATTTTATAAAGAAAAGCTAAAATAATACACCAAAAGTGATATATTAACATTTAGAAAACAATAGAACGGTATTTATTAAATGACACAATATGTACACAACAATGCCATTATATTTATGAAATAACTATTTTATTTAAAAAAAAAAACAGAAAGATAGAATATTTACACAACGATATGATACTTTTGATAAAATAATGAAACAAAAATGATACCATTTTATTTACAAAATTACACAGCAGTATATACAAGAGTATTTACAAAATAATAGGACTTCTATATCATAATATTTTACAGTAATATAACATGTACAAAATCAAAACGATAGACAGTATATTTATAAATGAAACGATATAACGGTGACAAACTGCATACAATTAATATTACAAGAAATAAACAACACGATAAGAAAGTATACATGTTGCCAAAGCAATGAAATAAAATTATGACAAGTTTGATAATAAATGAAAGAGTCTTGATGTTTAAACATGACAATATAAAGAGCATGCTATTAGCAACAAGTGTGTCAGTTGTAGCGCCAGAGATACCAACGACTGTCTATGCAAATGTCACCTTCTCCAGGCCTGGATCGATATACAAAATAATCCACTCTCACATTTATCACACGCTGGCAACTATAGTTTTACATTTTAAAACAATGAAGGATTAACGTCGGTATTTAAGTTTATTTTAAATGACAAAAATAATAATGATGATATCTTCAATGTTTAGTTAAAGAAACACGTAGAGACTGAACTAGGCGTATGAATATTGGTGTGTAAGGCGGCAAGTTGACGTCTGGAGAGCGAGTTAACTTCTGAATGTTTCCCCCACTCATTGCGTTGGGAAGCCGCTACTAAAACGTTCACAAACCTGCTAGAGAAAGTGACGGCTCTCTATCTTCTTGTGTTGGTTTACTATGTGCATGTTCTTCTACTCGTTTTGGAAATTGGATCGTGTGTAGTGTAGTAGTATTCGCAAGCAATTATGAATTTCGAGATTCCTGCAGGATTGACTGACTTGTTACAGGAGTTTACTGTGGCTGTGCTTAGAAACCGCCCCATTAATTTAGAAGAATTTGCAGCCAATTATTTTAACATTTTGAATGATAAAAAGAATGGGCCAGCAAAATGTGGGAATGAAAGTTCTCTTAGATTTCAAGAGGATACAAGCGTAACAGTTTTTGATAGAGAACCGTCGTCTGAAGAAGAGGAGGAAGAGGAAGATGACGAGGATGAACCGATGCCTGATATAGGTAGTGTGTGATTGTGTCGTGTGGTTCACTGTGTTGTAGTGTGCTCTGTTTTGTATGTGATATTACCCGAAGAGGTAATCCATTCAGTTATTTTCAATTTTGAACGTTTCGGTCTTTACATTTTTATTTTAATTATATTAAAAAAAATTATGTATTTTAAGATTTTAAGTATTTATGATAATTAAAATAATAGTAAAGTTTTAGTTAGTAAAGTAAGTAATTTTAAGTTTACGAGTTAGGACAAGGAGCATTAATAATAAAATAATAACATTTATTTTCAACCACGAACACAGACAGTGTTTTTGTATGAGTTATAAATTACTATGTACACCATACACATACTGTGACATAACAACCCAACAGGACAAAGTCTTCCGCCAATACATTTAAGTAGTAATTGTTTATACAATAATAATTATTGCTGAGTAAACTCAAGTACTGGTTGTTTTATTGCTAAGTTGTACACATCCGGATCCTCTTTTTTTCGTAGCCAGTAGCTGTAGCATAACACGGTATCTAAGGTTAAGGTACATCATGCATCATAAAAAAAAATGAGTGTGATATTAATTATTTTTATTTTATATTTATATTAATATCATATTTCATTATTTGTGGAATAGTAATTTGTTTAGTCACATGTGGTATATGTAAATAATTATGATGACAATACAATATTAATTTTACTATAATTTTCTGGACTAATTGTAATTACAATCCTCAGTAGTTTTGACAAAACTTTTGTTAAATGGGTTTTGTTGTTACTTTAACAATCAATAATGTCAAGTAGCAGTGCTTAGCTTGACTTCCTCCAGTTGATGCATTAAAAAAAATAGGTACCTCACTTGACTGACCAAGTTGGACAAGATAACGTTGAGGATGAAGAACACTGACAACCCTCATCTCAAAACTGCCAACGCTGTAGCCAAATGTTAACACCCCATTCCCTACAGTAGCGGCAAAATGTTAACACCCCATTTCCCTACAGTAGCGGCCAAATGTTAACACCCCATTTCCCTATAGTAGTGGCCAAATGTTAACACCTCATTTCCCTACAGCAGTGGCCAAATGATAACACCCCATTTCCCTACAGTAGCGGTTAAATGTTAACACCCCATTTCCCTTCAGTAGTGGCCAAATGTTAACACCTCATTTCCCTACAGTAGAGGCCAAATGTTAACACTTCATTTCCCTATAGTAGTGGCCAAATGTTAACATCTCATTTCCCTATAGTAGTGGCCAAATGTTAACATCTCATTTCCCTACAGTAGTGGCCAAATGTTAACATCTCATTTCCCTATAGTAGTGGCCAAATGTTAACATCTCATTTCCCAACAGTAGTGGCCAAATGTTAACATCTCATTTCCCTATAGTAGTGGCCAAATGTTAACATCTCATTTCCCTATAGTAGTGGCCAAATGTTAACACCTCATTTCCCTACAGTAGTGGCCAAATGTTAACACCCCATTTCCCTACAGTAGTGGCCAAATGTTAACACCTCATTTCCCTACAGTAGTGGCCAAATGTTAACACCTCATTTCCCAACAGTAGTGGCCAAATGTTAACACCTCATTTGCCTACAGTAGCAGCCAAATGTTAACACCTCTTTCCCTACACTTCCCATACAGTAGCATATGGAAGGAATTGTAATGGGATTATCCTTTAATTGTTATCATTAAGTGCTACTCAGCTAAAACAGTAACATATGCGGGTGATTGAGAATAACAACATAAGAGGTGCAAAATTGTTTTATCTGCTGCACTCTTGTTATAGTTCTTTTCGTATGCTATTATTTGCTGTGAATTCTTATGCTATGGTATTAAAAGTGTCCTGTTAAAACATATTTTAATAATATCATACGGGGATGAAATGAAGTATTAAACTAGGGCACAGTATTCGGAGGTGAGTGGGGTGATGGTCTTTCTCGCTGTTGCTTATTTTCCTCAACTCATTGAACCAGGTACCCATTTATAGCTGTGTTGATATAATGTTGACATTACCACAATGTCAGTGCAGTACCACTATGCTACTAATGCACTCTTTATGTTATTAACATTAGATTAGCATATTAATTTTATTTTCATATTAAAATATTAAGCGAAGAGCCTCATCATCATGCAAAGTGGCATATAGGGAATATGGTATGTTAGTGATCATAATTTTTAATGATTTTTCGGGTGATGTAGTCAGTATTGTGCCCGTGCTGTAGCCAGAAAAAATGTGGTACCCATTTAAGACTGGGTGAACCCAGAAGCTGTTGATCAGGATCAAACCCAAGCTCTTGTCCTTTGTAGACCAGTTCACTAACGATTGAGCTATCACAGGTCCCATTTATTTTCATATACTGATCTATATTTCTCCTTGCCAAACTCCTGAAGGCTTAGGCCCAAATGCGACACAAACTTATTAACTAAAACAAACAAAATATAAAAATGAAACATAATATACATTATAAATTCATAACAGTTTTTTCTAAATCCAAATATTGTTGTGTAGTGTTATATTAAAAAAAAAATACCCCTGTGGTTGACCCAGCCACTAGCAGAAATGGGTACCAGGGTAGTACTCTGGGAAGGTGATGAATGCTGCCTCCCATCGTGAGTTTCTATGCTTCAAGCGACACTGTCCAGAAGTCTCTGAACACTTATGGATAGGTGGCCGAGCACATATGGGTGAAAACTCGCATGCTAAAATGCCAAATCAAGTCTCATATGTTTATTTTTAAATTGACGTAATTGTATGAATGTTTAATTAAAGGAAAGTATTACAAACATATTTTTTCATGAAAAGTACATAAATTGCATGATATATTAAAGAAATAAAATAAAAAAACCACTATCTGTATAGCACTATCCAGTTTCTGGGGTCTGCTGGAGGCACCTATAGGACTAATGAATAGAGGCAACTTGTCCAGTGTAGTCACGACGAAGGGCTTGGGGGCTAAGTTTTTATGTCACCTCCAGTAGGAAAGTCTTTTGATCCTAATGTTTTCCTGGTTTGAGGCACAAGTTAGCGATTCAGCCAACTACTCTTCAATTCAAGAAGTTTTAATGTTTTTCTAATTTTAATTTTTTTACTTATATTTTACTTCCATTTAAGAAGTAAACAATTTAAAATTAGGAAACATTAAAAACAAAAAAAAACCTCTTTTATCGTTATACTCACTGATAGGCAAACCTGAAATTTAATTTCTTGCAAAATATTACACAGAAAACTGTGAAGTTTAAATTAAATCTCATAATAACTAAAAATTTAAGTAAATTTTTTTTATTGTTTCATTTCCGACTTCAGTCTACCATATTTCATCTACAGGACGGATTACTAGAGCATGTATATGCACATTAAAAAAAAGACCATCATCTGTATTGTTATCAAAAGGGTTTTTCATTAACTATTTAGTAAATTTCATTGCACATCTGCTAGACCTAGGACATGGAAAGAGGTGTGCCCCCTTATCTCTATAGTCTGTGTTATAATGTTTGGTATTGACCTATAAGAATTTCTAAATAGTTCCTAAATGTTCCTTATCTAACATGCCCATTTTAATTGTCAAGTCATAAATGAATTGTGAAGCTTATTCTGCCAAAAATAGTTACCTGTGTTCATGAAATGAAGAATTTTTTTTTTAGTTTTTCTAGGAGAAAGTTTACCTACTTGACAAAATTTGATCAAATGTTGTTGAAAAATTGAACAAAACTTTAACAGATAACAACAGTCCACACACATGTTTACAAAGTTAAGCACCTGAGAATGGCTTTCAAAATATTGGATTGGATAAAAAACGCAAAAATTGTATGTAAACTTTGAAAATAGAGACTCAGTAGTAAAATGCTTATTCCCAGAAGTGGGTGAAGTTTTCTTGGCTGACAAAGTTCCGGGATCACCCAGCCTTTCTAAAAATGGGTAGCAGTGATTTGTCTTGGAAGTGTAGGCGGCCTGGCATGATACAGATCACATCACCCAAAAGTGTCCCATGGTCATGGAAAAATATTGTCCGTAACACCATACTCCCCTTATACCTAGAAAAGTGTGGAGGGAACCTTTACTTATTGTTACTTAGTAAAGTTCCACTTATCGCCAATCAACCACTAATATCTTCAGTAATCAAGAAAAGACGATGGTCATAGGTTGGACATGTGATGAGAAGAGATAATAACCGAATAGCAAAGCAAGCCCTCATGTGGGAAACAACAGGTAAGAGGAAAAGAGGAAGCCCAGAGAGACACTGAGAAGAACACTGATGAGAGAGGCAAGAGCAGCAGGAATCGGCTCCCTAAATGAGATAGAGCTGCTTGCACAGAACAGAGACAAATTGCGAGATTTGATAAAATATTTTTAAAAGAATTGAAAACTGCTAGAACAGAAATTTAGATGAGAGAAGGAGTATCTGGGTCTACGCCCTATGGGCCGGCTACGGCTCGAAAGGTCAATAGATAGAAAGTGCCACTTTAGTGGTTAGCCGTTTTTTGGTTACCCCATCCGCACCTCACTTTGTACTGATTCTATCTATCTATCTATTGTCCTTTCGAGCCGAAGATGGCACATAGGGCAGAACCACAATCTCAAAAACAGAAACCTTGCGTGCCAAAGTGGTACATATTGCAGAGATCACTGCTCTAAAATATATGGCGCTGTTTCCATAACAATACTTTTTACAATGACAGCTTGTCAAGCCATCGATCAACCTCCTTAATCGCCTCTTACGACATGCCTAGAAGGTTGTACAGATTAGACTATGATAAATGTTGCAAACTCTTAAAAGAAAAGTTAGGTGGGTGCTTACAGTTGTTCTAGTGGATCTGGATTCTGTAGACCAACAAGCCATATGTGCTGTATTACTTAGTCTGCAAAACCACCAAGTCATACGTACTACAATACTAAATCTTCAATATCAACAAGCTACATATACTGCAATACTAAATCTTCAATATCAACAAGCTACATATACTGCAATACTAAATCTTCAATATCAACAAGCCACATATACTGCAAAACTAAGTCTCCAATATCAACAAGCCACGCGTACTGCAATACTAGGTCTCAAATTTCAACAAACCATACGTACTGCATTACTAAATCTGCAATATCAAAAAGCCACACATACTTCAGTACTGAGTCTGCAATATCAACAACGCCCCTCCATGTACTTCAATGCTAGGTCTGTGATATCAAGCCCCATGTACTGGAATACTAGATCTGCAATATCAACAAGCCCCCATGTGCTCCAATACTAGATCTGCAATATCAACAAGCCCCCATGTGCTCCAATACTAGATCTGCAATATCAACAAGCCCCCATGTGCTCCAATACCAGATCTGCAATATCAATAATTCCCAATGTGCTTTAATACTAGATCTCTAATATCAATAATTCCCAATGTGCTTTATTACCAGATCTGCAATATCAATAATTCCCAATGTGCTCCAATACCAGATCTGTAATATCAATAATTCCCAATGTGCTTCAATACTAGATCTGTAATATCAATAATTCCCAATGTGCTTCAATACTAGATCTGTAATATCAATAATTCCCAATGTGCTCCAATACTAGATCTGCAATATCAACAAGCCCCCATGTGCTCCAATACTAGATCTGCAATATCAATAATTCCCAATGTGCTCCAATACCAGATCTGTAATATCAATAATTCCCAATGTGCTTCAATACTAGATCTGTAATATCAATAATTCCCAATGTGCTTCAATACTAGATCTGTAATATCAATAATTCCCAATGTGCTCCAATACCAGATCTGTAATATCAATAATTCCCAATGTGCTTCAATACTAGATCTGTAATATCAATAATTCCCAATGTGCTTTAATACCAGATCTGTAATATCAATAATTCCCAATGTGCTTTAATACCAGATCTGTAATATCAATAATTCCCAATGTGCTTCAATACTATATCTGCAATATCAATAATTCCCAATGTGCTTCAATACTATATCTGCAATATCAATTATTCCCAATGTGCTTCAATACTATATCTGCAATATCAACAAGCCCTCCACATGTAATGCAGTACTAAATCTGCAATATCAACAAGCCCTCCCCATGTAATGCAGTACTAAATCTGCGATATCAACAAGTCCTCCCCATGTACTGCAGTACTAAATCTGCGATATCAACAAGCCCTCCACATGTACTGCAGTACTAAATCTGCGGTATCAACAAGCCCCATGTACTTCAATACTAGGTTTATGATATTAACAAGCCCCACCACTGTGGTGACTTCAGCTGTCTTCAACTCATTAACTAATCAGTTTTGATGTAAACTTATCTGGATACCAAACTTCTGAGGTGAAGTGAAGTCTTGATGGGTTACTGATAAGGAAATGAAAGCCCCATCACCCCATATGGTGGCTTATAGGGAATATGGTGTTAGTGTCCATATTTTATAGGCATTTGGCACATTATTTTTTGGGTAACGTTGTTGATATTATGTCAGTGTGATACTTTCTTTCCCAGAAAAAATCCGGTATTAATTTAAGCCTTGGTGAACTTAGAAGCCATTGATTGGTATCAAATCTGACTTTCTGTCTTTAATAGTCAAGTCCACTAACCACTGAGCTACCGTCATTCCCTATGGGTCATTGACTCCTACAAACTGATGTTACCAAGTTAAGATTCTATAAGGGAGAAACAGATATCCTGCAGTAACAAGAAAGGCATTCTGCATGACTGAGCAAAATTTGTTGCTTATCTAATGAGCTACTGGAACCATCATTATGAACATTCCTTGTTCTTTTGCTGAAAGTGACTAAGCACCCATGGGCTTGCCAGGTGTTTTGTGATGTTAACTTAAATAGTAATGGGCGATTGCTGCAGTGCTGGCCAGCAGCTGTCAGTGGCACACTCTTGATCTAAGATAGTTAGCTACATTTTACCATAATGCATCATTGCAAGACAATGGTAAGACAAGCCAAAAAATGCACCATGTGCTTTCCATTTGGTGTTAATTTGCTTAATTAATATTAACAGGATTGTTTCTTGTGTTCATTTACCAAAACTTTCTTCTATTAATTTGCCATAAATTAACAATGTTATTTATTATATTGTTTTTTCTGCTCATTCACAATTATTTATTTTGTCTACTGTTCATAACCTTTAGTTTTTTACCCCGGATTTTATTTTAAATTTATATATTTTGTCATTTGTTTTTTATTTAGCACATTGTGTTTCTTCTGCTCAGTTTCCATAGTCTGTTTTATCATCTGTTCTCTGCTCTTCCCATCTGTTATTAATTTACCACACTTTTTGCCATCGTCTATTTGTCATAAAAAAAAAATGTTATTTATTTAACATAATTATTTTAACCTCTGTCCCTCACCGTTAGTTTTTCCCACCCAATATTAATTTACCATTTTTTTTGGCCATCAGTTGTCTATTTACACCATTTTGATTTTGTTATTCATTCACCATAATTTGTTTCACTCTCTGTTCATTATCCTTTTAAATCTTTCCTCATATATTATTAATTTACCACACTTTCTGCCATCAATGTCTGGTTAATATGCATTTTTCCCATTTTCTTGTTTATTTATCATAATTTGTTTACTCACTCATTTATGATAATACTTTAATATTCATTTGCCATAGTTCCTTCAGTTTTTATTTACCATGAGTAATTTTTTTTCTGTCCTCCATGTAGCTCCACTTTCAAGGGATAGGAGAAAATCAGGTAGGTGCTTAATTAATAATTCATTAATTTCTAACAACATAAATTAATGACCATTTAATTAGTGAAGATTATCTGTGTCCTGAATGAATTCCTTCATGGACAGCTAGAAAGAGAAGTGAAAACATTATGAAAGAGGCCAAAGAAAGAAGAGAATTAATATCCAATATTAGGAAGAAACAATCATTTTTTGGTTGTGTAATGAGAAGGGAACAGCTGGAATATATTGTGACAACTGGGAAATTTAGGGATGAAGAGATAGAGGGAAGCAAAGAGAAAAGATACCAGACAGCAGAAGGTCAACAACAGAAATGATGAATAACTGTAGGGATTGAAAGTTGTGGAGAGACATGATCACCTACGCCAGCAGGCTTGGTACTTGATGATGATGATGATGATCTGTATCCTATTCCATTCCTGTCTTTTTTCCTCCTGTGTTGTAACATCAAAGCAAGCCCTTATGTGGGAAACAACAGGTAAGAGGAAGACCTAGAGAGACACTGAGAAGAACATTGATGAGAGAGGCACGAGCAGCAGGAATCGGCTCCCTCAGTGAGATAGAGCTGCTTGCACAGAACAGAGACAAATGGCGAGATTTGATCAAATATCTTTAAAGGAATTGAGGACTGCTAGAACAAAAATTTAGATAAGAGAAGGAGTATCTTGGTCTACGGGGGGGCCAGCTACAGCTCGAAAGGACAATAGATAGATAGATAGTTATAACATCTCGAAGATAATTGCATGTATTTGGCAAGCGCTATGAGGTAAATTTCTTTTCTGTTCTTTCCTTCACGCAGGCTTTCAGAATATGTGTCCTATCCATCCTCACTATCTTTTATTTATAATTTCTTCCACTGTGAGTTGATTTGTAAATTTGTCTTCATTCCAAGCATTGATTTTGACCAGAGTGAGAAAAGATTACCATTTGGGATGTGACATTGCCAATTGCTAATAAAGCATTTGCAGTCATGATCAATAAGTCACAAAGGCAATCTTTTGATCACATGGAGTTTACCTTCCTGATCCTGTTTTCAAACATGGCCAGCTCTATGTTGTCTTCACTTGAGAAAGAAATCCTGAAAACTTAAAACATTTTTGTTAAAAACACTTTTACATCAGAGAATGAAAAAAATAATAATACAGTTTTACAGTAAAAAAAATTGTAACTGAAACGTGATTGAATTGACTAAAATATATTAAATATTGATTTTGAATTTACTATTTGACTAGTTATTACTAGTATTTCATCATCATCAAGTACCATACCTGCTGGCGTAGGTAATCATGTCTCCACAACTCTCAATCTCAACAGTTATTTATCATATCTGTTGTTTACCTTCTGCCAAAACACTCTCTTAAGCTGCCTGATATATTATCTCTTTGCTTCCTTTCTCTTCGTCGCTCAATTTTCCCAGTTGTCACAATATATTCCAGCTGTTCCCTTCTCATTAACATGGCTAAAAATGATGACTGTTTCTTTCTAATATTAGATATTAGCTCTCTTTTTACTTTGGCCTTTTCAGAACTGTTTCATTACTCTTCTTAACTGCCCATCATATTCTCTACATTCGTCTTTAAAACCACATTTCTACTATTTATATGTCTTTATATTTATTATTTACATAATTACAGTGCTTATCCTAATTTTAATTTAGGTGTCTCATTTGTGCATTTACCTTTAGTTTAGTTCAGTCTCATCTTTTTCAACTCATCATCATCATTGAGTGCCGTCTCCGCATCGAAGGTTGGCTATCATGGAGCGCCATTTCACACTGTCTCTTGCTTTGATGGTGCAGATTGCCATAGGCTGACTTGTCCATCTTTTTGTTACTCGTCCATGTTAGTCTTGGTCCGCCTCTGCCTCTTTTACCTTGTATTTTCCCTTCTAATATTACTTTTATTAGACTGTTGTGTCTTTTAACATGACCAAAAAATTTCATTTGTCTTGCTCTAATTGTGTTTAGTAGTTCTTTCTTCATTTTTAGTTGTTTTAAAACTTCCTCGTTTGTTTTCTTTTCTTTCCATCATAAAAAAAATATAAATATTCTACCTATTCTTCTATAAATCCACATTTCAAAGGCTTCAATTTTCTGTTCTGTTTTCTGGTCTAATGTCCATGTTTCTTTTTCAACTAAAGTTTAGTTTTAACCTCATTGCAATTATATAAATCTTAGTTTTATTTGAAGCTCGTTGTTATTGTATTTATTTCTTATTTAGATACAAGTTTAACATCCTAGTTGATACCAGTCATTATTTAATTAATTTCCACAGTTTCGGCTGAACGTTATGACCCAGAAGCTGATGATGATCATGATTATACAAAAGTAAGTAACCAGCAAGTTGAAAACTTTCCATATAAAATCCCAATCATTGTATGTGACACAACACAGATTCAGTAAAGTTGAACCAAACATAGATTGCACAGACACAGGCTCATGAAAGTTCCATAATCATATGTGACAAGACTCATTATTTCAATTTATCATATGTGACAAGATTAATTATTTCAATTAATCATGTGTAAAGACTCATTATTTCAATTAATCATATGTAACAATACTCATTATTTCACTTAAATACATGTGACAAGACTCATTATTTCAATTAATCATATGTGACAATACTCATTATTTCACTTAAATACATGTGACAAGACTCATTATTTCAATTAATCATATGTGACAATACTCATTATTTCACTTAAATACATGTGACAAGACTCTTTATTTCAACACCAGTATAGAAATTCGATAAATGCACATAAATGATGCACAGTTCTACTAAAGTAAAGCCAAGTAACTGTACGCAACACACACTCTTATTGAGGTCCATTAACTATCAATTATGTACAGACTTAATATAATTAAGTAACTGTATGTCACACACTCACTATAAGTGGCACACATAACATGACAGCATAAATCATAATATTATGATCTGATTTATCATAAACATCTTGTGTAGATCCCAGTGGCTTTATCGGTCAATCATTGTCATAACCTACTTTCTTTCCTCTTGCTTGCGAAACTGGACCCTTTTTATTTTATCTCAGTGTGTTAATTAAAACATTTTACATTGTTTATTTAAAATATGGACTTCTTTATTATCCTATAAGTGAGCCCCCAATGTTAATAGTGTTTAACACACAGGAGTGTGTTAACACACTCCTGTGTGTTACTGGGGCCTCATTATGAGGGAAGTAAAGAATAGTGACACTGTGACCTTCCAAGCATGTCGTAAGAGGCGACTAAGGAGGTTGATCGATGGCTTCACAAGCTGTCATTGTAAAAAGTATTGTTATGGAAACAGAGCCATAGGTTTGTAAGTAGTGATCTCTGCAATATGTGCCATTTTGGCACGCAAGGTTTCTGCTTTTTGAGATTGTGGTTCTGCACTGTGTGCCGTCTTCGGCTCAAAAGGACGATAGATAGATAGATAGATAGATAGAATGTTAATAGAAAATTTTGATCCCTTGTTATCTAATGAATACTCCCCCAATACTAATATAAATCTGTGTTATCTTGTGAACAAGCCTCCAATACTAATATAAAACTGTGTTATCTTGTGAACAAGCCTCCAATACTAATAGAAAACTGTGTTATCTTGTGAACAAGCCTCCAATACTAATAGAAAACTGTGTTATCTTGTGAACAAGCCCCCAATACTAATATAAAACTTTGTTATCTTGTGAACAAGCCTCCAATACTAATAGAAAACTGTGTTATCTTGTGAACAAGCCTCCAATTTTAATATAAAACTGTGTTATCTTGTGAACAAGCCTCCAATACTAATAGAAAACATTGTTATCTTGTGAACAAGCCTCCAATACTAATAGAAAACTGTGTTATCTTGTGAACAAGCCTCCAATACTAATATAAAACTGTTATCTTGTGAACAAGCCCCTAATGTTAATTTAAAACAAGGAGGATCCCTTATTATATTTGAGTTGATCCCCAATGTTAATTTAAAACTGGGGTGCCTTAACATCCTTTGAGTGAGTCCTAAAGTTTATTTTAAACAGACATGCCTTGTTATCTTATGAACAAACCTTTATTGTTAATTTAAAACTTGAATCGTTTCTCCATCGTTGTCATCAGAGTTGGTCTCTCCATTGTTAGTTTAAAAATAATTGCTGTAATGAATCTATATATGTTACAGACTTTGAACATATTCACATTTCTCCTCTGTTATTTGAGAATACAAAATAGAAATAAATATATGAATTAAAATAGTTTAATTTTGGCATGATACATAATTTTATCACAGTGAAAACTGGCAATTAGAAGATGAAGCCCATGAGAGAGATAGATAGTAATAGGAAAATCCAGATGGCACAGTGAATGATTGACATGACATACTTTGAAGACCAGTAAATGGAGAAGAGTGGTCACTAATATTTTTCAGCATAGGACTATTTGAACTTAATATCCTAGAAATACTGACATTGCAAAACACTAATGACACAATCATAGCTATGGTAATTGGATCATGTTATCAACATTAAAGTAGATATAACAAGATATAGGGACTGTAAAGGGAACTGTGGCTGAGTAGACTAGAAATACAGCGTCGGACTCAGGACAGGAAATGACCCAGGTTCAAAGCCCACCAGAAACTGATGATTTTTCAAAAATAGGAAAAAAATCAGTGGTTTTTCAAATGACATACACCCCACCCCCCTCTCCAATCTCTTGGGTAGTGAGATCTGATGTCTAGCCCTCTTGAATGTCGGCAATAATCAGGAGGTCCAGTGTGCAATTGTGCATGTTAAAGATCCCCTGGCAGTTAAAATTGAAAAGACCACCTCGTAGATCTCAGGCATGCTATGAAGTTTGTGGGCCAGGATTCTCCCGAAGATTTTCTCCAGATTCTCAAGGAGGATATCGCAGCACCTATGGGTTTGCCCGGTGTGCAGTGATCCTGATAACAAATAACAATATCGGAGGCTAGACTTTGCGGAAAGAATGACACAAAGGTGGATAAATACTATTAAACAAAGTTGCTGGTTGAAGCGTATATCATTGACATTGGTGGTCAGTGCTGCTGCAGAACTCCAGTGATATTGTCTATTGTTTGACTTTATTATGTCTTGGATATTTTTCTTAACAAGTAATAGTAGATACAATCCATGTGACTATATAAAGGTGTGTTTCTTTTCTTGACTGTGTGTCTTTATTAAATGCTGAGTTGCAGTAGGGTACTGGTTAGTGAGATGTTCTACTGAGCATATGTTAGGTTCGGTCATGATATGTTCATGAAACCTCAAATGGGTTTCTTTTTTTTTTTTTTTTTGACTAGAGAAGATAAGTAAAGTACCCCCCGTCACGCCAAGTGGCGTATAGGGAAATATGGTGTTAGTGACCCTATATTTTACAGACCTTCAGCACATGATTTTTGGGGTAATGTGGTCGGTATTACGCCCGTGCTGCTTTTACTTTCCCAGAAAAAATCCGGTACCCATTTTAAGGCTGGGTGAACCCGGAGCCGTCGGTTGGGATCGAACCCTACCCCTTGTCCGTAGTAGTCCAGTTCACTAACCACTGAGCTATCGCGGCTCCTACTAATTTTTAGGGAATTAGTAAAACCCAGGTGTCCTCGCCAGGATTACGAACCCCGGCTGTTGCCGTGGTAAGCCAACCGCCTATCGATTGCGCTAACCGGACACCCCAGAGAAGATAAGGCTGCTGCAAATGTTGACCATAGACCCAGAAATGTACAGATGGTTAAAAATATATTAACACTAACACTGTCTTCTTCTTCCTTCTATGTTCCCTGTGGAACATAGGTCTTTCCACAAGCACTTTCCAAGCTGTCCTGTTTCTAGCAATTCTCTTAAGATTATTCCACATCTCCTCAATTCTCTTCATCTCCGCTTTCACCTGTCATCTCCAAATATATTTTGGCTTCCTCTATGTCTTCTCCCTTTGAAATTTCAAAATAGGGCTTGTCTTGTAATACTCTTTGTTGGTTACAGCAGGATGCCTGTTATGAACAATTAAAAAAGGGTTGAGTAGGTTTTTATTATGTTACTACACCTTCCTGTATATACCCTGTTTATATTTCGTGCTCTTTATGTGTGTGTACTGTATATTATCTGTGTATACTGTTGAGTATATAAATCATAATTTTTTGGCCATGTAATGAGAAGAGAACAGCTGGAATATATTGTAACAAGTGGGAAAATTGAGGGACGAAGAGATAGAGGGAAGCAAAGCGAAAAGATACCAGACAGCTTAAGAGAATGGCTTGGCAGAAGGTCAACAACAGAAATGATAAATAACTGTTGAGATTGAGAGTTGTGGAGAAACATGATCACCTTCACAAGCAGGTATGACACTTGTTGATGATGATTCTTATTGAATCCAACAGTTTGATATATAACCATTCAGTTGCATGAACTATCCAAGTGTGTTAACTTTACTGTCTGCTGAAGGAGACTGAATGTTATTAATGGTGTGAAATCAGCTCTTATAATAATATAATAATTCTTTTAATATTTTATTGATCATCAAATTGAATAAAAGATAATACTCCTTATACATTATCAATTAGCTAGACTGGCAGTGTAGTTCTGGTAACTTATTTACTTATCTTTTGCCTACATCAGCTTTGGCTCTAGAGAAGCCTCAGTGGACTGAACTTCTCGTTAATATCACTTTTTCATATTTTTAACTCCAGTATCCACTTGGTTAGGTGTTCCCCGCCATACAAGCAGACTTTCCCTGTCTTCAGAGCTGCTCTCATTCATTTATTATCGAGAGTCTTGATGTTGTTTTGGTAGATTTCTTTTCCTGTCAATTTTGCCCAGGAAGCTGCTATTCTTGGCTTATTCTTTTTGATTATCACCTGCCACTAGGTAACATGTGCACGGGACCTCCTTATTTTTATTCATTATCTGATAAGGTTAAATATCACTACCATGAGCACAGGAGTGGTAAAACCACTGATTTGAATTTTAGAAAAATCTCCACTGCCTGTGGTGAGAATCGAACACAAGACCTTTTTGTCTTGGAGGCTGACGTCTTACCTTCAGACAACCCAGTCCCCCTAATATTTACTTTATATTATTCTTGTTTTAATCATCGTTTTCACCATAATTTTAACTTCTTGTCCAACAGATGTCTTCTGCAAGCTGTTTCCATTTGCTCCTGTTTTGGGTTCTTGTTTCTGCAAGAACAAACCAAACTGTTAAAAATGAGGTTAACATCAGTATTAAACCATCTGGTATCCATTTTTTAAAATGTAAATTGTCTCTTTATGTTTATGAGAATGTAAGTTTCACAGTTGACTCTATGTACCAATTACCGTTAAGACATTTCCACTTGCAATTTGTGATTACAACATTCGTTGATAGTCCTGGAGAACTGTCTTTAAAAGTGGAAGCTCAAAATAAAAATTAGCAGTTTATACATCTTTATTGTTGAACATAGAATATATCAATCTTCAACTGAATAAATAAACTGAAAAGACAGTAAAATTTATACAGGAAACGACATTTCAGATACAGACAATACTTCAGGCAAACGAAAGAAAGATAGATAGAACTGAATAAGTTAATGCTGTGAGAAAATGAATGTGATAATCACATGACTTAATGAGAACAGATAATGGAGATGAAGCAACAAATAATAATCATTAGTAAATTAGCATGTACCATATGGGACACTGAAACGTCAATAAAAACGTTATGCATGAACGGAGTAAGATCTGCTTTTGAATACAGCCTCACTGACTCATCTACTACTGTAGTATTTAAATGTTGTAGATGTTACACCGTCCCTTGAAACAGCCAGCAGCCTGCATCATTACGTGAACACAAGTGTCTCCAATATGAAAACAAAACATTGGCTACAGTGAATGGAAGAGGAGTTGTACAATCAAACTAACTGAGCTTTGGGGAAACATTAAACTAAAAAAGAGGCAAACTCTAGAGAAGTATTATTGAGGTCCTGAGTAATGAGGACAATTATTAAATATACAACTTGGCGTCACACTCAACTGCAGTGACATTGCAACATTTATATCCACTATTCTCAGGAAAATAAAGCTTCCCAGACTTAATTTATGATATTCCAGGTATTGTTAAACAACATAGTTGAAAACTACAGTAAAATGCATAGCCATCAGTTATATGTAGAATACACATTTCAATCAGAATTACATACATTTGCTGTTGGTCCATTGAAGAAAGCAAACACTGAATGAAAATGAGTGTTTATTATATTAAAGAGTACAACTCAACTTACGGCTATATTTACCAGCAGTAAGGAATTTATAGCATGCAGGAGAAGCTAATCCAGACCAAAGAAAGTAAGGATTCTCTCCACCCGTAGGTGTATTTAAAATATAGTGTAACGGGCCGTATTTTAACATGACCATTAGCATGTTATGGGTAATGTGGTCAGTACAACGCCAAACCATTTTGCTTTCACAGAAAAGAAATTCTTGTGCTCATTTTCAGAGGGCAGGTGAACCTTGCAACGACATCTGCATATCTGAGAATTGCACATGGACCATTCTGGTCAATAGTGAGCGCACTAAATACTTAGCCACTGCAGTTGCTGATTACATACAAGATGCAAGCGGAAAATAAAGAAGATATGTTGACATGGTATTACCCTTGATAGCATCCATAATGAGGAAAGCCTAGAAAATATTGACAAACGTCTGCTGGATGTAGATTGGAAGAAAAATGTGGCTGTTAAAATAAATGAACACAAGTTTCACAAGTCTGGCAAGATATTGTCATCGCCGTCTTTTTGTTTCTATCTATCTTTCGTTCGCCTGAAGTATTGTCTATATCTGCAATGTCGTTTCCTGTATAAATTTTACTGTCTTTTGTAATTCTTGCAGTGGCCCATATAGTTTTGTCTGTAGTGTTGTATCTATGGGCCAATGGATTTTCCTCAGTCTACTATATTCAGTGCAGTCTTGAAGTATGTGTTCAGCAGTCTGGGGTGCCTGTCCACATGTACAAGTAGTTGATGTGCCAATCTTGAATTTTGTATACATGTGACTATGGAGTCGATTGTGTCCTGTTCGTAGGCGTATAATGATAACTTGTTCATATCTATTCATATTATGAAAGGCATCCTGATTTGGGGCTTGTGGTCCTCTGATTGATTTGATTATCTGTTTCTTATGATGGTATGTAACTGGTGTATCTAGTTGTGTGCCTGTTGAACCTTCTTTTGCCAACTGATCTGCTTTCTCATTTCCTGGTATTCCACAGTGAGACGGGATCCACTGCAGGGCAACCCTGTGGTGCTTGCAGAGTTCAGTCAATAAGGTCTGCAGATGTGGTAATTTTCTGGATTGTAGTGCCTGGAGTACTGATCTTGCATCTGTCAAAAACACTACAGGCTGTGGGCTAAGATTACTGTTCAGCAGTTTTTCTATTGCCAACTTTATTGCTTGTATTTCTGCATCATAATTGTGACAATATTTCCCTGTTGCTATTTTATTCATATCCCTAGTGTTATTTGGGTACTCTATATATGCACCTGCTCCCCCATTCTTTACTGCATTCTGTGCTGATCCATCTGTGTACACACGAATCCATAGGTCTTGTGGGTATTCTTCATCCAGGAAACTGAGAGTTATTGTTTTTCGCTGTAGACTATTTTGTTCCTCTTTGTCAACTATTCCTTTCACTTCTGTCCGTATTTGAACTGATAATCCTGATTCATCTGTCCAGGGAGTCTGTTCTGGTATGGGCAGAAGGGGTTTAACAACTCTTGGCATGTCTGGTGTTTGTCTACTAATACGCTTGGCTTGGTGGATAAAGCTGCTTCTCTTAAGTCGTCCCAATGCAAGATTTTGGAATCTGTCCTTCATTGGATGTCTCGGCATGCATACAAATTTTTCTGCCTGTATCAGCACCTTTGTGTCTCTCCGTTCTCTCAGTGCTGGTATCCTCCACAATTTCTCCATCTCCAATATTGGTGTTGATTTCATTGCTCCTGTGATGACCCTAAGTGCCTGGTTTTGTACTTTATCCAGTTCTTGCAATGTGGTGTTGATGCTGAGCACCATGCGGATGATCCATATTCTAAATGTGGGCGTATACTCTGTTGGTAAACTTTACTGAGTATTTTCCCACTCGCACCCCATGTGGTTCCACACAACTTTCTTAGAATAGCCAATTTCCTCCTTGCTTTTTGGGTTGCCTTATTTATCTGCTGTTTCCAAGATAGTTTGTTATCAAATGTAACTCCGAGATATGTAGCTTGTATGTCTTCTTTCACAGGCTCATTGTTTATGTAGATGGCTCCTGCTTTTTGTTTTGGGGAGAGTGTGAAAAGTGTAGTACTGCATTTGTCTGTATTGATGCTGATACACCATCTATTTGTCCATGAATTCAGTGCATTCATAGCTCTTTGTAGCAATTTGGAGGCCACTGTTGCATACTCCTCTGTGCACCACATTACCAAGTCATCTGCATACATTGCCACTTTGATGCCATGTGGTAGTTCAGTAACTAGGTCATTGATGTAGATCAGAAAAAGTGTTGGAGATAGTACCCCTCCTTGTGGAACGCCCTGGCGCAATAAGACCTTCTTACTCTTAAGACCATCCAGTTGCACTCTGGCTCTCCTGTTATGCAGGTATGCTTTGACCCATTTGTACATCCTGCCATTTACTCCATAATTTCTCAGTTTCTTCAAAAGCCCTTCCTTCCATACCTTATCAAATGCTTTCTTTAGGTCTATCCATGCTGCTAGTACCAGTTTCTTTTCTTGAAACGCATCCTCAATTTTCTGGGAAAGATAGGTTGCTTTTTGTTTCTATAAAAACCATATTTCTACAACACTTAGGTCGCAACAACAAAAAACTGAAACATACGTAATGCAGGGGAGCCGCGATAGGTCAGTGGTTAGTAAACTGGACTGCAAAGGACAAGAGGTAGGGTTCGATCCCAACCGACGGCTTCCGGGTTCACCCAGCCTTTAATGGGTACCGGATTTTTTTCTGGGAAAGTAAAGCAGCACGGGCGCAGTACCGACCACATTACCCCAAAAATCATGTGCGGAAGGTCTGTAAAATATATGGTCACTAACACCATATTCCCTATACGCCACTTGGCGTGACGGGACTCTACTTTTTTTCTAACCGTACTGCAAATTCAGTTTTGTCAGATGTGTTGCATCTGGGGTTAGATACTACCATGTGCTGCATATTTTCTGTGTGCTCCGTTATGTAGAACAGGAGTGTCACAGATGCTAACATCTCTTTTTAAAAAAAAAATTAATTCATCCTTTGTTTGAGTAAATTTGATATTTTCATTGAGTTTCCATGTGATTGATTTACTCATCTAAAGTAATACAAAATACGATGCACTGAAGCTAAAACCCGTTAGACATGTAGCTATACATTGTATGGCCCTTTTCGTCTTGTCAGACTGTCTAGTGGAGGATATTTTGTATTTTTTTTGAGGTTTTGTTTTTGTCGAACAGCTTCTCTCGTGGCTAATTCTACCAGTGTTTGACAAACACACACCGCCACAGAATGAACAAGTCAGGCCCACTGATCCACAGGGTTTTCCATCCTTTTTCATGAGTCTTTTCTCTTCTAAGTTTTGACTTAGCACAGTCTCAAATGATGTTATACCATTCCTTATACATGCTCAGATATACATTAAAATAACATTACAATAACTCTTTGTAGCAATAATATTTGGAATATATCGCCCTAATAATTTTTGTCTAATAATAATAGTTTACAAAATACACGCACACACACTAATGTATACTAGCGGTACACTCGTGTAATGTTACGGCATTTAAATATTTCATTTATATGTTGAATGTAGTCAAATGTAGGCATCGATTAAACAACTGTAAAACATGCTGCCTTTGTGAACACCTGCATAAATGAGCTTAAAGAATATTTATAGCACTAATTGCATCAGCAATAATTGAGTATATAATGGCTGCGATGTCTAATAGAGTTACCACGATTGTGGCGAAGCACGTAGGCAGGGACCCTTCCCAACTTTAAAAAAAAATGTGTATAGAGTATAAAGGGCAAACAAATTATAATTTTAAACTTAGATCTTGAATAAATTCTTCATCGGTGTTGTGTACCCTTGATTTAGAGGCAATGCAGCAGGAGGTTGACGTCTGGGAGTCATGTCCCAGGCAGGCCCACCTCCCTTAGAGTGTCAAGAAGCTAAAGGGTTGAAACCCTTGCTCGACGGGGATTCACTTCTGATGATCAGATTGCCTCCTGCTGCGAAGCGCTACATAAAGAGTTTCCTATTACCAACAATGAAAAAGCAGGAGTGAAGGCAACAAGATGCATAGAGATGTGAAGCTGCTGTAAAGTTGATGATAATTACAATTTTTTTTTTTTAAAAAGAAGGAAAAAAGGTGGTACGATAACAGCTTTACGTGATAATTAACAAAACAAAAATCGACGTCTCGGCCAAGTAGGCTTTCATCTGGAACAACAAACAACGCAAACATATATATATATATATATATATATATATATATATATATATATATATATATAAGGATATATACACAAATCTTACTAAATGGTGATATTATGCTAGATACTCAAGAAAGGTCAGCCCGCTATTCATTCAGAAGCAGACCACGCTCTGGACTGCAGGAAAGTAACCTTTTTTAAAATGATCCTTTCTTGAGTTTCTAGCATATCGCCATGCAGTTAGATTGGTGTATATATCCTTATATATATGTATATGTATGAAGGGAGGTCAAAAAGTAATGCACACCAATTTTTTCTCGGAAACTATTCGGGCAAAATGTGTGAAATTTTCACAGATTGTAGCTGAACACCCCCTTTACACAACCTATTTTTCAACAGAATCTCCGACCAAGCGTATTGCCTTACGCCAACGCGAAACTAGGTCATGAATGCCTCGTTTGTACCAAGTTTTGTCCTGCTCGCGTAGCCATTTTTTAACTGCACGGATCACATCCTAATCATCAAAGTGTTTCCCACGCAGGAATTTTTTGAGTGGTCCAAACAGATGGAAATCTGAGGGAGCCAGATCAGGGCTGTAAGGAGGATGGGGCAGTACAGTCCAACCAAATTTGTTGATTGCTTCCCGTGTTACCAGACTTGTGTGAGGGCGTGCATTGTCATGTTAAAGCAACAAATCTGCAGATGGCTTATTAGGCCGAACGCGGTGGAACCGATTTTTGAGTTTTGTCAGTGTATTGATGTAAGCTGTCGAGTTGATTGTCTCACCTCTTGTCATTACATCAACAAGAATCACACCATCAATGTCCCAGAAGACAGTGATCATCACCTTTCCGGCTGATGGAGATGTTTTGAATTTTTTTCTTTTTGGTGACTGCGGATGATGCCATTCCATTGACTGCATTTTTGTTTCAGGCTCATAATAATGTGCCCACGTTTCGTCACCGGTAACAATTTTTGACAAAAACATTTCTCCTTCAACACCGAAACGCTCCAACAATTCAGAACAGAATGTTTTCCTTTGAACTCTGTGATCATTTGTTAGGCACCGAGGAACCCATCGAGCGCAAATCTTTGAATATCCGAGAGTTTTAAAAATTGCGATTGCACTTTCCTTGCTGACTGTAAGCTGCAATGCCAATTGCTGACTAGTGATACGCCTATCCTTACGAATAATGGCATCAGCCCGGTTTAACATGTCTGTGCTGGTAGCCGAGGCAACACGTCCAGAACGCGGTAAATCATGCAGCTCCACTCGTACACTTTCTGCAGCTTTAATTCTCTGAACCCAGCGACTAACTGTGCTCCTATCGACTACAGAACATTTGTACACTGCACACAGTCGTTTATGAATGTTTGCCACAGTTTCTTTTTCCGCAACCAGAAATTCTATGACAATTCGCTGTTTGTAACGGACATTGTTGACAAGCTCCATTTTAACGGTTCATAGATTGCGTAATATTTATCAGAATGCTGTGCAATTTGGTGCACATAATTGGAACATGTCATATTCCAAGTGTGCAAAATTTCATATTCCTATCTTTATTATTAGCCGAGAAAAAAATTGGTGTGCATTACTTTTTGACCTCCCTTTTGTTGTTGTTTTTGTTCCAGCTGAAGGCCTACTTGGCCCAAAACGTCGACTTTTGTTTTGTTAATTACCACATAAAGCTGTGACCATGCCACTTTTTTTTTTAAATTGTCAATGAAAAAAAAAACTGTTTGTTGAGTGCTATTTTGTTGTAAGCTCAACAATTTGTTCTACTTCCCCAGTCGTGGTAATATGTAGCTATCTTTTAAACACACGGACATGTGTGTACTAGATATTGCTAACTATAATTTTATTGAATATTTATATAATAGAAACCTTAGACAATTTTTAATTACTGGAATGTAAGAATTAAATTGTTTATCGAACGCAGCACTTTTTATTTTATTGTACGTTCAAATCAATACTCCCCGAAACTGGGCGTTTTCTTTTTAATGCTCACCAAACAGAATTAATGAATGGGGAGATAATTGATTGAATATTTACAAATGTATCTACGTCATCAAGAAATTAAAATACTATAATTTGTTATTTCTTATTAAAAGACTTGAAGCTTTAAAATATTACATTCTAAATCTGTTATATTGTTGAACAGTTCCACGAAACCATTAAATAACACGATCTTCTTCTTCTTCTTCTTCTTTCCTTCCTCATTTGCCTTTCAGCATCGAGGGAAGATATAATTTGCGGTCTTTTGCTCTTCTATTCGCTTCTGCTACTGTTATGTTTCCTAGTGCTTCTAATATTCCATCGATCCATCTTTTCCGTGGTCGACCCTTGGGTCTGGTGTTCTCTCAACGCTTATTGAAGGCTCGTTGTGTTGTGTTCGCTCTGCCTTGTCACATGGCCAAATCATTTTATGTTGTTTCTTTATATTATTCTATGGCGGGGGCTATTCCTAGCTTTTTTCTCAGTTCTTCATTTAATAACATGATCGAAGTAGCAATTGTATTTATAAAGTAAAATATGTTTGCAAGAGGAAAATGCATCTTCCCTATTTGTATTTATCTAAGTAATTCTACTAATTGGAGTCTGTAGAAATGTGGTTTTACAGAAGAATGTTGATAGTACCATGGACAGCTAAGAAGAGTAATGAAGATGTTCTGAGAGAGGTCAAAGCAAAAAGAGAGCTAATTTCCAATATTAGGAAGAAACAATCATCATTTTTTGGCCATGTAATGAGAAGAGAACAACTGGAATATATTGTAACAACTGGTAAAATTGAGGGACGAAGTGGTAGAGGGAAGCAAAGAGAAAAAAAATAACAGACAGCTTAAGAGAATGGCTTGGCAGAAGGTCAGCAACAGAAATGATAAATAACTGCCGAGATCGAAAGTTGTGGAGAGACATGATCACCTACGCCAGCAGGCCCGGTACTTGATGATGATGAATTCTACTCGCCTGCACATTTCACACATTGTTACTGCTGTTTTGTGACATATTAAGACATTACAGTGATCGGATTACAACACTATAATTAGTAAATCTCATCAAGCTACAGAGATGTATACATCCTTCTTTATTGTTTGTCTTTCATCGCTGAAAAGAGGGACAAGTGTAACCTTTCACTGACTTCTTTAGTTGTCAAACGTTCCTAATGTTCTCATATTTCGTTGATCCCCTTTCGGTCCATTGCTTTCAAATCCGTTGTCAATGGTTATGCGGATTGTGGTTTATTGTTTCTATCTTGTCAGGCTGCCAAACCATTGAATGTGTTGTCCTTTGTGTGTTCTACTACTGGGATGATTCATGATTGTCTTCGTAATTCCTGAATTCTCATTTGTGTCGACCAAGCTAATTCCCGTGCGTCTGTCACATTTAAATTCAGAGTTATCTCTCATATTGATTGCTCCCGTCATTCCATTTTTATTCTCGCCATTGAATTCATAAAGGAGCAACAAATAACATGTTTTGGCCACGTGATAACACAGGAAAATAATAACACAAGCCTCAACAAAAAAAAATGCTGCGTGAACACCAGATCCAACGGTCGACCATGAAATAGATGAATTGATAAGATATTAGAAACACAAGGAAACATACCAGCAGGAGAAGTCAACAAAAGTTAGGAAAGGAAAAAGAAGATGATTGCTGTAGAATTGATTGTCAAAGTCTAATATTGATGACCCAACATTGAGATGAGGTTGTGCCATGGAGAGCATTTTTTCTTCCATTACCACTACTGGTACTATTTGACAGGTGTTCAGACATGATTTAATATTGTTATAAGGATCGTTATCACTGCACACACAGACGGATCCTTAGGTGCTCCTATATCCCCTCCCCTTCGCAAGAATCTCGTAAAAATCAGAGAAGAATCAATGCCCCCGTACATCAGCTCTGTAGCATGCCCTGTGATCTATGATGTAGGGTTTTCCCGACAATTTTTTTCCCCAAGCATCGACCGAATTTGGGAGCCGCGATAGCTCAGTGGTTAGTGAACTGGACTACAAAGGACAAGAGGTAGTGTTCGATCCCAGCCGACGGCTTCCGGGTTCACCCAACCTTAAATAGGTACCGGATTTTTTTCTGGGAAAGTAAAGCGGCACGGGCGTAATACCGACCACATTACCCCAAAAATCATGTGTCGAAGGTCTGTAAAATTTATGGTCACTAACACCATATTCCCTATACGCCACTTGGCGCGACGGGGGCTTTTCACTCTCTTTTTTTTACCGACCGAATTTGTGGCCTTCTCTTTTTGTTGGCGAGTGCACAAAGGATCTACTGTTTATTTCTGTTACCATAGAGGGCTGCATCTCACTATCCCAAAGATCGGAGGAGGGGGATGGTAACCGCGAAGAAATTGCAGATTTTCCTATTTTGAAAAAATACACCGTCGCCTGTGATGAGACTTGAACCGGGTCCTTCTTGTACACAGTTCGACGCCCTAGAATACCCCTCTTCCCCCACTTACGCCTTTTTCTACTGCCTTCTCTTGGACAAGTGTGTAACTGTACGTTGTTACTCAGAAATGGAAGTGGAGCACAATGTTGCACATATTTTCCCACCACAGCCATGATGTGTAACTGCGGTGTCAACAAATATGTCATGATTATGCAACCAGAAGAAGACACATAAATTGAGCTGTCAAAAAGCTATTAAGTTTAACACTACAGGAAACTGAAAGGATGGGGTCTGTTCATATTGTCTTCTTTTGCAATATGTAGTGGACACAGTTTGCTGCAGTAGCGGTTATAAATAAGATGGAAAGGCTGTCACGGCACATTTGTCCTGCTCACCGTCAGACATTCTCATAAAGTATTTCATTGTTCGTGTGGCCTTTATGTAGCTCGCACATGCAATCGGGTTTATTCGTGAATGATCGTAAATTTGTTTCTTGATATCCTATGACTAGTTATTGAAGTCGCGCGTATGTGGAATTGTCGTTTGATGTGATTTACATACACACCATAATTGTTCAGTGTGTACAATGTTTCAGGTTATTTGCCTTTATAAGTTTGTCATAATCGGCATGCAGTTGATAGCGGGGAAGAGCACAGCCAGCTGTGCGTTAACTACAACGTCCTGAACGAAAACGTAATATATAACCTATGTTATGTTCTTATCATCATCACTGCACGCCGGGCACTTCCATAGGTGCCACAGTCTTCTCGAAATACTGGTAATCTGCGAATATAACCCTGACGCTTGTGCATGTTGCGTGTCCTTGGATCCATCAATTGGACACTCCGTTACTAGATTGTTTTTTTCTATCGGGGGGGGGGGGGGGGTGTGAAATAAAAATCCTTGAGTCCAACATGCCGTGGTGACTGTTTTGACCAAACGGCGTTTCCTCCTCTGGTTCTTGTTCTGTCATGAGCTCCCCGACATACACCAGCAATGGTAATATGTGTTGTAAAGATAGTTACTAGTCAGATTTCATTTCAACGCATGCAACTTAATTTAAGATTAACATCGTCCATTTAGTTATATACTGTTGCACGGAGTCAGATATGATAGGCCACGGAAGGGACCGTTGAGCTGGTTCATACCAATTCCCTAACCTATATCCTACATCGACATGACTCTAGTTTTAACATATTTTAATGGCTCTAAACGTGAGTGGGTGGGTGTGATATCTACAGACTGTCCTACATTCTACAAATAAAGTGAATACTGGTTCGTATCGCAGTTTGGGTTTTAAAAATAAAGTCACATCGCGACGACTGCACCGGGCAAGCTCTTTATTCTCCATCCCGATAGAAAGATCATAGCACATTTTAGGAGTGCAATAGAATAAGTAACTAGTTAACTATAGCAGCTAAAAAGACCAACGAGGAAATTATGAAAGAGGCTAACACTAAAAGAGAGCTCCCCAAAAAACAATTGAAAGAAACAGTCAACATTTTTCGGGCACATCATGAGAAGAGAAAAGTTGGAATACTTGGTTATAACTGGCAAAAACAAAAGGAAAGAGAGATCGCGGACGACAAAGAGAGAATATATTGGATAGCTTGGTGTCATGGCATGGAAAACAGTCAACAACAGAAATGATACGATGCACTGTAGATAGAAGATTGTGGAAGGACATGATCGACTACGCCAACCGGTATGGCACAGTGTGATGATGATGAGTTAACTATATAATCTTACGAAAATGTTAAAGCGTAGCATTATGTAAAAATACACAAGTTCATGTGCTGATGGTAGATCAGCAACCCTTCCTTCCGGCGCATTTTGATATCCAGGATTTTGTGGCGCTCAAGATAATTTCTCTGCAGGCTCGTTACCGCTTTGAACATTTCTTAAATCACATCCCTGTTAATGTGGCTTAGTCGTTTGTATTTAACAAAAAAATAATCATTGCTTTCAACCTCTCGCTGTCATAATAGATTTGGTTGATTTCTAGTGTGATAATTATTCAAGGCACTTTTTTTGTGTTCTTACCAGCAGCAGTTAGATTAACGTATACTTTCAGCTGTCAGTTTCTAATGTAGATTTTTTAACTTTATTGCGTTAAAGTTAAAAAAAATAACTAAAACGTGTAACAAGGGTGTTTTAGAAGAGACCAGAGCAATAAGACATGTTAACAACATCAAGGGGAAACAATAATTTTTTGACCAGTTATGATAAGGGAACAGCTGAAATAAATATATTGTGACAGCTGGAAAGTAGATATCAGGCAGTTTAAGAGAACGACGTTGGAAATGGTAAACATTTGCAAGAAGTTACGGAGAAATATTGCCCACGTCAGCATGCATGGTACAGAATAATCATGATTAATCAACACTTTCTTCCTTTTATCTCCATGTTAATTTTGGTTTTCAACTTGAAAATCCCTTGTCAGCGAGGTAGCGCTTGCTATTGCCTTGCACCATAGTGCACTTAATTTGCGTCATCGTAAAGCCATTAATAGCGGTAAAGCCTTAAGATTTAAGTTTAATTAATTATCTAAACATGTTTAGTTTACTCTTAATCTTCTAGGTTTAAAAAATCTAGTATAAACGTAACACACACACACACACACATATGGATACAGAATTTGTTAGCTTAATTATCGTGAACGAGCGAAGCATTAAATTAAATTGTAAATTTACACTTTAAGAACTTTCAGCTCTCCCAAATAAACAAACATCTTTCCCGTGTGCGATTTTCTTGAACACAGCTCCAACAGTGAGCCCCAGTAATCTTCTTAATTATTCGTGGGAGTTTATTTGTGAAGAGATATTCGTCATGTAGCTATTGGAGCACATGTAAAAAGTAACGAGTTTCCTTTCACACCTTGTGACGTATGGGAAAAATAAAGTGTTAGAACTCATATTTTTACCACCCTCCTCCCAAATATCATCATCATGTGCCACGGCGGTCGGCATAGGCGATCATATCTCCACATTACTCGGTCCTTCATACTTGTCATAATTTCAGTCGGCGATCTTTTATTATGCCATTTGGATGAGCTGTTCAATGTTTTTCTCTCTTGTTTTTCCTCTGCTGTTCTTTCCTTTCATTCTGTCCGGTGTTATAATATTCTCAATTACTTCCTTTCGCAACATATGCCAATAGATGTAGATTTTCTTTTCCTTCTAATTCTCACGATATTTCTGGTTTCTCCAGCTCGTGTTACACGTTCTTCATTAACAGTTTAGCTTTGTATGGAACTGGTAGCATTCTTGTGATAACATCTGAGCTGCCTCTAATGTTCTCTTTGTTGTCTTTCTTATCGTCCATGACTCACTTCCATACAGTAGAACCACAATACGTTCTATATAGCACTTTAAGACACGTTTTGTAGCATTACAAGTAAAGTAAAGTACCCCCGTCACGCCAAGTGGCGTATAGGGAATATGGTGTTAGTGATCATAAATTTTACAGACCTTCGGCACATGATTTTTGGGGTAATGTGGTCGGTATTACGCCCGTGCCGCTTTACTTTCCCAGAAAAAAAAATCCGTTACCTATTAAAGGCCGGGTGAACCGGAAAGCATCGGTTGGGATCGAACCCTACCTCATGTCCTTTGTAGCCCAGTTCACTAACCACTGAGCTATCGCGGCTACCTTTTCTAGCATTAATTGACAATAATTTGTCATATAGGATATTTTTTCATTCGATGGAATACTTTCTCTGCTTATCCAAATCTGTTTCTAATTACTACAGTACATCAGCAAAAAAACAACGAGCAAAAATGATTTTTAAAAAATAACACCAGAAAAACAGAATTTCATAAACCATTGAATTGATTGTAGTTCTCATTTCAAAGGATTCCGCTAAGTCAAGACTAGTTAGTATTTCTCCAAATCTGTTTCTAAGTACATCTGCCATATGATGCTAATTTTCATTTGAATCTATACACTTGTTTCAGAATTGTTCCATTTTGTTTTACTCTACATTCTTGTGTGTTCTCCCAAATATCTCTCTCTCTAAAGTACCCCCGTCACGCCAAGTGGCGTATAGGGAATATGGTGTTAGTGACCATATATTTTACAGACCTTCGGCACATGATTTATGGGCTAATATGGTCGGTATTACGCCCATGCCGCTTTACTTTCCCAGAAAAAATCCCGTACCCTTTTAAGGCTGGGTGAACCCGGAAGCCGTCGGTTGGGATCTAATCCTACCTCTTGTCCTTTGTAGTCCAGTTCACTAACTTCTTAGCTATAGCGGCTCCCATCTTCTCCATTACTTCATATCTAGTCACACATGCAGACTGTACCTATCACTGTGCTGCTTTCTCTCGTATTGCCTGTCCCAGATATCGATTTCCTTTTCAGATCTACTCATCATCATCGAGTTCCGTCTCCATATCGAAGGTTGGCTACCATGGATTGGCCAGTCAGCCCCTGTCTCTTGCTTTGATGGTGCAGGTTGTTATAGGCGGAATTGTCCATCTTTTGATGTTACTCGTCCATGTTCGTCTTGGTCTGCCCCTGCCTCTTTTACCTTGTATTTTTCCCTTCCAAGATTACTTTTAGTAGGCTGCTATGTCTTTTAACATGCCCAAAAATCCTATTGGTCTTGTTTGAATTGTGTTGAGTAGTTCTCTTTTCAACTTAAGAGAATGGCTTGGCAGAAGGTCAACAACAAAAATGATAAATAGCTGCCGCGATCAAAAGTTATGGCGAGACATGATCACCTACGCCAGCGGTCCCGGTACTTGATGATGATGATGAGTTCTCTTTTCTTTTTTAGATGCTTTAAGACTTCATCTTCTGTTTTCTTTTCATTCCATTATATCTACTGCACCGCCGTTTTTGTTATTTCTTTCCATATTATCTGTGCAATGATTAATTCAGCCTTATCTTATGTTAAAAGAAATGCTTTCTCAAGGGGCGTGCAACATGGCTTCATATTTATTAGCCAAAAAAAATACGAGCTACGGAAATGAGATGCTGGAGAAAGATAATATGTATTTCATACTGAAACCGAGTCATCGTCGATAAAGTCCGTAAAATAGAATGCGGAGCCGAAGGCACGCCTACCAGCACCAGAGCTGGAAGTTGTCAGCGACCCACAGCTGATGGCTTGCGCCAGGATCAGTGAACCAGAACCATCCAGACCCTGCTCCACCTCTCCGCTGTGACTCCAGTAACAGACTAACCTGTTTAGTCTGGCCAAGCGAGTAGGGATCGAAGAGAGAAGACAACCCGGTACTTAAAAATGTTGTGCTGAAGTCGGATGTGTTGGGCCGAAAGGCGCAAATATAACAGTTATACTGCAAACCACAACACAACGCTGACACATCCACTACGTCCTTGTAAGGGCGGATGATGAAGAGGAATATTCTAGTCTACCACGATATTCTAGAATACTTTAGTCATCGGGCGAACGCAACCAACCACCGCCAAATAGAATGCACTGAAGAGCTGGACGATGTAGTGATCGTGTCACTGTGTAGAAATATATGATTGACACTGTACAGAGGTATGTGACCCGTTATCATTGCTGACTGAAACAATTTTGCAGAAAACAGGCACACGTATGAAAGTCAGATAATAAGAGGGTGAAAAACAACAAGCACAAATAATTTAAAACAAAATCTTTTCTGTTTGGTTTGTTTACCTACTGCCATTTTATTCAAGAATGACTTCCACGGTTTGACGTAATTTGATAAATATTTATTTAATTTGATAAACCATCGAATAGTAGATAGTAGTTGTCATTTCAAAGTGATCACGCTAAGTCAAGACTACTTAGTCTGCTAATAATACTTTCCTAGTGGGAGACAACTACTGCTAGGACCACTTTCCTAGTGGGAGACAACTATGATTGTAGGCATTTGGTGCTTTGCTGAAACGTAAAGTAAATCCTCAAAAGCTAGACATGGAGAGGTTCCGAACAAATACCTACTGGCGACGACTGCATTGAATCGATAGGTGCGAAACACAGAGCAAAGCAATCTACTGGTAAGTGTTCGAAGAACAAGACGACTTCAGAAGGAGATGAATCTGCTCTTACAGTAGAAATATTGTCGTTAACGGTGCCAGAATGTAAACACTTAAATGTGCTTGGAGTGGATTTGTTATTTTGCTTTATAATTTGAACAGAGCTTGCACTGAAGCAAACAACTCGATTAAAGTCAACATTTCAAAATACAAACTCATTTTAACAAGAACAGTTAGTAATCGATAAAAGTGAAAGTTGGAATACAGAAGGCGAGCAAATGAAAGCTATTTAGAGCCGCGCCTGAAGAAAAGGGACGAGAATAGTTTGGTAGAAAGACAGCAGCCAAATTGATAAACAATTGTAAAGAATTAGTTATCAGCGGGCATACTCACCAACTGGTAGCCGCGATAGCTCAGTGGTTAGTGAACTGGACTACAAAGGATAAGAGGTAGGGTTCGATCCCCATCGATGGCTTCCGGGTTCTCCCAGCCTTAAAAGCCCGTGCCGCTTTACTTTCCAAGAAAAAAAACCCGGTACACATTTAAGGCTGGGTGAACCTGGAAGCCGTTGGTTGGGATCGAACCCTACCTCTTGTCCTTTGTAGTCCAGTTCACTAACCACTGAGCTATGGCGGCTCCCGGGTGGATGATATAAGCTACGTAAAAGATTCTGACCATTATAAACAACATTGTCTGGGGTTGTAAAATATAAATTACGTGGATAACTGGTATGTAATGTTGATAGTGATGTTAACGAATGAACACGGACCCCAATTGATTCAGGTGGTATCAGCCTACATGTCTGTGTAATAAAACTGTTGGAATGTGCTAATGCGGCACATATATTCAAGTGTTATAGCAATGGAAATACTGCCAGGCGCTTTGGCTCGTCTGCTATTGAACTCAGATCATTTAAGCCAGCGCGTTATCCATCGGCTGCTAACGCCGCCGGTTAAGTCTTCTGATCTTGTTTATTAACTGTATGTCCCTCTTCATTGTCGTTCTTAATTGTCTTCTGATCTTGTTTATTGACTGTATGTCCCACTTCATTGTCGTTCTTAATTGTCTTCTGATCTTGTTTATTGACTGTATGTCCCTCTTCATTGTCGTTCTTAATTGTCTTCTGATCTTGTTTATTGACTGTTTGTCCCTCTTCATTGTCGTTCTTAATTGTCTTCTGATCTTGTTTATTGACTGTATGTCCCTCTTCATTGTCGTTCTTAATTGTCTTCTGATCTTGTTTATTGACTGTATGTCCCTCTTCATTGTCGTTCTTAATTGTCTTCTGATCTTGTTTATTGACTGTATGTCCCTCTTCATTGTCGTTCTTAATTGTCTTCTGATCTTGTTTATTGACTGTTTGTCCCTCTTCATTGTCGTTCTTAATTGTCTTCTGATCTTGTTTATTGACTGTATGTCCCTCTTCATTGTCGTTCTTAATTGTCTTCTGATCTTGTTTATTGACTGTTTGTCCCTATTCATTGTCGTTCCACGTTCCTTGAAGGTTTAAAGGTTTCACTGGTTTCAAGTGAGGTCTTTATCGGTGCAGTTTGACTGTTGTCTATTTGAGTAGGGAAACATACTAGAGTAATCTGCCGTGCCTGATACCTCATTTAGCTGCATCCTTGGCGCCTTTATTGTGTCATGCATCTGATCATTTTGATTGTTTGTTCACGGTCTTTCTCCGTTCATTTTATTTTCTGTGTGTGCCTGTTGCAGGTTTTGTTTTAATGTTTTCCCCACCTGGTTTTCTTGGAATATTATACAATGGTCTCTTGGTCTATTTCAACTCTAACGGCTTGCAACGAGCTAAATATACATTTTGATGTCAGATCTGGCTATATGCAATATAGACAGCTTCTATCACGAGAGAAACAGCTCAGTAAAACAGCATAAGGCACTAATATATTACCAAACTACTGAGTGATTATAATTGATTACTACCATCTGGGGTGTCCGGTTAGCGCAATCGATAGGCGGTTGGCTTACCACGGCAACAGCCGGGGTTCGTACCCTGGCGAGGACACCTGGGTTTTACTAATTCCCTAAAAATTAGTGGGAGCCGCGATAGCTCAGTGGTTAGTGAACTGGACTACTACGGACAAGGGGTAGGGTTCGATCCCAACCGACGGCTCCGGGTTCACCCAGCCTTAAATGGGTACCGGATTTTTTCTGGGAAAGTAAAGCAGCACGGGCGTAATACCGACCACATTACCCCAAAAATCATGTGCTGAAGGTCTGTAAAATATAGGGTCACTAACACCATATTTCCCTATACGCCACTTGGCGTGACGGGGGGTACTTTACTTTACTTACTTACTACCATCTGTCATTATGTCGGAGACCATATTTTTCATATAAACCTCGTACTGCCTATTTCAAAATATAAAGAGCTCTTGAATACTTTATTTTACAATGATTCTTTATGCTCTGTTTAATTAAAGAACAACAACTCATTTATAATCTGTTTAAGTTACATAAAGTAAATAGAAACCACCAAAGATATTAACAGTTCATAGCAATAATAAAACCTTATATAACAGCAGGATCAGATAATAGACATACACACTTAGAAGGTAATGGGGATATACTGAATGGGCTCAGTAAACGAACGTTTTAATAAATAAATACACATTTTTGGTGTAAATAACATGATGAATAGGGGTACACGTTTTCGCATAAAGAAATTCACAATCAGGACACTTTCTAAAGCGGTGATTTCGAGTCTAAGGAAGAAGCAAACAAGAACGTATAACACACGTTTCGGAAGGCACAAGCTCTATATAGATCATTTTTTTTACTCTAGGAACAATATTCAGAATAGGGATACATTTACATAAAGTTTGTTGATTTTTGAAAAAGCTTTTGACAGTATTCATGTTTGCAGCTTGTGGAAAATTGTGAGTAGGTTTGAAATTTTAAAAATCAAAATAGTAAGTCATTAAAAGCATGAATATTACATTCACATGCTCACCGATCACATTAGTTACTGGTTCAAAATGAAGTCTGGAGAATGTATCAGATAATATAATAAACGTAATCTACATTGTTTAAGAGAACATAAAAAAATGGACATGCCAGGTTTCGTAGCGTCACACAGAATGTCTGGATATAGAAATTGACGCAGAAGATGATGAAATCTGCCACTTGTGTCCCAGCCACCCCACAGAATATTCAATGCAGCATGGCACAATATAAATAAAACAAACACCAGAAGACTGGCAACAGCAGTCGTCGTACTTATATGGAAATAAACGATTCTCAAACGACGTTCCGAAAAAAAAAACAGAGGATGTACTGACACTCTATTCATATTAAAACAGCTGGCAGAAAAGACAACAGAACAAAGTGTGTACATAGCTTTCATTGACCAGGAAAAAAGCATTTGATCGAGTGAAGAGAGAACAACTGTGGGAGATATTAACAACGTACGGAGTTAGCCAACATCTAACCAACCTAGTTAACAACATACGGAGTTAGCCAACATCTAACCAACCTAATTAACAACATACGGAGTTAGCCAACATCTAACCATCTTAATTAAAAGTTTCTACATCAACAGTGGCTGCACAGTCAGAACAGCAGCAGGCTACACAGACCACTTTGAAGTTAGATAAGATGTAAGACAGGGCTGCGTGCTATCCCTCCTACGGTTTATCACCTACATGGACTATATATGCAAGCTAGACTTCTCTATGCAAGTTCTGGTGCCATGAATGACCTACCCTCAATGATCTCATCACGCATGTTGCAATCTTCTTATCTTTCGTCGAAAATGATTCTGATATTTATATTAGAGGAATGGCAATAATTGATGAGCCATGTTTTGTTGTCATTGATATGTTGCACTTTCTTGTTGTGAAATGATGACAATTGATTTGCCACTGCGTTCCCATTTTCATGTTTTGTTATATTATCTCAGTATTATTAATTAATGTCAATATGATATTAATGTTATTGGTTGTCAGTATCTGATTGCATGTCCTTTACAGACTGCTGCGCTTATCATAGCTCGTCGGAAATAATCTTGAAATAAGTGGTTATATTAAAGGGAAATTGGCTAACAGTAGAACTTACGACAGAACCTACATTTCTATGAGCTGAAATTTAAAATGGTATAGAAGCCATGAGAAATGAGAAAGCTGCGGGTACTTCAGATTGTATTGGAGAGAATTAAAATAAAAATGGGGGGGGGGAGGGGGGGAGTGAACAATAATTTAGATTTAAAAAGAGGGGAGGCTATGGCAAAAGAGAAACTTTCACCTGTATAATTGTTGTTCTTGTTGTTATCGTTGGCTTCACAGTACTCCGAGCAAATCCGTAGGTCCTCAGTCACTTTAATCAGATGATGAAGTAAGTAAAGTACGGGACTTGAACCGGCGTCTTAGCACGCGAGTTTCCACCCATATGTGCTCGGCCGCCTATCCAGAAATGTTCGGAGAATTATGGATAGTGTCGCTTCAAGCATTGAATCTCACGATGCGAGGCGGAATTCCTCACCTTCCCAGTGTAATACCCTGGTACCCATTTCTGCCAACGGCTGGGTCGACCGTGGTAGTATTTTTTTTTCCCAACCACGAATACAATTCACACTGCTCCCAGCGGGAATCGAACACAGGTTGTCCGAACGTCGGTAGTCCAGTCGGGTGTAGTGTGTGATGAAGAGTGTACACTGATGATTCTATTAGCGCTTTGGCCGTGCGCACACTTAGCTCGTTCTTACAAGCTGTCATTCCCACTTGTTCAACGCTGGTATTCCCACTTATTCAACGCTGGCATTCCCACTTGTTCAACGCTGTCATTCCAATCTGTTCAACGCTGGCATTCCCACTTGTTCAACGCTGTCATTCCAACTTGTTCAACGCTGTCATTCCAACTTGCTCAACGCTGTCATTCCCACATGTTCAACGCTGTCATCCCCACATGTTCAACGCTGTCATTCCCACTTGTTCACCGCTGTCATTCCCACATGTTCAACACTGTCAACCCCACATGTTCAACGCTGTCGTCCCCACATGTTGAACGTGTCGTCCCCACTTGTTCAACGCTGTCATCCCCACATGTTCAACACTGTCATCCCCACATGTTGAACGCTGTCATCCCCACTTGTTCAACGCTGTCATCCCCACTTGTTCAACGCTGTCATCCCCACTTGTTCAACGCTGTCATCCCCACATGTTCAACGCTGTCATTCCCACTTGTTCACCGCTGTCATTCCACATGTTCAACACTGTCGTCCCCACATGTTGAACGCTGTTGTCCCCACATGTTGAACGCTGTTGTCCCCACATGTTGAACGCTGTCGTCCCCACTTGTTCAACGCTGTCATTCCCACATGTTCACCGCTGTCATTCCCACATGTTCAACGCTGTCATTCCCACATGTTCACCGCTGTCATTCCCACATGTTCAACGCTGTCATCCCCACTTGTTCAACGCTGTCATTCCCACATGTTCACCGCTGTCATTCCCACATGTTCAACGCTGTCATTCCCACTTGTTCAACGCTGTCATTCCCACTTGTTCAACGCTGTCATCCCCACATGTTCAACGCTGTCGTCCCCATTTGTTCAACGCTGTCATTCCCACATGATCAACGCTGTCATCCCCACTTGTTCACCGCTGTCATTCCCACATGTTCAACACTGTCAACCCCACATGTTCAACGCTGTCGTCCCCACATGTTGAACGTGTCGTCCCCACTTGTTCAACGCTGTCATCCCCACATGTTCAACACTGTCATCCCCACATGTTGAACGCTGTCATCCCCACTTGTTCAACGCTGTCATCCCCACTTGTTCAACGCTGTCATCCCCACTTGTTCAACGCTGTCATCCCCACATGTTCAACGCTGTCATTCCCACTTGTTCACCGCTGTCATTCCACATGTTCAACACTGTCGTCCCCACATGTTGAACGCTGTTGTCCCCACATGTTGAACGCTGTTGTCCCCACATGTTGAACGCTGTCGTCCCCACTTGTTCAACGCTGTCATTCCCACATGTTCACCGCTGTCATTCCCACATGTTCAACGCTGTCATTCCCACATGTTCACCGCTGTCATTCCCACATGTTCAACGCTGTCATCCCCACTTGTTCAACGCTGTCATTCCCACATGTTCACCGCTGTCATTCCCACATGTTCAACGCTGTCATTCCCACTTGTTCAACGCTGTCATCCCCACATGTTCAACGCTGTTATTTCCACATGTTCAACGCTGTCGTCCCCATTTGTTCAACGCTGTCATTCCCACATGATCAACGCTGTCATCCCCACATGTTCAACGCTGTCATTTCCACATGTTCAACGCTGTCATCCCCACATGTTGAACGCTGTCATTTCCACATGTTCAATGCTGTCGTCCCCATATGATCAACGCTGTCATTCCCACATGATCAACACTGTCGTCCCCACACGTTCAACACTGTCGTCCCCTCTTGTTCAATGCTGTCATTTCCATTTATCAAGCTCTGTATTCAAAATTGTAGTCGTACGATCACATCATCACTGAAGAGCGTGTCAGTTTCCATTGTAGTCATTGAGAAGGCATTAAGACCTGGCTGTCATCTCCACAACAGGTGCACCCGAGACCTGTCAATAAACTGTTTCATTGCCATATATACGCTGGTGACAGTGGCGGCACATTCATGCGCCTTTTTTTGGTCTCTCTTTTGAAAGGGTGTAACTATATGTCATTCACTTATGCACATGACATCGGTTTTTTTAAATTTTGAAACGTCGACTGAGTGTCTGTCACGGCAATTATCCCCTCCATTTGTGTCTTTGAAATCCACTTGCTTGCGATTGTACTGGTTGAATCTCCATTTGACCACGTTATGTTGTTGCAGTGTAAGCTCCAGTCTGCTCCTGACTGTAGTCGAGAAACCCAATCTCAACATCTTGCCTCGCAGCGCAGACTCGTCAGTGTAGATAATAACATCACTTTCTTTGGAAGTTAAAAAAAAAAAAAAAAAGTAAAGAGCCCTTGTCACGCCAAGTGGCGTATAGGGAAATATGGTGTTAGTGACCATAATTTTCAAAGACCTACGGGACATGATTTTTGGGGTAACGTGGTCAATATTACGCCCATGCCGCTTTACTTTCCCAGTAAAAAATCAGGTTCCCATTTCAGGCTGGAAGAAGACGATCAGGATCGAACCCGACCTCTTGTCCTTTGTAGTCCAGTTCACTATTGAGTTATTATTTGTGGGTCAGCATCACTGCACTCTGAACAAGCCCATAGGTGCTCAGATCCCTTCATCAGCAAGTCTCGCAGTGTCCAGCGACTGAAGACTCCAGTTCTGTGTTGACTGATAAGTCTTCTTACATGCCCACTTAGTTTCTCGTTTCTGACTTTGCCTTTCTTAACTCCCATCTCTTTCAACCGAAGGAGTGACGTGGACTCGTGGACTTTCAAGTTCACTAACCATTGAGCCATCGCGTCACCCTTTCTTTGGAAGTTCCAAACATTAAATATGCGATTTCAAGGTCTTTACTCCCACAGCACCAACCTCTTCCGCAATGACAGATTTGGGACAGCTTCCCATCTCCACACATGGATGGCACACGTTCCCATTATGTATTGCTCCTTGATTAAAACCAGGGCGGTTACGTCAATTACTCATCGACGGAAAAAAAATATGAGTACCACCGAAGTCGAAGTTATTTGCCTTGGCGGGAAGGACCCCTTGCCAGGAAAAAATGGATTAACGCGCACAATTCAGTTCCTAGTCTCTAGGACTTCGTCAGAGGTAAAAGCTGGCCAACGAAAAAAAAAAAAAAAAAAAAAAACAGAGCCAACTGCAGATTCACTAAACCCGCAGGCAGAAAATAAGACTCGAACACCCTCCAACTAGAGTGACGTTTACAGCTATAGGAGCTGTATACGGTTGACGTCACTCTACCCACAACAATTTCTGCTCGCAAAGCTGAAAACGTCACGCTAGCTGGTTTTTCGGTGACTCCCTCTCAGCCCGCAGGCCTAAGTGAATCTATAGTTGGCTGTGGTACAACCCATGGTCTGCTTTAGATTGGCTTGAGCGTAGAAAAGGAAACCCCGAAAAACCTCCACTAGCGTGACGTACCTCTGCTATCTGAGCTATAGACGGCAGATCCATAGCCGCCTCTGCTCAGTAGCTAAAACGCCATTATAGTGGAGATATTCCGGGGTTTCCCAGTCTGTGGCCAGGCCGATCGAAAGTAGACTATGATTCAACAGACGAGTAACGTGTCTGATCGTCATTTAAACTATTTCTATACATTCCCTGCATAAGAATTCCTCCCTTTCTTTTTCGTCACTTTCTCCTGTACTCGTTCAGGTGTCGAGGGAGATACAAAGTTCTGGTTCTCGCCCCTTTGACGGCTTCACTCATTGTCAATTGATGTTGCTGTAGTGTATTTTTGATGTCTGACCCTCTTACTCTGGGTCTACCCATTGCTCTTTCCCCTTCTCTTTTATTATATGCTTTGTATAGTTAGGAATCCCACGGCGTTCTTTTTAGATGGGCAAACCGATTTATTTGTCGTTTGGCACGATCAACTTTATTTTTACATCATGTGCTATATACATTATCCTTTGACTTTGCACATCATGAACATCTTATATCATATCTTATAAATATGTATATATATAGTTGAATTGAAGAGACCTGAGACTCATATGCGAGTATAAAGAATATTATAAAATATAAGAAAAAAAGTGAAATAGACTAAACATGAAGACAAGAACACGCGACAGAAAGAAATAGAAAATTAGAAGCAGTAAAACGAAAATGTTTTTAACAGCATTTTTTTAGATATTTAAAATAAATAATACACCTGAATTTTTTAAATTAAAAATATTTTGGCAATTAACGCACGATAAATAAAGTATAACGACTTTTTTCAAGAAACATGAACAAAGTATAACGACGTTTTCCAGGAAGATAAACAAAGTATAACGACATTTTCCAGGAAGATAAACAAAGTATAACGACATTTTCCAGGAAGATAAACAAAGTATAACGACATTTTCAAGGAAGGTAAACAAAGTATAACATTTTCCAGGAAGGTAAACAAAGTATGACGACATTTTCTAGGAAGATAAACAAAGTATGACGACATTTTCTAGGAAGATAAACAAAGTATGACGACATTTTCTAGGAAGGTAAACAAAGTATAACGACATTTTCAAGGAAGGTAAACAAAGTATAACGACATTTTCTAGGAAGGTAATCAAAGTATGACGACATTTTCAAGGAAGGTAAACAAAGTATAACGACATTTTCTAGGAAGATAAACAAAGTATGACGACATTTTCAAGGAAGGTAAACAAAGTATAACGACATTTTCAAGGAAGATAAACAGAGTAGAATGACATTTTCAAGGAAGATAAACAGAGTAGAGTGACATTTTCAAGGAAGATAAACAAAGAATAACGACATTTTCAAGGAAAATAAACAGAGTAGAATGACATTTTCAAGGAAGATAAACAGAATAGAATGACATTTTAAAGGAAGATAAACAGAGTAGAATGACATTCGACAATGTTGTCGATCTAGTGTCACGAGGTCGACACAAGCAATTAACTATAAGACGGAAGAAGGTGATGAAGAAGGCTGTTATTGCATTCCTGATTTCTCAGGTTTTGTTGTAGGTCTCGTCGTGCTCACCTTAGAGACAATGCTATACTAAGTCTAGTGTATGAACGCTGGACTCTGTTGCAAGGGCTACGGCGGTCTACACCTCCTTAGTCAGATTGTTTTGACACAGATTGTTATCGGGGAGCCCAATTTGGAGGTGAGGCGATGTCTTGATCAACTGTGAGTCGCTGACATTTTCCTAGCTTGTGTCATACCTTAAAAAGAACGCTTGGATATACGGAAACGCAAACCACATAAAGAAAGTCACATTGGTAGAAGGCCTACATTATAAATAAAACAAAGTCTGACCTATGGTAAAATGGACCCGTAATATTAATATGTATCCGTGAAAGTTCAATCATAGTATGCCATCAGGGCAAAGCGACAGAGCACTCCAATCTTCGATGGGAGACAGCAACCATCCGACATGATCTTTGTTTCTAAATGTATCACATCACTGACATAAGACCTTAATAGCTAGCTTTTTTATAGTGGGTACTAGAATTAAATTATCTAAATTACATTTAGTAGCAGTGGTGCTCATCGATATTTGCGCTCAAGGTAACTGTGTATGTTCTTTAACATGACGGATATTGCACTAACTGTACATAAAAGAGGCTGTAGAATTTTAGCGTTCTCCTAAGACAGCAGTCACCATGGTGAGGACAGCATTGGTAATCATATTAATTGGAGGTCACTAATCATCGAGGCAAACAGGAAGTGAAAAATGTGAAACAGCAGGCGTGATAAAGTAGTAGAGACAAAAGGAGATGACAAGTGAATCACACAAATTCTGACAAATACAAATTATGAGAGATGAATTGATCTTGCACGCTGCAATGCCTGGCATATCCTGAAAATTACACAAGAAACACGTGCGAATTTTAGCCGCATTTCCAGCTAAGAAAAATACACCATCTGCATATTTAACATGTGTTTCCTGGATGATTCCACATTTTGTCACTTCATCATTTTGTATTTGCTTCGTTCTGTAGAAAGTTCACAGTTGTTCTGTTGTAGGGGGAGTCTGTGGAATGCGATGTTTAACACTAAGAGCATGCCCACAAACCGAATTCGGGTCTGGAGTTCTGAAGTTATAAGGCTTGATCACCAATATATGATATTATTGGGGAGACTAGGTAGTCATGAGGTAAAACGTTGGTCTCTAGATAGAATCACACAACAGACGGTGGGAATTTTTCATTTCCAACCCGTGGTTTCCTCGTGACTTTACCATCCCCTGGTCTCTGGGTAGTGAGATCCGATGTTTAGCCCTCTCTGGGTAGTGAGATCCGATGCCTAGCCCTCTCTGGGTAGTGAGATCCGATGTCTAGCCCTCTCTGGGTAGTGAGATCAGATATCTAGCCCTCTATGGGTAGTGATGTCCGATGTCTAGTCCTCTCTGGGTAGTGAGGTCCGATGTCTAGCCTTCTCTGGGTAGTGAGATCCGATGTCTAGCCCTCTCTGGGTAGTGAGATCCGATGTCTAGCCCTCTCTGGGTAGTGAGATCCGATGCCTAGCCCTCTCTGGGTAGTGAGATCCGATGTCTAGCCCTCTCTGGGTAGTGAGATCAGATATCTAGCCCTCTATGGGTAGTGACGTCCAATGTCTAGCCCTCTTTGGGCAGTGAGGTCTGATGTCTAGCCCTCTCTTGGTAGTGAGATCCGATGTCTAGCCCTCTCTGGGTAGTGAGATCCGATGTCTAGCCCTCTCTGGGTAGTGAGATCCGATGTCTAGCCCTCTCGAAAAACAGCGAAAACAGAAGGTCCCATTTGCATTCGCTGACGTTAGAAAACTCTTTGCAGTTAAAGGTTGAAAAGAGTTGGCCAAAAACTTGCCCACTTCCAGGTAAAAAGGTAAATCTAACTATTAAGGTAAATCTACCCATCTAGTGCAAGTCGTGCCTATAGGCGCAGGTATCGTAGCACCGCTGTCAACTGGCGACACATCGCACTACGCCCACTTAACAGGTGAGCGCTAAGGGAGAGATAAATATATTATTAATAGTAGTTTTGCTATGAAGCCTTTGAAATGTGGATACATAGAAAAATAGGTAGTATTGGATGGAGGGAAAAGAAAACAAAGGATGAAGTCTTAAAACAACTAAAAATGAAAAGAGAACTACTAAACACAATTCAAACAAGACAAATGCGATTTTTGGGCCATGCTAAAAGACACAACAGCCTGCTAAAAGTAATCCTGGAGGGGAAAATACAAGGTAAAAGAGACAGACGACGACTAACATGGACGAGTGACATCAAAAGATGGACAAATCAGCCTATGATAACTTGCACCATCAAAGCAAGAGACAGAGCAAAATGGCGCTCCATGGTAGCCAACCTTCGTTGCGGAGACGGAACTCGATGATGATGATGATAATGGTTATAAAGTTATACCGAATGTCCCTTTATAGAATCTTAAAGTTTAACCAAAATGGGGGAAAAAAGTTTGCTAGCCATTGTCTACACGAAGCACTGGCTTCTTTTTTCCTTCTTCCTTTCTCTTTCAGATTTCAATTGAGAGATAGTTTGCGGTCTTTTAATTTTTGGTAAATCTCTTCCACTGTCACGTTTCCGAGTGTTTCTATCAATCGTTCTTTTCTTGGCCAGCCTCTCTGTCTGTTGTTACTCGTAATGTTAGCTAGTAGGTTTGCGTTTAACGGTTTCAGTCAATACCATTAAATTTATTCTTTCTTTAAATATTTTACTTGAGGAGACGGGGGATATGGTAAGGCCTCTTTTTTTTTATATAGGCCCTCGCTTCTAGTTTTCACGTAGTTAAGCTGACTGCCAACATTTGTCTGACACATTCAATTTCTGTAATTTTAAGCTTTCTGATTGAAGCAATGACATATCTTTTGAAATCAAGTAGCTGTTTTAGCGCATAATTAAGTGCACTTGCTTTATGTGTAATTAGTTTACGCTTATCGCTGCTGACAGCATAATCTGTTTTGAGTGTCCTAAATGTAATTTCCTCATCCGTCGGTGAATTCTGTAATGGTGCTGCTCTATATACGCAAAAGTCTCTTTGGACATTGCTGGTTAAAAAAAAAAAATTGCTTCTGAAGTTATATTTTACTAAATTTCTTCTAACTTTAGATGTGCTATCATCCGTGTAAATGAAAGCTGTTTATATTTATCAGGTTTAATCGCATGTAACTGCTTTATTTTCAATTGAATCCGGTCTCTGTTATATATCAGGCTGAAATAGTTAACAAGATAATAGTATAAGATAGGACTAACAACATTTTAACAACATTTGCATGGACAAAGAAGGCTGCAGAAAATTTGGCAACAACAGACAATTCATCAGTTTGAGAATCAGTTTATATGTCTGTCAGACTGCCTGTTTCTCTGTTTATCCGTCTGTCTAATCTATATATCATGCAATATTAGAATAATGTTGTTAGCACTGGTAATATTAGCATTAATATATGTGGGCCGGGCTAGTTTTAAAGCAGTGGATAGTGCGTTATTTTAATGAGAAAAAGGGGTTGGGTTCGATCCCGATCAGCTTTCCCCTTGGTTCACTCCGGATTAAAAATGTGTTGCATTTTTTAAAATGGAAAGCCACATAAACATAAATCCACGGTATAGGATGCGCGTCCTCTGAATTAGAGGGTTCAGCTTCAGCTCCCACTTCAATAAAATTCATTTTTGAATCCACAAGGCTTCGCAGATTACCGATCATCAGAATATGAATGTCAGGTATTTTTTAATGGGAGAATTTGGGGGAAGGGATGCTGGTGCGTTGTTGGACACCCCCCCCCCTCCATAACAATGTGTCGAAGGTTATTGATAAATAAGGGCACTAACAACATATGTCCATTTTCCACAATGTCAGGTGGGTACTTTTTCCACACATACACACAAAGTAGATATCTTGACGTCATTGGCTTGTCAATGATTTGTCCCCTGAAGTTCTTTTGTCAATGATTTGTCCCCTGAAGTTCTTTTGTCAATGATTTCTCCTGAAGTCATTTTGTCAATAATTTGTCTCCTCAAGTCATTTTGTCAATGATTTATCTCCTGAAGTCATTTTGTCAATGATTTGTCTCCTCAAGTCGTTTTGTCAATGATTTGTCTCCTGATGTCGTTTTGTCATTGATTTGTCTCCTCAAGTCATTTTGTCAATGATTTGACTCCTGAAGTCCTTTTGTCAATGATATGTCTCCTGAAGTCATTTTGTCATTGATTTGTCTCCTGAAGTCATTTTGTCATTGATTTGTCTCCTGAAGTCATTTTGTCATTGATTTGTCTCCTGATGTCGTTTTGTCAATGATTTATCTCCTGAAGTCATTTTGTCAATGATTTGTCTCCTGAAGTCATTTTGTCATTGATCTGTCTCCTCAAGTCGTTTTGTCATTGATTTGTCTCCTGAAGTCATTTTGTCATTGATTTGTCTCCTGAAGTCATTTTGTCATTGATTTGTCTCCTGATGTCGTTTTGTCAGTGATTTGTCTCCTGAAGTCATTTTGTCAATGATTTGTCTCCTGAAGTCATTTTGTCATTGATCTGTCTCCTCTAGTCGTTTTATCATTGATTTGTCTCCTCAAGTCATTTTGTCAGTGATCTGTCTCCTCAAGTCATTTTGTCATTGATTTGTCTCCTGAAATCATTTTGTCATTGATTTTCTCATCGAGTCATTTTGTCAATGATTTGATTCCTCAAGTCATTTTGTCATTGATTTGTCTCCTGAAGTCAGTTTGTCATTGATTTGTCTCCTGATGTCGTTTTGTTAATGATTTGTCTCCTGATGTCGTTTTGTCAATGGTTTGTCTCCTCAAGTCGTTTTGTCATTGATTTGTCTCCTGAAGTCATTTTGTCCATGATTTGTCTCCTGAAGTCATTTTGTCATTGATTTGTCGCCTGATGTCGTTGTGTCAATGATTTGTCTCCTGAAGTCATTTTGTCAATGATTTGTCTCCTGAAGTCATTTTGTCATTGATCTGTCTCCTCAAGTCGTTTTGTCATTGATTTGTCTCCTCAAGTCATTTTATCAATGATTTGTCTCCTCAAGTCGTTTTGTCATTAATTTGTCTCCTCAAGTCATTTTATCAATGATTTGTCTCCTCAAGTCATTTTGTCAATGATTTGTCTCCTGAAGTCATTTTGTCATTGATCTGTCTCCTCAAGTCGTTTTGTCATTGATTTGTCTCCTCAAGTCATTTTATCAATGATTTCTCTCCTCAAGTCATTTTGACATTTAAATTTGTCTCCTGAAGTCATTTTATCAATGATTTGTCTCCTGATGTCATTTTGTCATTGATCTCTCTCCTCAAGTCATTTCTCATTTATTTGTCTCCTGAAGTCATTTTGTCAATGATTTGTCTCCTGAAGTTATTTTGTCAATGATTTGTCTCCCGAAGTCGTTTTGTCAAAAAAAAATTGTCTCCTGAAGTCATTGTCCATGATTTGTCTCCTGGTTGATCTATTCCCCGAAGACATTAAAATTGCTGAAGAGTGTTTTCCTCGTGATGATGAAATCGTTAAAACAGATAGTGTATTATTTTAAATATTAGTTTGAGATTTAAATTTGCGATCTCTGTCTCTAGTTTGTCATTGATATGTACTCTGTCTAATTTTAATAAATCTATACTGGAATGTATTTGTAACACTTCATATATTACCTATACCCAGCTGCGCTTGGTATTGTAGTTACGGCACTAGATGCCCAAAAATAAAATTCTCTTTAAAAATAAAAAAGATATTAAATGATCCCCCTGTTGGAGGTCACAGAATTTGAAAACCTGCCTGGGGTGATTTTGGATTTATTTCCCTTTAAATTAAAAAGTCGTTACTCGTTGACGCTGGGGGTGCCCTCCGTTTTTGTAGCTTTTAAATATTCATACATTTAAGCCTGGTGGGTGTTCTGTGAGTGCAAGTGTTTTTATGTTGTTGTTGCAGCAATATGTTGTATGGGAACGTTGTAATTGAGGTATAAGGTCGGGGAATCTGCGACGGTTGGTGGGTAATGCTATAGGCTGTCTCACGTTTCTTTTAGGTTGTGTTGTGTGTGTGTGTGTGTGTTTTTAATGGAAATTAAGGCATGGTTTGTTCTAGATTATGATCTGATGTGTTTACTTTGGTTGTGTTTATTTTAGAACATGTCTGAGTTGTGTTGTGTTTGTTTTTAGATATGGTGTCTTTTTTTTCCCCTACGTTTCCAAAATATCACGTGGCTGATGTGAATTTGTTTATTTTCATGCACAGTACGGCCGTGTGTGTGCTTAAGTTTGAATGCGGCTTTGTTTTCTTGTGAATATATTTTTTCTTGTTTTTGTAGTTTTCAGATCTGTTGTTTTATTTGTCTGGTCTTTTATTCCGTTTTATCGTCTGTTGATTTGCTCTTCATTCAACCCTCATTATTACTCATCTACCCATTTATCCCCCCTTCATCCCATGCATCTGTCCGTCTGTCCCATTCATCTCATCTATCTGTTTGTCAATCCCGTGCATCTGTCAGTCTATCCCATTTTTCCCATCCATTTGTCCGTTTTCCAATTCCCATCTATCTGTACGTCTATCTATCCCATCCATCTATCCTATTCATCCGATAAATCTATCTATCCCTTTTACCCCATCCATCAGCCTATCCCCCATCTATCCAACTATCATTCCCTCTTACACCATCCATCCATTTGTCTGTCTTATTCATCTCTCCATTCATCTATCTATCCCCTCATCTGTCCAGCTATCAATCCCTCTTACGCCATCCATCCATTTGTCTGTCTTATTCATCTCTCCATTCATCTATCTATCCCCTCATCTGTCCAGCTATCAATCCCTCTTACGCCATCCATCCATTTGTCTGTCCTATTCATCTCTCCATTCATCTATCTATCCCCTCATGTGGCCAGCTATCAATCTCATTTATCCCATCCATCTATCTACATATCCAGTCATCTGTCCGGCCATCAATCTCATTTATCCCATCCATCTATCTACCTATCCAGTCATCTGTCCGGCCATCAATCTCATTTACCCCATCCATGTGACCGCCCTTCTGTCATATTTGTTCTATCCACCCATCCGCCTATTCTATTCTTCTCATCAGTCAGTCCGTCCATTCATCTGTCCTTTTACTCATCCATCCGTCTGTTCATGGATCCATGCATCCATCCATCCACCGTGTGTCTTGTCACACGCACACGCGCGCGCGCGCACACACACACACCTAGAAATGTCAGAAACAGTGACAGATTTGTGTGTGTGTGAAGTTCGACCCTATCTCAATAAGTGGCAATATAATTCCAGAACTCAGATACGCTGATGATACAGTCCTCCTCTTAAACAATGCAGAAGTATTAAAAAGGACAATTGAGTATGTTAAAAACACACTGAAGAGCAAAGCATCTATCTAAATTACATCATCATCATCAAGTAGCGGGCCTGCTGGCGTAGGTGATCATGTCTCTCCACAACTTTCGATCTCGACAGTTATTTATCATTTCTGTTGTTGACCTTCTGCCAAGCCATTCTCCTACGCTATCTGGTATTTTTTCTCTTTGTTTCCCTCTATCTCTTCGTCCCTCAATTTTTCCAGGTGTTACAATATATTCCAATTGTTCTCTTCTCATTACATGGCCAAAAAATGATGATTGTTTCTTCTTAATATCGGAAATTAGCTCCCTTTTTGCTTTGACCTCTTTCAGAACATTTTCATTACTCTTCTTAGCCTGTACTAAATTACATTCAACTAAGTTAATGTTCATTAACAAAACAAAAAACCAACCATAAATCATAATGAACAGTGAAGAACTTGAAATTGTAACAAACTATGCATATCTGGAATTGGTAGCAACTAACAATGGACTCTGTCAGGAAGAGATCAAAGGGAGATTAGTACTAGCAACACAAAAATTAAACGCCTTGAAGAACATACAATACCAGCAAAGCAGTGAAAGTAAAATTACTGAGGACACGTATTTTCACGATAGCAACAAACAAAGGTAGTTTAAATACATCAAGAAAACCGTCAACATGATAACAGTAGAAGTGGGTGAACTGGTTTAGAGAGAGATTCTGTCAGTCGGGCTGTTTTGAATGCGAAGTTCTGCAGAGTACAAGCGACCTGATGATAATGATGATGTTGGTGATGGTATTTGCGAGTCATCATCATTTCACTTCAAATATGCCCATAGGTGCTTATATCCCCTCCTCATAAAATCCCACAGCGTCCAGAGACTGACGACTCCAGTTCTGTGTTGGTTGATAAGTCCTCTTAGACACCAACCAAGTTTCTCGTTTCTGACTGTCTCCATCTTTACACCTATCTCTTTCATATACATTACTCTACAGTTTATGCCCAAAGCAGGAAGCGATCTAGAGACGATAAAGGTAGATAAGGTGATGTGTTAAAAGTGTAGAAGTAGAAAAATAACATCTTCAGGGTGAGTACCGGTGCCTTTTTTTCCATAAAAAGTACTACATATGATTCTATCTGTCCATCCCTGTATTTATCTTCTCTCTCTCCACATTCACACATAAATGTATATGTCCATCCCTATATTTCTCTATCTCTCTCTCTCTCTCTCTCCACATTCACATATATACATTTATCTGTCCATCCCTATATTTCTCTCTCTCTCTCCACATTACATATATAAATGTATCTGTCCATCCCTATATTTCTCTCTCTCTATCTCCACATTCACATATATAAATTTATATGTCCATCCCTATATTTCTCTCTCTCTCTCTCTCCACATTCACATATATAAATTTATCTGTCCATCCCTATATTTCTCTCTCTCTCTCTCTCTCCCCACATTCACATATATATATTTATATGTCCATCCCTATATTTCTCTCTCTCTCTCCACATTCACATATATAAATGTATCTGTCCATCCCTATATTTCTCTCTCTCTCTCTCTCTCCACATTCACATATATAAATGTATCTGTCCATCCCTATATTTCTCTCTCTCTCTCTCTCTCCACATTCACATATATAAATGTATCTGTCCATCCCTATATTTCTCTCTCTCTCTCTCCACATTCACATATATAAATGTATCTGTCCATCCCTATATTTCTCTCTCTCTCTCCACATTCACATATATAAATGTATCTGTCCATCCCTATATTTCTCTCTCTCTCTCTCTCTCCACATTCACATATATAAATGTATCTGTCCATCCCTATATTTCTCTCTCTCTCTCTCTCTCCACATTCACATATATAAATGTATCTGTCCATCCCTATATTTCTCTCCTTCTCCACATTAACATATATAAATGTATCTGTCCATCCCTATATTTCTCTCTCTCTCCACATTCACATATATAAATGTATCTGTCCATCCCTATATTTCTCTCTCTCTCCACATTCACATATATAATGTATCTGTCCATCCCTATATTTCTCTCTCTCTCCACATTCACATATATAAATGTATCTGTCCATCCCTATATTTCTCTCTCTCTCCACATTCACATATATAACAAGAATCAAACACAACATCGTTAGTGTTTGACATTTAAAACGTAACAAGTAGATATTAAGGTGAAAGAGTGGAGCAAGTGCTTTGACGCAAATAAACGTCTGTCACGACAACCATCAAACTATGTAAAGTTCCATTAAAATAGCCATGTAGAGAGATGCGGGGAAGTCAGTGAGACCAAATGAAATATTCTCTGGATTTAGCGAGTTAACATCTTGTTGTGGTATCATAACGGAAATTTATGAAGTTAACAGTCAAATTGAAGATAATATAATAGCGTTATCTTTGTCTGAACGTGATATCATTGTTTATTTTTCTCATTGACATTATTTTTTCCCCCCTCCTTGTATTTTTCCCCCTCAATTGTTCCCCTTTTATATTCTTTCCGGTTGTTCTTCGTTCAATCTTTCTGTGTATGTGTGTGTCATAAAAGTTATCTTACATCTTTTGCTCCTTTTGTCATGTATTTTACTCTTTTAGGCGTCTTTCTTTTTTTTACTCTCTATTTTTTTTCTCTCGATTGTGTTTAATTTTTCAGTATTTATGTTGGGTCTCTCTCTTTCTGTCCGTCTCATATAAAAAAAAAGATAGACCAATTCTCCCTCTCTCTATCTCCCCCTCTTTAAAAACTATATCCATCCTTCTCAAACTTTTTTTCTGTATTATCCCTCTCTCTCTCTCTCTCTCTCTCTCTCTCTCTCTCTCTCACTCACTCACTCTTTTCATAACGTTGTCTCTCTTTCTAAAACTTTTAAAGCAATTTCTCTCTTATTCACATTTCGTACTCGTTAAATTAATGTTTGTTACCCCTAAATTGTCCTATTCGTCTCTTTGTTCTTTTCCCCTCTCTGGTAACTGCATCTTCTGCATGTTTCTGTGTGTTTAATTTTGATAGATTTACTTATTTCTCATATTTCTTGCTCATTCCATTTCCAATATTTGTCTGTCTTTTCGTTTAATATAATGTATATTTCTTATATCTTTATCTCTCTCTCTCTCTGTCTTTCTATTTCTTATATATATATATATATATATATATATATATATATATATATATATATATATATATATCGTATGTATGCTTGTGTCTTTCCTTTCCATTACTATTTTTCCATTCCATTTCGATCTTCTCCTCTCTCTCTCTCTCTCTCTCTCTCTCTCTCTCTCTCTCTCTCTCTCACTATTTCGGTTTCTTTATCGCTCTATCTGACCTACCTAATTTGCCATTTTCATTTTTTTGTTCTTTCTTTATTTCTTCTATTTCTATCACACACATCCATACCCCCTCCTCTTAATTTCGATCACTAACTCTTTATGCACACACCCCCACCCCATTTTTCCCGGCGTACTCCTTCTTCCAGTCATCCCAATAAAAATGCCAGCAATAGAATGTGTATAAATTAGACATAATGACAAAAGTGAGACAGCAAGTAGTCATAAATGGCCTCACTGATTTACGAGCTTCTTCCCGCCGTGTGACCGTGTTCCTATGCTGTTCCTGTATAGAGAACTGTTGTCGGTGCACACCGGTCTGTACCACAACACCGCTGACTTGGACAACCGCGTGTACTTTTCTTTACAAAACAGCGTGCTCTTCATGTGTAGTGAACATGTAATAGTCAGCAGTGTAGTAGTACTCGCGTATCTGTTGTGTGCTATGTCAAGTGACGAGGTTGGTCGAGAGATTTGTTTCCGAGTTGTCCATTAGTTTTGTTGGTGTAGACAATGGCTAGCAAGCTTTTTTCCCCCATCTTGGTTAAACTTTAAGATTCTGTAATGGGACATTCGGTATAACTTTATAACCATTATATCATCGTCATCGAGTGCCGTCTACGCAGCGAAGGTTGGCTACCATGGAGCACCATTCTACTCTGTCTCTTGCTTTGATGGTGCAGGTTGTCATAGGCTGGTTTGTCCAAATCTTTTGACGTTACTCGTCCATGTTAGTCTTGGTCTGCCTGTGCCTCTTTTACCTTGTATTTTTCCCTCCAGGATTACTTTTAATAGACTGTTGTGTCTTTTAACATGGCCTAAAAATCGCATTTGTCTTGTTTGAATTGTAACCATAAAACATCTGTGTCAATAGTCTAGCATTTGAACCATAAAGCATCTGTGTCAATAGCCTAGCATTTGAACCATAAAGCATCTGTGTCAATAGCCTAGCATTTGAACCATAAAGCATCTGTGTCAATAGTCTAGCATTTGAACCATAAAGCATCTGTGTCAATAGTCCAGCATTTGAACCATAAAGCATCTGTGTCAATAGCCTAGCATTTGAACCATAAAGCATCTGTGTCAATAGCCTAGCATATCCATAACCATCTATAGTTATACAAAGGCTGGTGGACAGAAAAATAAAACCCTCCAATCGGTAACTTCCTTCTAGCATGACGTTATCAGCTTTAGACGGCTGACGTCACTCTACCCATCGCCGGCCCTGCTTGCACAGCAGAAAATGACACGCTAGTTGCAGTTATTCCGAGAATTTCCTGTCAGCCCGTAGGCCTGTCAATATATAGATACTACTGTTGAACCTATTATAATATTACCGACTATTATTCTTAAAAATAGAAATAAGAAAAAGAGTTCTTAAATGTTATGTAGAGCCAGTCTTAACATATGGATGTGAATCATGGACAATAAATAGGACAACAGACAAGAAAATCACTGGAAGCTGTAGAAATGTGGTTTTACAGAAGAATGTTGAAAATACCATGGCTAGCTAAGAAGAGTAATGAAAACGATCTGAAAGTGGCCAGAGCAAAAAGAGAGCTAATTTTCAATATTATGAATAAACAGTCATAATTTATTGGCCATGTAATGAGAAGGGAACAGCTAGAATATATTGTGACAACCGGAATAATTGAGGAACGAAGAGATAGAGGGAAGCAAAGAGAGAAGATACTAGACAGCTTAAGAGAATGGCTTGGCAAAAGATCAACAACAGAAATGATAAATAACTGTCGAGATCAAAAGTTGTGGAGAAATATGATCACCTACGACAGCAGGCATGGCACTTGATGACGATTATTATTCCTACCTACATTAAATGAACAACGTTGGTGCCAGTACACGAATTCTTAAAACTCTAGTTATAAGCACAAGCTCATCGTCCACCTCTTTTTCTTACCGCACCTTTAGCAACATTTGGCTCCAGCCCGAATAGTTTTCAACAACTGATTCTGTATTTCGTGATTGTCTTAGCAGGTTCCAGAGTTATTGTCTGTCTATTCAATCATAATCCATAATTCGAGCTATAAAAACTGTGTTTGGCTAGTTAAAACCCACAGCGACTTTCTGCGCCTTTGTAAATATAGTGCATTTTGCACAACTTTATGGTGGTGCATTCTGAACACCAGGGTTCCATCATGTAGCACATCTCTCTCTGATTTCACCATCTCATCTCTTATCCCTCTGTTTACTTCTCCTTAACTTACCTGTCGTGATCATCCTAGATGTTGTAGAATTTATCTGTTACATCGTTTGTTGTTGTTGTTCTCGTTCTCTGAAGGAGGCCGCATGTAGACCGAAACGTCAGTATTTTGTTGTGTTCCTTTTGTGTAAAGCTGTCACCATAACTTATAGGAGTGTACATTACACCCCCAGCACTGACTCTTTAAGTGTTAGAAAGATGTATTTAGCTTTAAAATTTAAGCCTGGTTAAAAACATAATCCGTGTTTAAAACACAATTCCTAGTCAAAAACTAACGCAGATGACAGCACATGAAACGTATCACAGCAACGTCGTAGGGTCAGAGGTAGACAACTAGTGCCCTAAGGTTATTTAACAAGTTTTTGCTGGGTTTAATCATGGGGAACGCGCTTCTACCATTTTTTATGAGGGAAAAGAGAAAGAGAGGTAGGAAAAGTGGAGTGAGAAATAGATTAACGTGATATAGTTTATAGGTGAGCCATAGATTAACGTAAGATAGTTTATAGTTGAGCCATAGATTAACGTAAGATAGTTTATAGTCGAGCCATAGATTAACGTAAGATAGTTTATAGTTGAGCTTTAGATTAACGTAAGATAGTTTATAGTTGAGCATTAGATTAACGTAAAATAGTTTATATTTGAGCCATAGATTAACGTAAGATAGTTTATAGTTGAGCCATAGATTAACGTAAGATAGTTTATAGTTGAGCTTTAGATTAACGTAAGATAGTTTATAGTTGAGCCATAGATTAACGTAAGATAGTTTATAGTTGAGCCATATATTAACGTAAGATAGTTTATAGTTGAGCTATAGTTTATGTCTCTATTGTGATGATCTGGGGTGATTCATGGTTGTACAAAGAAATTACGACGGTGGTTTTCTGTTGCCTTCCTTCGGTTTGTTTACGGTTGGCTCCGCTAGCCTTTGACTTAAAGTCTCACCCACAAGGCAGTGGGGTAGTAGTGAGATTGTTTTAAGATCCATACGGGGCATGCCTGGAATAACAATCGGAGGTCACAATATAAATAATCTAAGGTATGCTGATTTATACAGTCTTAATTGCTACGAGTGAAAATGAGTTACAAGAAATGTTAGACATTACAGTGAAAGATAGCAAAAATAAAGGACTCAGCCTTAATAGCAGAAAGACAGAAGTAATGGTAACAACAAAGAAAAAGACACCACCTCAGTGCAAAATAAAGACAAGTGGAACAATATTAAAACAGGTAAATGAATTTAAATATTTGGGAACTTTGTTAACCTCAGACGGAAGATGCACAACAGAGGTGAGATGTAGAATGGCCCAGGCAAAAGCAGCTTTCCAAAAAATAAGGAAGATACTATGCAATCCATTTTTAACAATAGAAACAAGAAACAGAGTTCTTAAATATTATGTGGAGCCAGTCTTAACATATGGATAATGAATCATGGACAATAGGACAACAGACAAGAAAATCACTGGAGTCTGTAGAAATGTGGTTTTACAGAAGAATGTTGAGAATACCATGGACAGAAAACGTTCTGAAAGAGGCCAAAGCAAAAAGAGAGCTAATTTCCAATATTAGAAAGAAACAATCATCATTTTTTGGCCATGTAATAAGAGAACAACTGGAGTATATTGTAACAACTGGGAGAATTGAGGGACGAAGAGATGTAGGGAAGCAAAGAGAAAAGATACTAGACATCTTAAGAGAATGGCTTGGCAGAAGGTCAACAACAGAAATGATAAATAACTGTCGAGATCGAAAGTTGTGGAGATACATTATCACCTACGCCAGCAGGCCCGGTACTTAATGATGATTTGATGATTTATTTCATATAATTGTTTCCATTTTATTAATTGGTTGTATTTTGGGATTACGTGTTACTAATCGTTTTATTATTTTGAGTAAACTGTGTGCACTCTTCTCTTTTATTATTTTTTTTTTAAAGACAGATACGTAAGTCCGACCCATTGAAGCGGTCCGACCCATTGAAGCGGTCTGGTGTATGTTATGAGAGTGTAGCGACGTGTGTTGGTTGAGTTAAGGAGTTTGTCTGACAAGAGTGGACCAGCTTACTAATGTAGTCACGTGATATTAAGATACAAGTGACACCCACCTACTCTCTCTCTCTCTCTCTCTCTCTCTCTCTCTCTCTCTCTCTTTCACATATATTGTAGCATAAACAGACATTATTATCAACACATCTCAATGTGATGCGATATATTTTTGACTCGTATTCGTTGACTGGGTTGTCTATGCTAAGGCCTCGACCTGTGGACAAGAATCCCCCGGGGTTCGATTCAGGCCAAAAGCGGTAGGAATTTTACTTCAGATCCGTGGTGTATTCCTGACATTACCCTTCTCCTCTCTCTGAGAAGCGAGATTCGATGTCTAGCCTTCCCGGATAACGGCGAACATCTGGTCTTCCCAGTCTTCACAACATTAAGGAACTTTAGCCACTTGAAATGGGAAAAAATGTTAAACAATTAAGAATCTGTCCATGCCTGAGACAGATGTCCCTGGACGAAAAACGCAAATATCCTGGCATGCCTAAATTAGCGACACAGCGCATTCATGCCCAATTAGCGAGTAAAACCAAGGGGTATAAAGAAGGAAGAAGATCTATATTACTCTAATCACAGCTGTTGGTTTAAATCTCATAGTTGCATTTTAGTTATAATCCTTGAACTTTTACAACTTTTATAGATATTGACACCAAGAGTCCATTCCATCCATTTCATTCTTATAGTTTATGTCTTTATACGAATGGTTTGCCCACTGATAAAACAGAAAGACCAAAACACAGCAAAGCAAGCATTTAACAAACTTTGCCAGAACACCAGACTCAAGGTCTGACCGTTGAAAGTATTAATTTTGAAATATTAGAAATACTAAGAAGCATAACAACAGCAGAGGCCAACAGGGGAGCAATTGCCCGGTAATTATATTTACCCTCGACGCTGAAAGGTAAATGTGGAAGGAAAGAAGAAGAAAAAAGGAGATGAAACCATTCTGTGACGCCACTCATAGATTGTTGTATATTGCCATTGGCATCTTGACAGACGATTGGTAGCAAACAGTCATGATGTCAGTAGTTTGGTCAAATATTAGTGTCTTATGCTGTTTTTACTGAACAGATTCTCTCGTGGCTGAATCTGCCAATATTGGATAGACAGATTCGACCGCAGAACGAACACGATATTTTCGTGGTGCCTGGTCTCATCTCCTTTCTCCTGCCCCTTTTGTCTTCTGAATTTGATATCAACGCTGCCTCGAAAATTGCTGTACCTTCGTTTTTTAATTTTTTTAATTTGTGTTCTCCATGTGCTACAATCTGCAGCCAGATCTTCCGTTTCTGTCACTGATAGAGAATTCACTCAATGAAACTCTGCATGCATCCTTATATCTCAGCACTGGTCTAGACTTTGGTCTCTTTCCATCCATAAATTCGCCGTACAATATTCGTTTAGGAATACGATTGTTTACCATTCCTCTTACATGACCCAGCCACCTTAACCTTCCACTCACTCCTATGTGGTTGCCATATTGAATGTGAGTTTAGCTCGTTGAAAGCCACACAACAAAAGATGCAATTATTCTAGCTTAATTAAATGATGCGTGATTGTAATTTTAATTGATTCACGCATATGGCCACACTCTCGAGCACACAACGCACATTTTATATTTCTAGCATAAAAAAAAATAAACATGTGCACAAAACAACAAAAATAGCGGCGATAAATTGCAGAGTATAATTTGAAAAGGACGTGGGCACTGATCTTTCTTCTTAAATAATTTAACAAACAAAATGTATTCGAAAAAATATTTTGAAGACCTGTGCTCTGTAGGGAGATTGAAACGAAGAAGAAGAGGATTAGGAGGAGGAAAAGAAGAAGATGGATGATGATGATTATTGTTCTTATTAGAGGGTCGGTTTGGTGATAGAATATCTGTGGTCGTATTGTTCTTATTAGAGGGTCGGTTTGGTGATAAAACGTATGTGGTCGAACTTCCTGCTTGATATTCTTCATTCGACTCGGATGATAAAAAGAATGGATCATTTGTTCGTTGAGCTGTACAAGGTATTAAGATCGAGGAATAGCACTGCCACATCCTCCACTCACTGCCACACCCTCCACTCACTGCCACATCCTCCAGTCACTGTCACACCCTCCACTCACTGCCACACCCTCCACTCACTGCCACATCCTCCAGTCACTGTCACACCCTCCACTCACTGCCACACCCTCCACTCACTGCCACATCCTCCACTCACTGTCACACCCTCCACTCACTGCCACACCCTCCACTCACTGCCACATCTTCCAGTCACTGTCACACCCTCCACTCAATTCCACACCCTCCACTTTCCCAAATGATGTTGTCTAGAACGATCAAGATAATCACTTCACTGTCCTAATGTACATTCTTTATACCATATTCCCCATAAGCCATTGCTTTCAGGGACATTATTTGTTAGCTTCTTCAGCGGTCAGCTATTGCTATACATCATCATCATGTGCCGTACTTGTTGGCGTTGGCGATCATGTCCTTCCACAATCTTCTATCCACAGTGCATCGCATGAGTTCTGTTGTTGACTGTTTTCCATGCCATGACACCAAGCTATCCAGTATTTTCTCTCTTTGTCGTCCGCGATCTCTCTTTCCTTTTATTTTGCCAGTTGTAACCAAGTATTCCAACTTTCCTCTTCTCATGATGTGCCCGAAAAATGTTGATTGCTTCTTTGTGATGTTTTTAAGAGCTCCCATAGAAGAGCTATACATACAGACATTTAAACCTGCTTGGTTCATGAACGTGACAGTGCGTTTATTTGTTCGCTTAATTATAATAGTAGCAACAACAACAACTTAAATGGTTGGGCCACCTGGTCAGAATGAATCCTCACCAATCACCACCAAGGGTGTTCTTCTCGAGAATGCATGGAAAAAGACCAAGAGGAAGACCCAGAAGAAGATGGATAGATGCAGTGACAAAGACATGTAACAACAAAGGAAAATCGCTAATTCAGACAGTTCGAGCAGCTCAAGAACGACACATGTTATAACCACGACACCTTTTCGGTATCAGTGGTAAAAAAAAAAAAGAAAATTATAAAAGTGCGGGTGCAGGTGTCAGATTTTACTTCTTGTTTGAATAAAGCGTGCTCATTCATGGAATCGATCCTGTGACTGACGAAGTGTGTCCATTCGATCACACTTCTGTGAACTTTGGTACTACGAAGATATCACAGCATCTCAAGCATACCGCTTTATTGTTAATAATATCAAACGCTTAGTCATCCATTTTGTTCCATCCAGAGTGTTTTATCAGCCAGGAGATGCAATGTCCTCCTCACACCCACATAACACCGTGGGCTTGTGTTATGAAGATTAATACATCACTCCATTACGACAATCCGTGTTACGGGACAGCAATCTATAGTATTAATAAGGCCCGTGGTTTGAAAGGGATCTCCAAAGCTTGTGACGTTTTCAGCTGTGCGAGCAGGGGGCGGTCGTGGGTAATATAACGCCAGCCGTTTATAGTTTCGCAATCGTCATTAGCTTTGGGTTATTCCGGGATTTTCCTTTCACCCGGAAATGGCTTAGTGAAACTATAGATGACTGTAGTTATGTAACATCTTTTTTAAAAATTAAACAAAGCTGAATGACGTCATTTGTTGTCTTCGCTTTTTATTGAGTCTAATTTTGTCTGTCATTGCTGTTAGTATTTGTTCAAGGCACTATTCTTGATTATTCAATATGCTCTCTATTGTGCTCTCTCTCTATCTCTCTTTCTCTCTCTCTCTTTCTCTCTTTCTCTCTTTCTCTCCCGCTTCCTCTCTCTGTGTAATATTTACTCATGCTGATAAGTTTTCAATTGTCGAACTTTTGTTATCACTTTAGCACGGTGGCCAAGTCTAACAAATGAGCCTTATTCCAAGGAGACACGAGCTATCTGTACTCTAAAGGATGTGGATTCTTATCTGACACGAGAAAGAAGCGAGGGGAGATTCATAACCTCGGGATTAGGAACACAGAACATGCTTCTACTCACATTTCTAACACGCTAGTCTTTTGTGACCCGGAATGGACATTTTTTGGGTTGTTTTTTTTTATGTTAACCCAGGATCTTGTGTGTACTAGACTACTGGGGGTATGAAGAATGTTCGCTTTCTTTGGCTCATTTCAGTAGCTATTTAACTCACAGGAGGATAATAGGGATATCCTTAATCACCATCATCATGAAGTACCGGGCCTGCTGGCGTAGGTGATCATGTCTCTCCACAATTTTCGATCTCGACAGCTATTTATCATTTCTGTTGTTGACCTTCTGCCAAGCCATTCTCTTAAGCTGTCTATATCCCTAATAGTAGTGCGTTTGTCTTTGAAACAAGTGCTCTAAACTTATTGTTTACTCGTATCGCTTATAATCATCGTGCAACATTATCGCAGTAGTGTAGTAGTCAGGACCCTGACTTAGCAATATTTAATGTGGTACACTTCCCAGTCGCACCGCTTTATAAAGAAAACATTGTTCATTGTTATGGAGGGTATTGAGAATAGACAAGGACAACCACACGGAGCCGCGGCAGAGCTAGAATTGTTGCAGTGGAATAACAGTACAGGATCAGAGCTGTCTAGTAAAACTGTCGTAGGATGTGATACGATATTGCTGCTTCTAAATCGTTAGTTTGGTTTTGTTTGGTTTAGTTTGGTTTGGTTTGGTTTTGGTTTGGTTTAGTTTGGTTTTGGTTTGGTTTGGTTTGGTTTTGGTTTAGTTTGGTTTAGTTTGGTTTGGTTTGGTTTGGTTTGGTTTGGTTTTGGTTTTGGTTTGGTTTGGTTTGGTTTGGTTTGGTTTGGTTTGGTTTGGTTTAGTTTAGTTTGGTTTGGTTTGGTCGATGGATCATCCTCATTACAAACCAGACATGTTTTAAAGTGCTCAGATCTCCTTCCCTATCTATCTGTCTATCGTTTGCTCGAAGTGTTGTCTATGTCTGCAAAGTCGTTTCCTTGATAAATTTTACTGTCTTTTGTAATTCTTGCAGTGGCCCATATAGTTTTGTCTGTAGTGTTGTCTATATCTGCAGTGTCGTTTCCCGTATAAAATTCTACTTTTTTTTTGCAATTCTTGCAGCGGCCCATATAGTGTTGTCTGTAGTGTTGTCTGTAGTGTTGTCTGTAGTGTTGTATCTATGAGTTAATGGGTCCTCAGTCTACTATATTCAGTACAGTCTTGAAGTATGTGTTCAGCAGTCAAGGCGCCTGTCCACATGTAGTTGAGGTGCTGATCTGGAAGTTTATATAAATATGACTGTGGAGTCGATTGTGTCCTCTTCTGAGGAGTATAATGATAACTTGTTCCCATCTATTCATATTATGAAAGGCATCCTGATTCGGGACTTGTGGTCTTCTTATTGATGTATTTATTTCTTTTGATGGTATGTAACTGGTGCATCTCGTTGTGTGCCTGTTGCACATTCCTTTGCCAGCTGATCTGCTATCTCGTTTATTCAATAAGGTCTGCAGATGTGGCAATTTTTGGATTGCAGTGCCTGGAGTGCTCATCTTGCATCTGTCAAAAACACCGCAGGCTGTGGGCTAAGATTACTATTGAGCAGTTTTTTTTTTCTGTTGCCAACTTTATTGCTTGGATTTCTGCGTCGTAATTGTGACAATATTTCCCGGTTGCTATTTTATTCATCTCCTTCCCAGTATGTCCCTCAGTGTGTGGAGACTGATGACTCCAGATCTGTGTTGATTTATTATTCGTCTGTATTTCCCCGCGCAGCGCCCCCCTTCTGGCATTCCCAGTGTTGGTATTTTCTAAATCTGAGCCGTTGGTTTGTTTAACCTCGTCTTACCCAGCAAATCTGAAACCTCCCATTTTTCGTCATTTGATGTGTGGACATCTCTTAAATCTCAAATATCTTATGCAACAAATCTATGTCAATAGAAATGAGAAAGAGAGTTCATCGGTGCTATATAGAACCAATTCTGACCTATGGAATCGAATCATGGACAGTAGACAAATAAATGAAAAGACGATTAGAGGCCACAGAGATGGGATTTCTCAGAAGAATGTTGAAAGTTCCATGGACAACTAAAAAGACCAACGAGGAAATTATCTAAGAGGCCAACACTAAAAGGGAGCTACTAAAAACATCAGAAAGAAACAATCAACATTTATCGGGCAGACCATGAGAAGAGGAAAGTTGGAATACTTGGTTACAACTGGCAAATACAAGGAAAGAGAGATCGCGGACGACAAAGAGAGAAAATACTGGATAGATTGGTGTCATGGCATGGAAGACGATCAACAACAGAACTGATACGATGCACTGTAGATAGAAAATTGTGAAAGGACATGGCCGCCTACGCCAACCGGTATGGCACATGAAGGAGAAACTGTTACATCAAATTAACTGTCACGGCGGTTAAGTGCTACGACCTTTTTTTTCTAAAATTATTTCAGTGACGTAGAATATTAAGTATCAAAGAATGATGTCTTGTCAGTCATTATTGATGCCTTTTCGCTGATTCCACTGCACAGAGTATTTTGTAAACCCGTGCCCACCCACTCTAATTCGACCCAACCCACCATTTTATTGTCTCATACTACGGCCTGTTTCACCACAACCCCACCACAAGAAACATAACATCACCATCAAACAGAAAGGAACCTCCCACTTGTTTTCAGCTGTCCATTGTGTTCCTTCACTAATTTACACTCGAGGCAATAAAACCATAACCACACCTTTCTATTGTTTATATCAAGTTTCCTTCATAGCTTGCCTTCTTACATTTACAATGTGATCCCTTGTCTTAACAGTTACTGTAAGAACCCAAATTTTCTGTCTTCAATATTTCTTCCCACTTGCTCTTTCTTCGCTAGGTAATACCACATCTCATCATTGTTCACTAATATCAAATGACAGTCTTAATTTTGTGGTTAATTTGTCACTGATGTATTGCTACTTAAGGGGTGTTTATTAATATTTTATTGTGGTCTGCCTGTTTATCTCCGCTATTATCACTCCCTTAACTTGTCCTAGCGTGTCCTTGCAGCCCCATGCGTTCTTTTCTTACGATATAAAGCACACACGGAATTGGCATTTCATGAAAAGTTAATTGTACGAAAACAAAATTAGCATTTAGTCTGATTGCTGGCTGGGCTGCTGTGATGACACTGCGCGTCACCGCATGATTTATTCAGAGTTTATTGAAGCGTAGTGTACGGACATAACAGTAATAGCAGTCTAGTGTAGGGACGGAAATAACTTGCGCCATGTGTTTACTTATGTATGTATGTGTATGCGTATAAGTTCGTTTTACGAATTATTTTTTTGTAAAAGTACATATATTTTTTTCGGGGGGGGGGGGTGTTTACTAAGTGGTTGGTGAACTGGACTGCAAAGGACAAGAGGTAGGGTTCAATCCCACCCGACGACTTCCCCAGCCTTTAATGGGCAGCGGATTTTTTTCTGGGAAAGTAAAGTGGCACGGGCGTAATACCGTAATATTACCCCAAAAATCACCAGCCGAAGGTCTGTAAAATGTATGGTCACTAACACCATATTCCCTATACACCACTTGGTGTGACGGTCACTAACACCATATTCCCTATACGCTACTTGGCGTGACGGGTCACTAACACCATATTCCCTATACGCCACTTGGCGTGACGGGTCACTAACACCATATTCCCTATACGCCACTTGGCGTGACGGGTCACTAACACCATATTCCCTATACGCCACTTAGCGTGACGGGGGTACTTTACTTTTTTTTTAAACATATTTTTTTTGTAAGAACTTGCGGATGGAGTGGGTATGTATTTAGAAATGAAGAGAGAAATACTAAATGTGAGGCAAGTTGGGCCATTAACAATTAAATCAGCCATGACGCCGTGAGAAAGGGTAAGTCTCACTTACAAGAGATAAACAACGTCATAGGTTTGAGAGAACGTCTAAGAAGGGACCATTAGTTGCTTGTCTTAATTTGCTACCTGCACTAGTGAGTATTATCAGAGTGTGAATGTTTCTCGTCTGTCCATGCTACATGCACTAGTGAGTATTATCAGAGTGTGAATGTTTCTCGTCTGTCCGTGCTACATGCACTAGTGAGTATTATCAGAGTGTGAATGTTTCTCGTCTGTCCGTGCTACATGCACTAGTGAGTATTATCAGAGTGTGAATGTTTCTCGTCTGTCCATGCTACATGCACTAGTGAGTATTATCAGAGTGTGAATGTTTCTCGTCTGTCCATGCTACCTGCACTAGTGAGTATTATCAGAGTGTGAATGTTTCTCGTCTATCCGTGCTACATGCACTAGCGAGTATTATCTGTAAGAAATCCTTGTAATTGTCATCTTCATATCATCTTCTGAGATTTATCCCTCTTAGTATTCCGAAAAAAAGATACACTCCTGTTATTGATCTTCAAAACCGTTATGACACTTGATACTTTCAAAATATGTCAATTTCCTTTCTTGAATTAATCTCACAGGCCGGTTTTCATTTACTTTCAAATCTCCGATGATACTCTTGTTGTTGGTTTTTTAGTCTGTTTAATTAAATATTGCATTTTGTGGAAGTGTCAGGAGATGTAGCCACATTCAGTCAATTAAAGATTTATTACTGGCTGGAATGTGATAGATTGTGGCAATTTTAACATGTTAACTGTTTAGCTTTTCTAGAATTGTAATTAAAGTACCACTTTCAGGCTGTAATTAACATTTATCCTCGATCTTTTATGATAGAAGTGGACGACAAAGATAGTATATTATCTTCCCAAAATTGTGGGGTTTTCATGTTGAGTTGAGTTGACGTAATGCCACGAGTTGATGCGGGCAGGGTGCTTTTTGACTCATTGATGTGGCGGGTCGTAATGGCTTTCTTGACATTCCAGGCTCTTACTGGAGAAGTTGAAGTTCGTCTATCCTAGGCTATGCTGGGAAACTACTAGTCCAGCCCAGTGGTACTGCAATACTGTGTCTTCTATATCAGTAACAGCCACCACTACAGGGAACACGGCGATCCTAGCTTCTGTTAGCCAACCTGTTTTGACACAGACTGTTACCGGAGGAGACCACGAGGAGGTAGAACTGCTAGGTCCTGGTCAGCTGGCGGTGCGCCGACCCTACTATTGTGATCGCGGGTCGCAGGCGCTTCTGCTCCCCCAGGGTTTTCTTGTAAGATGTTATTTAGATCTTGGGGGAAACAAAAAGACAGGAATTGTTAGAGGTGTACGAGTCACGTGCATACTATGGAGTATCTGGGATGACGTCACAAGTGAATATACGGGTCTGGACAGTTCACGGATATTGTCTGGAAATTGAGAAAAAGGTATAGCGATATTTGTCGATGTTGATGTCATATTGTCCCAGCAAGCTGTGGGGTCGTCAAGGGCAGGACGAGGTGAGGTATAGAGTCTCGTTTCATGCTGGATGACAGCTTACTATGGACACATTTTGAAATTGAAATAAGGTTCAAATTTATGGATATAACCTTTCTCCTTCTCTCGCAGAATGATCCCAAAGAGGGATCAAGATGCACGATAGAGTACAACCCTTAAAGCGGTTAGCGACTCATAACTATAACTGCCTGCGTCAGGATCAGTGAATCAAAACAGATGAAGATATCACATCACATTTCTCATGGTTGTTTGAGAATAGACTTGGAAAAAAAATAAAAGTAAAATTATTTTGGGTCGCTAAACTAAAAAGGGAAACAAGACAAAATATAACATTGTGTTTGGCTATTAGTTTATCTGTCCCTAAACAATGTGATGTTGATTTGTTCAAGTTTTGTTCAGCTTTACTCATGGTCCCGAACTATGCTTATATATTTGGGCTTGTCTCTGAAAAAAGACTAACTAGTGGACCATTCGAGTAGGGATCAAATAGGTAAGGTACCCCGGTATTTTAACGTCGAGCTGAAGTCGAGTGTGTTTAGCTGAGAGGCGACAGGTATTGCAGATTACTGTGAACCACGACTCACATCCACCATACACACAAACACTCACACACACACATTACAATATATTAATTGAACACTCACAGCCATTATAATATATAAACATACATACACGCAAGCGCTAACATAGTAGTGTACACTACATTACAGTACATACTACGCATACATACACCCTCATGTACAGTGAGACAGATACGCACATACAGACACGCATATACACCAATACGGGGACTCACTAATCATTTCTGACATTGCCTACCTGTACAAATCCCCATACGCAAACATTTGACAAGATCTGCTCGTCCCTCTCACCCTCTGCCCCTCAAAATTAACACCAAGACTGACGCTACTAAACCCCAAGTTACCAACTAAACCCCAAGTTACCAACTAAACCCCAAGTTACCAACTAAACCCCAAGTTACCAACTAAACCCCAAGTTACCAACTAAACCCCAAGTTACCAACTAAACCCCAAGTTACCAACTAAACCCCAAGTTACCAACTAAACCCCAAGTTACCAACTAAACCCCAAGTTACCAACTAAACCCCAAGTTACCAACTAAACCCCAAGTTACCAACTAAACCCCAAGTTACCAAATCCCATTTCCTACGACACATTGCCCACTTAACGTTCTTTTAAGGAGGGATTCTGGATTCTTTTAATGAAGAACGATCTGTGAGGCGAATGTAGAGCCAGAAGAAAATAAATTTATTAAAATTCTCGTATTGATGTGTGTCCAGTGACGTGACATAATACAGATACAATGTAGGAAAAGTAAATGTGATGATCACACCATCATCATCGCTATCACCATCACCACCTTCTTACTTATTCTTTCTGATCTCATTTGCCTTGCAATGTCGAGGGGAGATATAGTTTGCGGTCATGATGTTGTTATATTTCCTAGTGTTTTACAACATTCCATCAATTCGTCTTTTTACAGGGTCGGCCCTTGAATCTGGTGTTCTCGTAACGTTTATTAAATGCTATCTGTGTTATGTTTTGATATATTTCTGTCTTATAACGTTGCCAAGCAGTTGTTTTTTTTATGTATTCATTCAATAGCATGTGCGCGTGGCCGTGCGGCTAACATCATTGCTACGCTGGCTGAAAAGCCGACGTACGGTGTTCGAAACCCGCGGTAGACAGAAAGGATTTTTTCTATCGCGGGTGAAATAAAAATACTGAGTCTCACACAACAGCCTACTAAAAGTAATATTGGAAGGGAAAATACAAGGTAAAAGAGGCAGAGGCGGACCAAGACTAACATGGACGAGTAACATCAAAAGATGGACAAGTCAATCTATGACAGCCTGCACCATCAAAGCAAGAAACAGAGTAGAAAGGCGATCCATGGTAGCCAACTATCGTTGCGGAGAAGGCACTCGATGATGATGATGAGTCTCACACGCCGTGACGACTGCTTTGACCAAGCGGCCTTTATCCCTCTGGTTCTATCGTGAGCTCCCCGACATATACCAGCAATGGTAATATGTGTCGTAAAGATATATTTTTTTTTGGTATTTAATAACGGAAATTATTTCTAGCTTTATTTCTTAGTTCTTTACTTGTAATCTTATCTCTGAGGCTATGTACATCCAATTGTTTAACACATTTAATTTTGTCAGTGGGTATTTTTCTTATTGTTCTAAAGTCTAGCTACCGAGTCTGGCATTAGCAGCGCAACGTTGGAAAGGAGATCATGATTGCCTGTGTTGCCTCTTGTAGTATTCCCTTGTTGGACAGCAGTGGTGACCATTGTCCCATGATTTGACAAGCTTGGTTGCATCGTGAGTCTATTTCTGCTGCTTGTGAGTTTGTCACTAGACTTATTCATCATAATCATCATGTGCCATACCGGTTGGCGTAGGCGATCATGTCCTTCCACAATCTTCTATCTACAGTGCATCGTATCAGTTCTGTTGTTGACCGTTTTCCATACCATGACACCAAGCTATCCAGTATTTTCTCTCTTTGTCGTCCGCGTATCTCTTTCCTTTTATTTTGCCAGTTGTAACCAAGTATTTTAACTTTCCTCTCCTCATGATGTGCACAAAAAATGTTGATTGTTTCTTTCTGATGTTTTTTACGAGTTCCCTTTTTGTGTTGGCCTCTTTGAGAATTTCTTCATTGGTCCTTTTAGCTGTCCATGGAACTTTCAACATTCTTCTGAGAAATCGTATTTCTAAATTCCACTACCTGTATTAATTGTCTGCCGTCTATCTTCACGTTGATATTCTGTTATTTTTTTGTGTTATATTCTCTAATCGTTTCCAGAATATAGGGTTGCGGTTTTTTTCAGTGACCATGAACACATTTATAGGCAAAGTGATCAGAACATCGAAAAGCCGACCTACGTTTTGATAAAAAAAAAATAATCTGGCATCCAACTGTAGTGTCTGGTTTAGCCACACCCACGTCGTGTTGATCGAGTGGAAATTAAAAAGAAAACTTACCACTGCTGGGAACTGCAAACAAAAATACAATGTAAGCAGAGAGAAGTACAGTTTCACTTCGTCACTGCTACGGATAGTAAGATACACAATATTAATAGAATAAACAATGGGTTACCGTAAGGTGACCAGACGTCCCGATTTTTCCGGGACAGTCCCGATTTTGTACTGTTTTTTTCAACCTTTGTCCCGGATTTGTTAATGTCCCGATTTTGGCCGATTTTTTAGCGATTGTCCCGAATTTGTTAAAATACATTAGGGACACAAACGTTTACCAATTTTGCTAATTTGGTAAACGTCGCTTCGACTTTAAAATAGACATTATTCCGTTGTTGTGTAGAAAATGTTTAAAAAGTTGAACTGGCTGTTCATTTGGCGAAACAATAACAGTAAAATGCGCCCCAAGATTTAAATCTTGTAAACTGAAACAGAAACTCAATAACGTTTAATTCAATAACTCCTGATTACGTTTTATAAGCCTATATTGTTAGTTGTTTTAATTAGTTTTAAAATATATGTATTATTCACTTGAAAAAGACGGAAGGAATGTCATTTTATTGATGGAAAATTTAAGTCAAATTAATCCGTCCCGGATTAGGGTTTCAAAAATATGGTCACCTTAGTTATCGTCAACTTTAAGAATTATCCCTGCTGATGTAGGTGATCACATATCTTTTATCCTCTGCAGTTGTTTATGAACTCTGCTATTTATACCTTATTGTATCATTGTGCGACGCTATCTGGTATTTTCTATATTTATTTTCTTCAATATTTTTTTCGGTTTTTTATTTTGTTGTTAAACGCTTCAGCTGTTCCCTTCTCATTATCTAGCGACAAATTGTGATTCTTTTCTCCAGAAATCTGCAATCAACCACTTTTTGTTTTTCCGTCATTGTTACTCTTTCTTTAGCTCTCAGTTTCAACATTTTTCTGTGAAACTGTATTTATTGGCCTCCTACGATTTCTTGACGGTTGTCTTATTGTCCTTAATTCATTACCTGTCAGAACCGACTCTACATTACACTAAAGGACTAACATTTCGTACTTTCGTTGATAAAGACTGCAATACAATCTTCATTCAAAGGTTGTGTTACCAACGTCAGACCCCAAATAATATCTCCTTTGGACGCTGAAACGCAAATAAGGAAGGTAAGAAGAAATTGATAAAGATGAGTTGCGCAATATATATTTAATTCTTTGAAATTCTTATTTTATAATGCAAATATTTTACAGTCACTTTAAGTAAAAAGAGAAATTAAGCTCGTTTACATGAAAGAAAAACAAAAAAAAATAAATAAAGCAATAAATAAATAAAGCTACGTATACATTAAATACACCACAAAAAGGATATATAAAAAAAAATATGCAAGTAAAATATTTCTGACGTAAAGAAAGATAAGTGTTTCAATTGCGGGGCAATAACTTCTCAACTCCCAAAAAATACAAACTTTTTTTTTTTTGGGACCGACACGCTTCAGTCAACCAATCGTACAAGATGAATGCCTGGTTCGCGTAGTTAAAAGATGGTGGTTAACACGACAAATAGAGCTAGTTCTATTCACGTTTCACTATTTCTTCTTAATTTGTGTAGATTAGAATACGCCACACCCAATATGTCGGATGTTATCTGGCTACCTTCTTATTTTACCGTTGATCCTACATTCTTTACAGTCGTGTTATATTTTATTTATTTAGAGAGAGCGAGAGTGAAATAGCAAGAGGTACATTCATCCTGGTTTTGTTATTTTGCATCACCTACTCTGAAAACATGTTGCACGCTTGAACACGTGAACATACTGTCAACCTGGGTGCACGTTTGTAATTAATGCCCTCGTTATTCACGGCCTTTTGAAATATAAGTTATCGTTTACGTATCAGCTTCACGAGTTGCTTACGTCATCGCCTCCAAAAAGGAGACATTTTTTTTTTAATTCGTGAAAGGTGAAAGTACTTTAGTATTTTAAGTCCCATTTAAAAGTGTAGATGCAAAGTTTTCTGTTTTGCCATTTGTTACTAAGTGGAAAATTCTATGGATTTCATGCCTTAATGTGGAACGTGGTATTCTCAAGTAAAGTAACTAAATGACTCATCAACGCCTTAATAGGCGTACTCGAAATATGGTTTTATCAACAACACATTTTCGAGCGATGTAGTCGGTCGGTGTTGCACCAGATTTTTAAAATGAAAAAAAATCATTTTTCTTTTCTTCCTCTTTAACGCTTCGGGTGTTAAGGGAGATACACAATTATTGTTTTGCTCTTCTGGCAGTCTTAGTCATTTACGATTGATGCTGCTGTAGACTTGTCTTTCCTCTTCTTTCCTTATTCACTTGGCGAGAGTGGTTATTCTGTTGTCTGTTCCACCACTAGTGTATGGAGTATATTTTTAATTAGTTGTGGTTTGCTGATCCTGACGCAGGAGGTCAGCTATGAGTCGCTGGCCGCTTTCCGCCTAGGTAGGATAGGATATCATGTACCTAATGAAGAGATCGAGGAAGGAAAGGCGTGACCAGTATAGCTCTCTGTATATTTACTTGCAATTGTCCCAGCGGGGAAACGGCAATAGCAGTGTCAGCAATGAGCAGGTTTGGACGACTCCCAATCTATGACTCAGGGGTACACAATGCTATTTGACTATATTTTACAGTTTACCAAAAAGAAGACTAGCAATATTAAAGTTAAATGCCATGAAGAGCATATGGCACAAATATAAAAATAAGCAGTAACATTAAAACTACTGCGGGCATGTATCTTCCGAATAGAAAAATATGGCTCTGGGCTTTATACCATTTCGAAAAACAACAAAGAAGATAATTGGTTTATTTGAAACAAAATACGACAGAAAACACTTCAAGATACCCTAAATAATGAAAGAAGACATATTAAAGACCTAAACTTAAAAAAGAGCTAGCTTATACACACCATCTTAAAGAGGAAATGACAATACTATGGCCATGTTAAAAGACACAAATGGCTGGAACCAACAATAATGGAAGGCATGGTCTCATGACGGAAAAACGGGTGGTGTAGGGAGAGGCAGACCAAAAAGAAGATGGTTCCAAGACATCAAAGTGACCTTGAACATTTGAACATGACAGTAGAAGAAGTCGAAGATTTGGCTAGGTTCAGAGATTGTTCAGAGGGATCGTGATGAGTGCAACGCTCAGCATAGGGCACGCAACGCAATGATGATGAGTTTTTTTTTCAGGATAAATGTGAATACATTTCCCACAGTACTCATTAATGATGTATTGCCCTTTAGTTGTTGCTCCCTCATTTGTTGCCCATTCTCATGTAGACATTGGTTAATCTTTTCCTCGGAAAGAACTTATCAAAGCTTCAACACAAATGCAGGTGCTGACAGATCTACACCAGTAACCGAATTTCTTCTTTTCTCGTGCCGTTGGTCGTTGAGCCATGAAAGTAGCAGTACACAATGGTTCCTCGAATTTGAGTTTTCTTGGCGCAGCGGTAGAGAACTAGTCAACTGAGGAGAAAAGCTTGGGCTCGATCCTCATTCACTGATTCTAGATTTATCTACCCTTAAATAGGTACCGTTTATTCTGGAAGAGAATCACGGCACTGGCGTAATACTTACCATATTATCTAATATGTGTCGATGGTTAAAAAATAGACCATCATCATAATGTCCATACCGATTGGCGTAGGCGATCATGTCCTTCCACAATCATCTATCTACCGTGCATCGTATCAGTTCTGCTGTTGACTGCTTTTATGCCATGACATCAAGCTATTCAGTATTTTCTCTCTTTGTCGTCCGCAATCTCTCTTTCTCCGTATTTTGCCAGTTGTAACCAAGTATCCCAACTTTCCTCTTCTCATGATGTGCCCGACAAATGTTGATTGTTTCTTTTTGATGTTTCTTAGGAGCTCTCTTTTTGTATTGACCTCTCAGAGAATTTCCTCGTTAAAAGATTCGATTAGAGGTCACAAAGGTGGGATTTCTCAGAAGAATGTTGAAAGTCCTCTGCAAGTTAAAAGAAAACCACTAACGCCAGACGAAGAGTCAAGGTAAAGAAATGGACATAAATGGGCTCTTAGAGTCAAAGTAAAGAAATGGACATAAATGGGCTCTTAGAGTCAAGGTAAAGAAATGGACATAAATGGGCTCTTAGAGTCAAGGCAAAGAAATGGACATAAATGGGCTCTTAGAGTCAAGGCAAAGAAATGGACATAAATGATCTCTTAGAGTCAAGGCAAAGAAATGGACATAAATGGGCTCTTAGAGTCAAGGCAAAGAAATGGACATAAATGATCTCTTAGAGTCAAGGCAAAGAAATGGACATAAATGATCTCTTAGAGCCAAGGCAAAGAAATGGACATAAATGATCTCTTAGAGTCAAGGCAAAGAAATGGACATAAATGATCTCTTCGAGCCAAGGCAAAGAAATGGACATAAATGATCTCTTAGAGTCAAGGCAAAGAAATGGACATAAATGATCTCTTAGAGCCAAGGCAAAGAAATGGACATAAATGATCTCTTAGAGTAAAGGCAAAGAAATGGACATAAATGATCTCTTAGAGCCAAGGCAAAGAAATGGACATAAATGATCTCTTAGAGCCAAGGCAAAGAAATGGACATAAATGATCTCTTAGAGCCAAGGCAAAGAAATGGACATAAATGATCTCTTAGAGCCAAGGCAAAGAAATGGACATAAATGATCTCTTAGAGTAAAGGCAAAGAAATGGACATAAATGATCTCTTAGAGCCAAGGCAAAGAAATGGACATAAATGATCTCTTAGAGTCAAGGCAAAGAAATGGACATAAATGATCTCTTAGAGTCAAGGCAAAGAAATGGACATAAATGATCTCTTAGAGTCAATTCAAAGAAATGGACATAAATGATCTCTTAGAGTCAAGGCAAAGAAATGGACATAAATGATCTCCTAGAGTCAAGGCAAAGAAATGGACATAAATGATCTCTTAGAGTCAAGGCAAAGAAATGGACATAAATGATCTCTTAGAGTCAATTCAAAGAAATGGACATAAATGATCTCTTAGAGTCAAGGCAAAGAAATGGACATAAATGATCTCTTAGAGTCAAGGCAAAGAAATGGACATAAATGATCTCTTAGAGTCAAGGCAAAGAAATGGACATAAATGTATTAAAATGGGAAGCTGCAGTGAAGCTAATTGTGAGGAGAAATGAAAAAAAAATACAGAAAAAAAACGGTATGGTTAAAGCTTCACGACAACACAATTATTATTATTCTTAAAGTTAGCTTCACATCACACTTGGCAGACCCATTGGTGCTCAGCAATTTTCAGGAAATAAAATGTGTGCACACTGTTGGCTCCCTGGCAATGTACAATAATCAATCTTGCCGTCGATATGAAACATGGGCGTCTGTTTTACAGTAAAAAAAAAACCCTCCGAATCGACGAGGTTCTAAGACGATGCTATAAAGGATAGAGCAATCAACACCCATATGATCAATTGTGATATATAGACTCCACCTGTTGTTGCTGGGAACTCCTTGCCAGAATAAGACTTTACAGTGACGTTCAGACACACAAAAAAGATACAAGAACACAAGGTGTACTTGAAGTAAATGGTGTTGTATGTTGGTTTATTGTACAAGAATTTATTATGTGTATATGATTGAATGGAGTTAGTCATATGTTGGTTTATTGTACAAGAATTTATTATGTGTATATGATTGAATGGGGGTCATATGTTGGTTTACTGTGTGAAAATTAAAGATGTGTAAATGGAGTTGTATGTTGGTATAAATTGAAACGTTAATTATGTGTATGTGTGAATATAGCTGCATGTTAGTTATTGAATTATTTGCGGGTCATCATCATTGCACTCCGATCATGTCCATAGGTGCTCAGATCCCCTCCTCAACAAGTCCCGCAGTTTCCAGCGACTGACAACTCCAGTTCTGTGTTGGTTGATAAGTCTTCTTACACACCCACTAAGCTTCTCATTTCCGGCTGTGCCCATCTTAACTCCCATCTCTTTCATCCGAAGGAGTGACGTGGACTCATGGTTGTCGAAGTCCTGTGCTCTTCGCACATCTCGGAGGGAATTGATGATGTCCGCCCGATCCATTGGTTGCCCGTCCTCAACGACAGCGCAGCTACCAACCTGTCCGCTTTTTAATTTCCCCGTACTCCCGCATGTCCAGGGACATAGACAAAGGTGACCTTACGTATTTTTGACTTCTGCAATGACTCTAACCATTGCATACGTACAGGGCCCGCCTCTACTTTTTTTTAATCATGCTCATCGAATCACTCAGTATACATGCGTGGGTGTCGTCTTTTGACTCTAACCATTTGAATGCCTTTGTCACTGCCATCACCTCCATTGTCATGCTACTCTTGGTCATAACGTATGCACCACTGTCTTCTTTGACTATTCTGCCTGCCAAGCGTGCTGTAAATGCCCATGCACTTCTTTGGTGTCGGCTTACAGATCCGTCTGTATAGATGACTTAACATTGCTCTTTACATTCATTGCTCTTTGAAAATGAAAAAAAAAGACTTAGAGTTGCATGTTAGTCTAAATTGCAAACTTTAATTATGTGTATGTGTGAATGTAATTACATTTTAGTCTATATTGCAACCATTAATATGCGTATAAGTGCAAGGATTGCATGCGTTTATTGTGAGAAAACTAATTGTGTAAGTGTAAATGGAATATGCATTAGTGAATGAAGAGTGTACAATGCAAAGTTGTGTGCTTGTGTGAATCTATGGAAACACACACTTTTCTATTTTCAGTTAATAAAGCTAGAAATAATATATAACAACAAACATTTATTAACAATCTGAACCTATCACTTTGTGAGCTGTGTGTTTCACATGTTGTTTCTATATTCAGATTACTTACGATGAATGATGATATCGTATGACGAAGGACAGTTCAGTTGCGTTCACTGTCGGCGCTACTATGCCTTATGTCTTTTGTCATGTGCTATGTTTGCTACGATGGGGACTGCAGCTGCCTTTCTTTGTTTGTACATTCGATGAGATGTTAATTCGGATGATTCCACTGGCACGGGGGATTGAGCAATTATGGATTTTAATTTGTTTGAAGTGATACCGGGGCCTTCAAATAACTATAACCGATTACATTACATTTGTTTTCTTCTTCTTATTCACATATCCCCAAGGTTCTTGGGGATCACTGATAGGTTTAGTCAACTTTCTCCATTTCTCTCTTTCTTCACTCATTCTTTGTTACCCCGCTGAATCGATGCCTGTCCATTCTTTGATGTCATGTTTCCATCTCTTTCTCTGCATTTCTTTCCTCCTCGCACACTTCAAGGTACCAAACAGAATCGTCTTTGCTAAGCCATTGAAACTTTTGATGGAAGCCAACAACAAAATAGCCACTGTTAAACTGAACTCGGGAAGTGAACACGCAGCCAAAATTATGTTTATCTTGAACTCTCGGAGCGAGTTGAAATCAGTATTTCTGGAAAGTTCTCAGGGCACAACTAGAGCCCACAGGGCACATTTGACTGTCATACCATGTGCATGTCTTCATGACTGTCATACCATGTGTACGACTTCTTGACTGTCATACCATGTGCATGTCTTCATGACTGTCATACCATGTGCTTGTCTTCATGACTCTCATACCATGTGTAAATCTTCATGACTGTCATACCATGTGTATGTCTTCATGACTGTCATACCATGTGTATGTCTTCATGACTGTCATACCATGTGTATATCTTCATGACTGTCATACCATGTGCATATCTTCATGACTGTCATACCATGTGCATATCTTCATGACTGTCATACCATGTGTATGTCTTCATGATTGTCATACCATGTGTATATCTCCATGATTGTCATACCATGCGTATGTATTCATGACTGTCATATCATGCGTATATCTCCATGATTGTCATACCATGTGTATGTCTTCATGACTGTCATACCATGTGTATATCTCCATGATTGTCATACCATGCGTATGTCTGCATGACTGTCATACCATGTATATATCTCCATGATTGTCACACCATGTGTATGTCTTCATGACTGTCATACCATGCGTATGTCTTCATGACTGTCATACCATGTGCACTGATTAATTTCAGGGGGGGGGGTAAGGTGTGTTGACAATACTTGGAAACATGCACAAAACATTGCTCTAGACAAGCTTATCAAAGAATCAATCTAATTTAAATAGAAACTTCCACAACATAATCAATAATATGAACTATGTATTGTATAATAGTTTCAAAACCAACATTTATGTGGGAAAGATCAGGATACTGAAAAGAGAAAGACCTAGAGAGACAATTAAAAGAACACTTGTAATAGAAGCAAATTTGGCTGGCGAATCATTAGTTAATATTGAGCATTTCGCCCAGAATAGAGATAGATGGCATGCGCACCGCTAATGCAGCGACAGAGAGAGAGAGAGAGAGAGAGAGAGAGACAGATGCATATGCCAATGGTCCCATTCCTCTCTCATCCTTCTACTGGATGACACTGCATCTGTTGTAGACCTGCCTAACGCTCAGTAGCGAAAACCAGCGTCATGGTACCACTCAGTTTCCCCTCCCGTTAAGACTTCTATTCTTGAAACACAGAACCATCGCTTCTAACGGTTATAAAGTATATCTACTTAACACACTGCGTCTTCCTCACTGCTAGACCAGACATTTCCGCAATAATTCTAACATTAATGAGGATATTGTAACACAATTTGAACAGGCGTATGTTCATTGTATAAGGCAGGAACTGTTTCTGTTGTTGTGTACGCGCCTCTCTGCTGTTCACTTTCATTTGTGCGAAAGGACAAAACCTTACGGTTGTTGTTCGTGAGTTGTGTACTGTACGTGTGCGTCCACAAAGGATAGCAGGAATTGTATTAGTAAACTCAGGAGGAGCGAGTGTGTTGTGAGAGGAGAGAGTATGTATTGGGAGGAGAGAGGTCTAATGCGAGGAGCGAGCGTGTAGTAGGAGGAGCTAGTGTGTTGTGTAAGGAGCGAATGTATTGTGGGAGGAGCTATTGTGTTGTGAGAGGAGCGAGTGTTTAATGGGAGGAGCGAGTGTGTTGTGTAAGGAGCGAATGTATTGTGGGAGGAGCTATTGTGTTGTGAGAGGAGCGAGTGTTTAATGGGAGGAGCGAGTGTGTTGTGTAAGGAGCGAATGTATTGTGGGAGGAGCTATTGTGTTGTGAGAGGAGCGAGTGTTTAATGGGAGGAGCGAGTGCATAGTGGGAGGAGCTAGTGTGTTGTGTAAGGAGCGAGTGCATTGTGGGAGGAGCTAGTGTGTTGTGAGAGGAACGAGTGTGCAGTGGGAAGAGCTAGTGTTTAGTGGGAGGAGCGAGTGTGTAGTGGGAGGAGCAAGTTTGTAGTGGGAGGAGGTAGTATGTTGTGAGAGGAGCGAGTGTGTAGTGGGAAGAGCGAGTGTGTAGTGGGAGAAGCGAGTGTATAGTGGTAAACTATTTAAAGAGATGTCGAATTCAGTAGCAAGTGTGAAATATTATACGATTCTTTATTTCTTGAATCCAACCCCATCCAACGCCGCTAGACGTCGTGTAGGGCTCGTAGTGTATTTTATGTCACCCATCTCTATTCTGGCCGAGATGTTTGATCTTATCTAATGAGTCTATGCCTGCCAACTTCTGCTTCTCTTATAAGTGTTCTTTTTAGTGTCTACATAGGTAGACTCTGTTTCTGTATCCTGATGTTTCCCCACGGAAGAGTCCATTTTGAAATAATTGTACAATACATAATTAATACTATTTTTCATGTTGTGAGACATTCTCTGTATTTGGAATTATTCTTTGATATAAAATGGAAGATGCACCACAGAAATAAAAAGCAGAATAGCTCAGGCCAAAATAGCATTTCAGAAAATGAAAAACATCTTATGCTACAAATCTATGTCAATAGAAGTGAGAAAGAGAGTTCATCGGTGCTATATAGAAACAATTCTGACATATGGAAGCGAATCATGGACAGTAGACAAACAAATGAAAAGACTATTAGAGGCCACAGAGATGGGATTTCTCAGAAGAATGTTGAAAGTTCTATGGACAAGCTATGGACAAAAAGACCAATGAGGAAATTCTCAAAGAGGCCAACACATAAAGGGAGCTCCTAAAAAACATCAGAAACAATCAACATTTTTTGGGCGCATAATGAGAAGAAGAAAGTTGGAATACCTGGTTACAACTGGCAAATTACAGGTAAAGAGAGATTGTGGACGACAAAGAGAAAATACTGGATAGCTTTTTCTCATGGCATGGGGGTGCGAGGTGTTCGGGTCACTGTCATCATTTCACCCCTCCCCTCCCCCTTTCCCTGCACACACACAAGTTAGGGGATATGTATATATATATATATATATATATAACCCTACAGTAATTCGAATCCGCACTCACGCAATATAGAAAAGTATCATCAGATTTTACTTTACTTACCAATAACTTTATGAAATAAACATGACAAGCAAAAAATATAGACTAGATATGAATATCAAAAAGACTAAAACTATGATCATAAACAAAGAAGATACTCAAAACCCACAAGTGGATATCAAAATTGAAGGAATAGACCTGGAGACAGTTCAGAACTACAACTACCTTGGACATACCATAACCAGTGATGGAAAATGTACAACTGAAATAAACAAAAGAATAGGAATGGCAAAAAGTAATTTTAATGTCATGAAGAACACACTAACATCAAAAGAAATAACACCAGGGCTAAAACTAAGAATAGCAAAATGTTATATCTTCTTAACATTCCTATATGGTGCAGAAACACGGACATTAAACCAAAAAAAACAGAACAGAGAATTGAAGCCTTTGAAATGTGGATATATAGAAGAATAGGTAGAGTTGGATGGAAGGAAAATAAAACAAACGATGAAGTCTTAAAACAACTAAAAATGAAAAGAGAACTACTAAGCATAATTCAAACAAGACAAATGCGATTTTTGGGCCATGTTAAAAAACACAACAACCTACTAAAAGTAATCTTGGAGGGGAAAATACAAGGTAAAAGAGGCAGACCAAGACTAACATATACGTGTAACATCAAAAGATGGACAAATCAGCCTATGACAATCTGCACCATCAAAGCAAGAGACAGAGCAGAATGGCGCTCCATGGTAGCCAACCTTCGTTGCGGAAAAGGCACTCGATGATGATGATGATCATCAGATATTTAAAAGTGCATAATTGTTGTTGAAACTTTGTTATGTAATATGTTAACTGTTGCACCACTATGCACAGGTAGATGTTATCATTATTACGGGCCAAACGTAGCCGTGTTATCTCGACTTCCTGTCCTTTGTGCTTTTTTATCGGCTCATTTCTTGGACTTTCTGCTGTGCCATGTTGTTTAAATAGTCTGTGTTGTTCTAGCCTTGTATAACATGTAGGCGTCTCGCCTGAGTGCTTCATTAATCGTATTGTAGCTGTTTTAATGGACTATTGTCGTGGTCTTCTTTGTTATTTTCCTACTGCATTCAGTTGTGATGATTTCTGTTGTCAACTTTTTCTTATTTAATGACAGTATTAGATGTCAATCTATTTATCGTGTTAGATGTCAGTCTATTTATCGTGTTAGATGTCAGTCTATTTATCGTGTTATATATCAGTCTATTTATCGTGTTAGATGTCAGTCTATTTATCGTGTTATATGTCAGTCTATTTATCGTGTTATATGTCAGTCTATTTATCGTGTTTTATGTCAGTCTATTTATCGTGTTATATGTCAGTCTATTTATCGTGTTTTAAGAATATGTAATGCAATTTGATTCATTTGCGAATAGCACCGATTCACTAACACGAAATTACAAGAAAACTGATAGATCGCTTACTTTGATTTAAAGAGAGTAATCTAGTTCAGCGGATAACAGAATCACTCCAAAAGTGACTTATTTTTATGTCTAAGGATTGAAAGGTATCATCATAATCATCGCGTGCCAAACCGATTGGAGTAGGCGATCATGTCGTTCCACAATATTCTATCTACCGTGCATCGTATCAGTTCTGTTGTTGACTGTTTACGGTATACGTGTTATTAATGAGTAATAGGAAACTCTTTATACAGGACATCGCAGCAGGAGGAAATCTGATCATCAGAAGGAGCCCCGTCGAGCAAGTGTTTCGGCACTTTAGCTTTTTGACACTCTAAGGGGTGGTTGGCCGCCTGGGTCACGACTCCCAGGTGTCGACGTTTGTTTAATATAGCCTGATGGAATGTGCCACGCGACAAACAACCAACATTTCAGATAGATGAATTGATAGACCAACATCATTCTCTCAGAATGTACCAACAATGCAAGTAATAAACGATGCTGCAGATATAATCTAGCCTATTCTCGGTGGGAGATAAACGCTTGAAAAGTGCATTTCCTTTCTGGTATTTGAAACACCAGAATGTGACGTACCTGGTGCACGTGACTTCCCTTGCGTGTTTAATTCACCGCTGACACGCGCCCTAGTTGTTTTTCCTCTAGTTCTTCCCGTTGGGAGTTTTCTTTTTGCTGGGAATTCACTCTCCAATTTCCTTAACTCCATTCATTTAATTGTTATGCTATTATGCTTGTTCTTAACGTTTGCTTTTTTGTCTTTTCTCCCTACTCTTTCTTTCTTTCTTTTTTCTTTCTTTCTTTCTTTCTTTCTTTCTTTCTTTCTTTCTTTCTTTCTTTCTTTCTTTCTTTCTTTCTTTCTTTCTTTCTTTCTTTCTTTCTTTCTTTCTTTCTTTCTTTCTTTCTTTCCTTCCTTCCTTCCTTCCTTCCTTCCTTCCTTCCTTCCTTCCTTCCTTCCTTCCTTCCTTCCTTCTTCCTTCCTTCCTTCCTTCCTTCCTTCCTTCCTTCCTTCTTCCTTCCTTCCTTCCTTCTTTCCTTCCTTCCTTCCTTCCTTCCTTCCTTCCTTCCTTCCTTCCTTCCTTCCTTCCTTCCTTCCTTCCTTCCTTCCTTCCTTCCTTCCTTCCTTCCTTCCTTCCTTCCTTCCTTCCTTCCTTCCTTCCTTCCTTCCTTCCTTCCTTCCTTCCTTCCTTCCTTCCCCCTCCCTCTACCTCCCTCCCTCCCTCTCTCCCTTCATTCCTTCCTTCCTTCCTTCACTCTCTCTCTTCACTCCACCTCCCTTACTTACTTTAAGTCAGGGGTTGAACCCGATCTCTTGTCCCATGTTGCCGTGTTCACAAACTAGTGCTCTACCTCGTCGTGTTTGGTGTTATAGACCAACATGTTTCTGAACATTCAACTTTGACCATCTCTCAGACGCGACCAGTGCTCTCGCAGTGTTTATGCCAATCTTTCCGAACATTGGAGGTGGGATTGTGTAGGTGACAGTGCAAATCTGATACCTTAGTACATTGTGAGGCTGCCAGAGGCCGGAAGTGGTGGTCATCTCCAAGCAACCGAATTTCCCAGAAGGCAGCGTCAAAGGAAGTTTAAATCAGAAAACAATCACATCGATTTAAATGGCGGGGATCTCTGATAACCTGAGACGTGCAGGATGTAACCCAGAGCTATTGCATGGAGGAAATGGCATTCCCTGGAAATAAATAGTATCACGCACAAGCCAGTTCATGTCAGTCAAAGGTGAAGGGCACCACTCATTGTTATTTTGTTAATTCTTTCATGTTATCGTCGTCGTCCTCTTCTTCTCTCATTTCTTCGTTTTATTTCTTCTTCTTGTTCGTCTATCTTCATCCTGTTTTTTTTATCTTCTTAGTTTTCCTCTTTCAGATCTTCTTTTTATTCTTTTTTCTCTTAATCTACTTCTTCCTCCTCCTTATTTGCAATCACTACTTCCTCCGTCTTCTTCTTCTCCTCCTCCGCTTTCCTCCGCTTCTTACAGTTTGTTTTTGCACTGTGTGTTACATCTTGCGGTCCAATGCATTCACCTTTAGAGAATATTTGTATTGAACTTAATGTCCAGTCCTTGATCCAATTCCTTCACATAGTGATTCTAACGAATCAAGGATAAATGGTGGACATATAACATGCACACTGCGGGAGTACAGTAGTTAACTTATTCTGCGCAACACTTTTGATCGTATAGACAGTAGATTCAAAGAAAATGTGAGTTATTATATATTGAACAGGTGGGGGGACTGGTTGGTCTTGAGACAGAGAGGTTGTGAGTTCAAATCCCGGCTGCACCAGTTGAGAATTTTATCTATGATTTCTCTCTGCGGCAACCACCCCTAGTCTCAGCAGCGAGGCCCAGCTTGAAACGTCAGTTACTCATCGACGGAAAAAAATATGAATTCCTCAGAAGACGCTGTGCGGCGAGTGACCCTAGTGCACACGGCTAATAGGGAAAAATGGATTAACGCTTAAAATTCAGTTCTATTGCCTAGGGACTTCGCTGGCGAACGCAATATATATATCATCATCATCATCATCAAGTACCGTGCCTGCTGGTATAGGTGATCTCTCCACAACTTCTCCACGACTTTCGTTCTGTTGTTGACCTTTTGCCAAGCCATTCTGTTAAACTGTCTGGTATCTTTTCTCTTTGCTTCCCTCTATCTCCTATTTTTCCAGTTATTATAATATATTCCAGCTGTTCCCTTCTCATTACATGGCCAAAAATGATGATTGTTTCTTCCTAATATTGGAAAATAGTTCTCTTTTTGCTTTGACCTCTTTTAGAACGTTTTCATTACTATTCTTAGCTGCTCATTGCATTCTCAACATTCTTCTGTAGAACCACAATTTTACAACCTCCAGTGATTTTCTTGTCTGTTGTCCTATTGTCCATGATTCATATCCATATGTTAAGACTGGCTCTACATAACATTTATGAACTCGCTTTCTTGTTAATATATATATATATATATATATATATATATATATATGGAACACAGCGAGTCTTAATCTCAATGCAACAGGAGGTCGACGCCATGTAGTCATGACCCAGTCGAGCCCATCTCTCTCCTCACATTGCCAAGAAGCTAAAGAGCGGAAACCATTGCTCGACAATGCGTTTACATCTGATGATCAGATTGTCTCCCACCACGTAGCTCTGTATAAAAAGTTTCCTATTACTCATTTATCGGCACACTTAATATCTTCTAGAAATCTGATGTTAATTAAAAAACAGCAACAACGTGTGCCTGTGTTCTGAAATAATTCCAGATAGATCACTTCCGGATTCCCTTAGTTATGTTTTTAGCAATCTCATCATCATCATCGAGTGCCATCTCCGCAACGAAGGTTGGCTACCATGGAGAGCCATAATACTCTGTTTCTTGCGTTGATGGTGCAGTTTGTCATAGGCTGACTTGTCCATCCTTTGATGTTACTCGTCCATCTTCTTCCCTTCTTCTTTTCTCTTTTCACTGATACCTAAAAGGCGTCGTGGTTATATCATTTGTCGTTCTTGAGCTGCTCAACCTGTCTGAATTAGTGATTCTCCTTTGTTGTTATATGTCTCTGTCACTGCATCTATCCATCTTCTTCTGGGTCTTCCTCTTGGTCTTTTTTCCATGCATTCTTGAGAAGAACGTCATTGATGGTGATTGGTGAGGATTCATTCTGACCAGGTAGCCAAACCATTTAAGTACTCGTCCATGTTAGGCTATATTTAATGTAAAATGGCGAAAAATATCAGAAGTGTTGAAAGTCATTTATTTGTTTTTCTTATATACTTCACAAACGCACCTTATGTGAGAACAAAAGTGGGAATGATGAGAGAGAGAGAGAGAGAGAGAGAGAGAGAGAGAGACAGAGAGAAAGAGAGAGAGAGTATAATAGTGCATACTTCTGTGTTTAGCTTCCATGTTCAACACTTCGATGAATGTCTCCGAACTTATTCACAATTTTTCTCTGACCCCAAATAGGCACAGAACATATTCTCATTACATCTCCTGTATTATTTGGCCGTCTACTCTTAATTGCTTCAATATCAGGCTCTGCATTGATGGTTACGCCTCTTTTTTTTCCCCCGCCTTCCGGTCCATATAAGATACAGCAGTGTTGTGGGCATTCTGTGACGTGAGGCAAACTTTACTGAGAGAGAGGGGGGATAGAGAATCAGATTGACAGGGTATAGAAGGATAGATAGACAAAGAGAGGTAGACAGACAGAGAAATAGAGATAAACATAGAGAGAATAGTAGACAAGGATAGATAGATAGACATCCAGAAACAGATAAACAGAGTGAGGTAGACAGACAGAGAAATAAAAGGGGATACACAGAGATAAACAGAGAGATAAACACAGAGAGAATGGAATACAAGGAGAGATAGACAGAGAGATATAGATAGATAGACAGAAAGATATAGATATAGACATAGACATAGAGAGATATAGACAGACAGAATGGTAAACAAGGAGAGATATACATAGATAAATAGAGAGAGATACACTTAAAGGGAATGGTAGACAAGGAGAGATAGACAGAGGGATAGACAGAATTAGAGATAGACAGAGAGATGGGCACAAAGAGATGGAGAGAGATAGGCATTGAAAGAGCGAGATAGAGATAGATGGATGGATGGACAGACGGACCAACGGACGGACGCATGGATTAACATTTCCAACTTAAGTATCTTTAAATTGTGTATTTTAAACTTTTAATATGCCTTATCTTCAAATATATTAATTGATGTTTAGATATAATCTAAACTGGTTTTTTTGTTGTTGCTTATAATCTCCGTATCTCTCTGTGTCTCTCCTTGTCTCTCTTATCTCTGTATCTCTCTGTGTCTCTCCTTGTCTCTCTTATCTCTGTATCTCTCTGTGTCTCTCCTTGTCTCTCTTATCTCTGTATCTCTCTGTGTCTCTCCTTGTCTCTCTTATCTCTGTATCTCTCCTTGTCTCTCTTATCTCTGTATCTCTCTGCATGTCTCTCTGTCTTTGTCTCTCTTATCTCTGTAACTCTCTGTCTGTCTTTCTGTCCTTGTCTCTCTTATCTCTGTATGTCTCTGCCTGTCTCTCTGTCCTTGTCTCTCTTATCTCTGTATCTCTCTGTCTGTCTCTCTCTGTCCTTGTCTCTCTTATCTCTGTATGTCTCTGCCTGTCTCTCTGTCCTTGTCTCTCTTATCTCTGTATCTCTCTGTCTGTCTCTCTCTGTCCTTGTCTCTCTTATCTCTGTATCTCTCTGCATGTCTCTCTGTCTTTGTCTCTCTTATCTCTGTATCTCTCTGTCTGTCTTTCTCTGTCTTTGTCTCTCTTATCTCTGTATCTCTCTGCATGTCTCTCTGTCTTTGTCTCTCTTATCTCTGTAACTCTCTGTCTGTCTTTCTGTCCTTGTCTCTCTTATCTCTGTATGTCTCTGCCTGTCGCTCTGTCCTTGTCTCTCTTATCTCTGTATCTCTATGTCTGTCTCTCTCTGTCCTTCTCTCTCTTATCTCTATATCTCTCTGTCTGTCCCTCTCTGTCCCTGCCTCTCTTATCTCTGTATCTCTCTGTCTGTCTCTCTGTCTGTGTATGTATGTCACTGTGTCTCTTTGTTTTTTCTCTTTGTCTCATTTCTCTCTATCTCTCTGTATCTGTCTAAGTGTTTGTCTGTTCTGTCTCTCTATGTGTTTCTCTGTCAGTCTCTGTCTCTGTCTGTATCTATGTCTATATCTCTATGTATCCCTCTCTGTTTCTCTCTCTCTCTCTCTCTCGCAAAAGCCCGTGTTAATTAATATGGGGCTTAATTTAAAGTGCTTCATTCATGCAGCCGGTTCGTTGCCAATTTGATTGCCAATCGGATTGTCTCTCCCTGCTTTAGGAATGACGTCTGCCATGGTAGTTGTTGCCTGTAGTTTCTCCTCGATGTCTCCAGTCCATTATCTTTTCGGCTGTCTTTTCTTTCTTTTCTTTATCCATTGACAATGCCCTCCATTATTATCCATGCCCATCAATATGGGGAATGTCTCGATACCGATGTGACGTTGTCTCCAAAATAGGTTAATTTTCTGTTTTGAATAGATTCTATTCTATTCCTTCATGGAATTAATTTCATTGCAGTCGTTATATATATCATCTCTGTTATTGACCTTCTGCCAAGCCATTTTCTTAAGCTGTCTGGTTAAATAACTAAAATAGCAGTGTCAAACAGCCGTGTTTGACCATTCTCAAAAATACTGATGCCATCTTCAGTGCTTTTGCTAGTGTGTGGCGGGCGTGCATCATCCTGGGGAACATGCTGAGGAGGGGATCTGAGAACACTATAGAGTTGTCCGTTGTGCAATGGAGATGATCTTTCGACTAGACTTTTTCGACTTTGTGACTTTTAAAAAAAATATGTTTTCCTTGTTGTTTCTTGAGTTTATCTGATATCTAAAACTGGTCCTCTTTGTCAACCCCCTTTGAAAGGATGTTAAGTAGGCGTAGTTATGTTGTAATCCGCGGTAAAGCTGCGATAATTGCGCCTTTCGGCCCAGCACATACGATTACGTCTAACTTGTAGAGTACCAGGGTGCTTTCCCTCTCCATTCCTACTCACTTGATTACTCTGTTTCAAGGGGCACCATTAAGAGGTGGAGTAAAGTCTGGGTCATTGTAGTTCACCAGTCTTAGCGTAAGCAGCCAGCTTTGAGTCGACGACAGCTTTCAGCCGTGGTGCTGACTTGTGCATTCTTCCCGAGCTAATGTAATAAAAATATGGAAACACATTTCCTGAATTTAGTTTTCCATCCACAAGTTGGAGGATCTCATTAAACGGCAGGTGATTTCAATAAATGTTACTGCGAGAGGAACAGCAGTTTATGATATTTGTGCACGTCAGCTTTAAATCATTATCGATTTCCTGATAGACCGAATTTTGCTTGAATATCACTTCTTTCCTATTTTCCACACCACCAGCCGTGAGCTCAGGTGTCGCTTACCTTACAGGTAGATATTCCTCGACTTCAGAAGCACCCTCATTCATTTTCCTTTTTATTTTAAAATCAAGAGTATTGATGTTTTGGATAGATTTTTGTTTTACTTTCTATTTTGCCCGGGAAGCGGCCGTATTTTGGGGCTACTCTTTTAGATTTCCAACTGCTAAATAACTTCAACGTAGCCAGACTGCACACGGGATCTCCTGTGTTTGCTTTTATCCGAGAATGCTGAGCAGTGAATCTCACTACCGAAAGACGAGTGCTGAGTAAAGCTACGAAGAAACCACTGCACGATTTTTGGAAAAAAAATCCTACTGCCTGTGATGGAAGTCGAACTTGGTACCCCCTTTTACAAAGGCCAACGTCTCTTACTTCTACTAGACCACCCATCCTCCCATTTTTTTGTTGTTGCAATTTAAATAGTCGGAGGTGAGAAAAGCAAAACTTCACGAAAGTAAAAAATAGAAGAGCGATGTGAGTTCTAATTTAGAAGAAAATGAGAAAAAGCCAATTGGCACAATTGCTGTTTCTTTTAAGAAGGTAATAATGATTTCTCCAGGCTTCTAAATAACGCGTAGAAATCATCACCATCATCATTTTCACTTTTCGCATCATTATCTACACATTTGCACGGAACAGAAAGTTGATTGTCGCTACAATATGGCCACATTATCGTCATGAGATGGTGTGTTTAACCTTGTATTCTAACGAGCTGCAGGATTTCAAATGAAGTTTAAGAAAATACACAACCCATCTTTGTCAATGTAATGAAGAAAAAGGAGCTCTTCTGTGTTATACAGAGTGAGCGAAAAGGAATGTGCCTTTTTCAATAAATTATTGTCGGTCCCCATGATGTGATGTGGAGGATAATTTGTGTACCAAAGGTAATGTAACATCTCAAAGTTTTTTTTTCTGTAAATTTTACCTTTCTAAGATTCAATATGGGCGCCCTTTCTTGACACGGCAGATATCTAGTCGACAATGCATTTCCTCACATACTCGAGAGAACAATGCATTTCCTCACATACTCGAGAGAACAATCCATTTCCTCACATACTCGAGAGAACAAACCATTTCCTCACATACTCGAGAGAACAATCCATTTCCTCATATACTCGAGAGAACAATCCATTTCCTCACATACTCGAGAGAACAATCCATTTCCTCACATACTCGAGAGAACAGTCCATTTCCTCACATACTCGAGAGAACAATCCATTTCCTCACACACTCGAGAGAACAATCCAATTTCCTCACATACTCGAGAGAACAATCCATTTCTCACATACTCGAGAGAACAATCCATTTCCTCACATACTCGAGAGAACAATCCATTTCCTCACATACTCGAGAGAACAATCCATTTCTTCACATACTCGAGAGAACAATCCATTTCCTTACATACTCGAGAGAACAATCCATTTCCTCACATACTCGAGAGAACAATCCATTTCCTCACATACTCGAGAGAACACGATTGGAATAAAATCAGGATCACAGACAGAAGTTTCGTAATTCATGTACAATTAATGTATTTCTAAGAAATAAAATAAAGGACTATTCCATGAATATAACTCTGAAAAAACAATGAAAACTGAAGTAGAATAAACGCTCAAAGAGCTTGGATAGCGGCGTACAGTGTTTTCACTGCCACGGGCTTTTTTAAACGTACTTAACATGAATAAGGCCTCTTCATTTTGATCTTTCGTTCCCGATAGAGTTAGGTGCTTGATCTCTTCTATATTTTGATGTCTGGGATCAGCTGGGGGTGGGGAACGATCGCTCCAAATGTGGCTATTGGTGCCTTCTGGTTAGTGAAACGAGCATCTTAACTCTACACTGTACCGACTCCCCTACCCCCAAATCCTTTTTCTGGAGTAAAATATTTATTTTCATTACTGATGCCATAACGACTGACCACAACAGTCAACCTGGTCAAGGCTTCTAGTGATGCTCGTTGATATCTGAGTGATCAATCAAATTGAGGTCAACAGAACGCTCTTTAAGACGATCTTCATTACAGACGTTATGGCATCACAGTCAGACTAGGGCATTCGATTTCAAACTGCAGAAATGAAATGAGTCAGTCGTATGGTAAGAGTCAACTTGATATATAACATTAGAATTGTATACTTAAAATGTTAAGTTAGGGTGCACCACTGCGATAGAATATGTAAAGCGCAAATAATTAAATGGTTTAGCCACAACTAAACCCTATCCACACAGTTGTCAACACATATGACAGAATGAGCAGACCAGGAGAACATTCTCGAAAATATAGGACTGAATATGAGTGCACTGGAAAAAAAATGTGACGACAGAACAGACCAATCAAGGAGCAAATAATTGAAAAGTATTTCTTACTCTCGACACTGAAATGCAAACGATGAAGGAAAGAAGAGAAATACATTGATATCCGTTCACGTTTTCGTTCATCATCTCAAGTTTTGCTCATGATCAAATATGTATTTACAGTCTTTACAATATATTACCCTGTAGTGTATCGGACATTAACATATTATTACCGTATTTATTAATTCATTCGTCAAGACATAATGTGTACGTGTTTGTTGACCTGTCTCTGCAACATCTGTTGCTTTCATCTGCGCCTAGCTGCTTTTTTTTTGCCTCATCTGAAAATGACATTCTATCTATAATTTTAGTTTTACATTCATGGTTGCCGTCCTCACATCGAAGGTTGGCTACCATGCCGCGCCATTTTACTGTCTCTTGTCTTATTGTGTATAATGATCATATGTTCACTTGTCTATCTTTTTGATGTTATCAGTCCACTTTTGTCTTTATCTGCCTCTGTTTCGTCTACCTTGTAAATGTCTTTTAGAAGGATGTTATGTTTCTTCGGTGATGAGTAGAGTTTTGATCATTCAGTGAAAAGTAGAGTTTAAGGTCCTTTTCTTCTTGACTTCCACATTCGTCTTCCAGCGTGAACGGTAGAGAAAAATGTGAGCACGTGCTCTTAAGTTTGTTTCTTGCGCTGGAAAATAAACAAGAAAGAGGAACTGTGACCCGAACGCCTTGTAGCGTCAGCATGTGCCCCACCTCCCAATCAGTCTAGAATACGCGAACACTTTTCTCAATCAAAAGCTCATTCTTTCGCTTTTCCCGATGGCTAGTAAAGGTAATGTAAAGGTAAAGTAAAGGTAATGTAAAGGTAAAGTACGAGACTTGAATCGTCGTCTTAGCAAGCCAGTTTTTGTCCATATGTGCTCGGCTGCCTATTGAGAAGTGTTCGTTAACTTCTAGATAGTGTCGCTTCAAGCATCGAAACTGACGATGCCAGGCGGCACTCCTCACCTTCCAAGAGTACTACCCTGGTACCCATTTCTGCCAGAGGCTGCGTCGACCGCATGATGTATTTTTTTTTCCCACCACGACTCACATCTTCCAGCGGGAATCGAACACGGGTTGTGCGAACGTCGGTAATCCAGTCAGGAGGTTTCCCAACTAGGCTAACGAGGCCCCCTCTACTAAAGGTAATTAATCACCATCCACGTTAAAAAGAACGTTAAATTAGGCTTATTTGCGTTGTGTTGTGATTTATTTGTGTTGTGTTGTGTTTATTTGTGCTGTGTTTTAATTGTGTTGTGGTTTATTTGCGTCTTTCGGCCCAACATATTCAACTTTCGGCCCAACATATTCATCTTACGGCTCAACATATTCATCTTTCGGCCCAACATATTCGTCTTTCGGCCAACATATCATCTTCGGCCCAACATATTCATCTTCCGGCCCAACATATTCATCTTTCGGCCCAACATATTCGTCTAACATATTATCTTTCGGCCCAACATATTCATCTTCCGGCTCAACATATTCATCTTTCGGCCCAACATATTCGTCTTCGGCTCAACGTATTTGTCTTTCGGCCCAACATATTCATCTTTCGGCCCAACATATTCATCTTCCGGCTCAACATATTCATCTTTCGGCCCAACATATTCGTCTTTCGGCTCAACGTATTTGTCTTTCGGCCCAACATACTCATCTTTCGGCCCAACATACTCATCTTTCGGCCCAACATATTCATCTTCCGGCTCAACATATTCATCTTTCGGCCCAACATATTCATCTTTCGGCCCAACATATTCATCTTTCGGCCCAACATATTCGTCTTTCGGCTCAACGTATTTGTCTTTCGGCCTAACATACTCATCTTCCGGCTCAACATATTCATCTTCCGGCTCAACATATTCATCTTCCGGCTCAACATATTCATCTTTCGGCCCAACATATTCATCTTTCGGCCCAACATATTCATCTTTCGGCCCAACGTATTTGCCTTTCGGCCCAACATACTCATCTTTCGGCTCAACATATTCGTCTTTCGGCCCAACATATCCGTCTTCAACACGATTTATGTGAGTACCAGATTGCCTTCCCTCTTCGACCCAGACTATCTTGGCCAGGCTGGATAGTTTATTTCCAGGAGCACCACTGGTAGATGGAGAAGAGTTTTGATCCAACGTTCACCGTTCCTGACAAATGCAGTCAGCTGTGGGTCGCTGACCGTAGCTCACATGCTGGACCAAAGAAAATAAAATGTATAACAAAAGCTTTAGTTAGCTCTTTTGTGTACTTGTCCGTTAAAGCCAATGTGAAGGCATAATTAAAAGGTTGAATAATTTAATATTACGTTGTTGTGAAATATTTAATTATCGATCACATCAGTAAATCAAAACCTTTTGTAACCTTTTTGAGGAGTGGGGAGAAGGCATAGGCCACGGACACATTTTCTTCATCCATCACTATTCTACTAAGGGGGACTGCTTGGTCACGAGGCAAGACAACGGTCTCGAGACAACGAGTTGGTGGTTCAAATCCCGGCCGCACCAGTTGTGGCTTTTTTTGTTGTTATTTCTCTTTGCGGCAACCACCTCTGGTCTCAGCAGCGAGGTCCGGCTTGAAATGTCAATTACTTATCTACGGGAAAAAAAAAATATGAGTACCTCACCAGTATGAAGACGGAGTTATCTGCCTGTGAGGCGAGTAACACCCCGGTGCACACGGCTGCCAGGGAAAAACGGATTAACACGCAAAATTAAGTTCCTAGTCTCTACTTGGACATTTTCTCAACTTTTAAACTTCTATTCAGTCGAAACCATTGTTCTTGAGAGTTTTCATGGCTTCTCTTCTCCGTGTATTCCTGGGCCTTCCTGGCTTTCTTTTCCCCATGTGGGTTGCATGCCGGTGCCTGTCTCTCTATACTGACATCAGATTTTCTTGTGTGTCCCAAATCTAGCACCCTTTTATATTCGTAATCTCTGGCTCATTAACGTCGTTAGCTGTAGATAATAAATTGTATTTGGACATAATTTTACTTGGCAATAGAAGAAGGTAATTTGCCATTCCTTTCCTTTCTGACAGTGACTGTACTAGTCGGATATCGCAGCCATTGTCTCTACAAGTGAGATCCCCTGCCTGCCATCACTGAGTGAGAACCATAACCTGCACTACTTGTCGGCTGCTCCCACAACACCATCCACCACCTGCTCCGATGGCTTCTCATAACTCTGATAGGAAAGGGGGGAGGGGGCAGGAGATAAACGGGAGCTCCACTTTGCTCAAGGGTGTCACAAAGACTAGCGGAGGAAAGGATACGTCTTACTCCTCCTTTGGTAGGGTATTGCTCTACCCCGTTAACTCAACAGGCAACATTTTTTTCCGGGTACATCATGAGAAGAGGAAAGTTGGAATACTTGGTTACAACTGGCAAAATACAGGGAAAGAAAGGTTGCTGACGACTGGATAGTTTAGTGTCTTGGTATGGAAAACAATCAACAATAGAGTTGATATGATGCACTGTGGATAGAAGATTGTGAAGGGACATGATCGCCTACGGCAACCGGTATAGCACATAAGGATAATGATGAATCTATGGCTCATAATCTACTCCCCTAATATATTATTATAAATTAAGTTTTAACTTTTGTATTCTATTCGTTTTTGTTGTGTTATGTTCTATTCTGGTCTGTTTTATTTTGTTCTGTTTTATTCTACTCTGTTCTATTCTATTCTACGCTATTCTATTATTCTGCTGTATTTTATTCTGCTCTATTGTGTTCTATTCAACTCTACTCTACCCTAGCCTGCTGTATCAATATAATCAGTTTAATGGCACTAAGGACAATCTCCATACCCACCTCTCCTCTTCCCGCCACAGCATCCCTTAAAGCGTGCCCCGACTGATTGTATTCTTAGTGAGACTAAGCTACTTATTGGTCGATGCCATTGCCGAGGTCAGTTCCTTGAATACCCTATAAATCTGCCCACCCGACGACTTCCAACGTAAAGAAAGCGCTGGCGGGTCTCTCAAACCTTCACATCAGCCCGTATGTGACCTAGAAGTATTTATGTTGATTATTTCACTTTATAATAAGTGGAAATAATAATAATTAATTGAAGAGGACAGTTGAAATACTTGGTTACAACTGGCAAAATAAAAGGAAAGAGAGATCGCGGACGACAAAGAGAGAAAGTACTGGATTGCTTGGTGTCATGGCATGGAAAAAAAAAGCCAACAACAGAATTGATACGATGCACTGTAGATAGAAGAGAGCCGCGATAGCTCAGTGGTTGGTGAACTGGACTACCACGGACAAGGGGTAGGGTTCGATCCCAACCGACGGCTTCCGGGTTCACCCAGCCTTAAATGGGTACCTGATTTTTTTCTGGGAAAGTAAAGCAGCACGGGCGTAATACTGACCACATTACCCCAAAAATCATGTGCTGAGGGTCTGTAAAATATAGGGTCACTAACACCATATTTCCCTATACGCCACTTGGCGTGACGGGGGTACTTTACTTTTACTTACTGTAGATAGAAGATTGTAGAAGGACATGATCGCCTACGCCAATCAGTATGGCACATGATGATAATGATAAAGGGGCAACTAAAATATCCGTGGCAAAATGCCGTCCACACATTTCCCTTAACTCGTGTCGGGATAGAAATTCAATTATTCTTGTTTGTTTACAATTTTCTGGATAGAGTTGACTTGATTTCTCCGTCCCAACATTTGCATGTTTATTTAATCAGTTTACACGGGAATCGGGCTTTATTTCAAATAAACCGTAGTAAACCAATAAAAAAAAGCCCCGAGCAAATCGTGTCCTTCTATCAGATGCGACCCATTTGTTGACATTTTCATTGATTCTGAAAGAAAGCTTTATTTATTTCTTCTGATCATTGGCGTATCTGTTATTTCAATGATTTTCAGGGGCTTAACATCTATATAACGGAGTGACATGTGGGAGGAGAATTGACAGCGTCAACAAACCAAACTTGAACGCGCTAAGTCGCATCCTGTCAATTCTTCCAGTATGCATGTTTGTATGTGACCTCTCTGTTGAGAGTTTGTTTGCCTTCTACATCGATAGCCCCACCTTTGATTCACCTGTTGACAGTTTATTTCTTTTGTTTGTTGCATTGGTATCGCTACTTTTTCTTCACCCGTTGACAGTTTATTTGTTTGCTTTCTACATCAGTATTACCACCTTTCATTCACCTTTTGACAGTTTATTTGTTTGTTAGCTACATCGATATCGCGCCCCCCCCCCCCACAATTTACCCGTTGACAGTTTAATTCCTTGCTACATCGATATCGCTACCTGGGGTGGGGGAAGGCGGTGTTTGTTCTTGAAACCACCAAAAGGTGAAAGAAGCGTTCATAGCCTCTCATTCACCAGGTGCTGTCCTCAGTGAATGACTTGATCGTTTCTATGATCCTAGTTGGCCTAATTGAGTTATTGAGTTATTTGTGGGTCATCAGCATTGCACTCCGAACACGTACGTAGGTGCTCAGATCCCCTCCTCAGCAAGTCCCGCAGTGTCCAGCGACTGACGACTGGAGTTCTGTGTTGGTTGATAAGTCGTCTTACACGCCCACTAAGTTTGTGATTTCTGGCTGTGCCAGTCTCAATTATTGTCTTAATTCCCATCTCTGGTTGGCCTAAATTCGATACCACTGCGTCCAAAACCACACCTACACGTGGTTCCCCCCTGATAGCGCAAAGCTGGTCTTGGGTGCGACCTAGTTTCTGGCGATATAACTAGGCAGGAGGAGGCGAGTCGCTTTAGATGCAGGTTCAGAGCCCACAGGCGCGTGGTACGTGCCATGGTCCTCAACACTCTCCCGAGAGACTGTCTATTCTATTGTCCTTTCGAGCCGAAGACGGCACATAGGGCAGAACCACAATCTCAAAAATAGAAACCTTGCGTGCCAAAATGGCACATACTTCTGTCTAAACATTGCTTCTGTTGGAACCCTGAGTGGACGTGATGAAGTTTACGATTCCTAAATCGCTTTAAGTCTTCCTGTCGGCGCACACAAGAGGAATGAAGTGTTCAGATTACTGAGAAGACCACTATTCCCTATCCACAACAGGCCGTTGGTATATCGCACAGACACACCCGGCCGTTGGTATATCGCACAGACACAACAGGCCGTTGGTATATCGCACAGACACAACAGGCCGTTGGTATATCGCACAGACACAACCGGCCGTTGGTATATCGCACAGACACAACCGGCCGTTGGTATATCGCACAGACACACCCGGCCGTTGGTATATCGCACAGACACAACCGGCCGTTGGTATATCGCACAGACACAACAGGCCGTTGGTATATCGCACAGACACAACCGGCCGTTGGTATATCGCACAGACACAACCGGCCGTTGGTATATCGCACAGACACACCGGCCGTTGGTATATCGCACAGACACAACCGGCCGTTGGTATATCGCACAGACACAACCGGCCGTTGGTATATCGCACAGACACACCGGGCCGTTGGTATATCGCACAGACACACCCGGCCGTTGGTATATCGCACAGACACACCAGGCCGTTGGTATATCGCACAGACACACCCGGCCGTTGGTATATCGCACAGACACAACCGGCCGTTGGTATATCGCACAGACACACCCGGCCGTTGGTATATCGCACAGACACACCCGGCCGTTGGTATATCGCACAGACACACCCGGCCGTTGGTATATCGCACAGACACACCCGGCCGTTGGTATATCGCACAGACACACCCGGCCGTTGGTATATCGCACAGACACACCCGGCCGTTGGTATATCGCACAGACACAACCGGCCGTTGGTATATCGCACAGACACAACCGGCCGTTGGTATATCGCACAGACACACCCGGCCGTTGGTATATCGCACAGACACAACAGGCCGTTGGTATATCGCACAGACACACCCGGCCGTTGGTATATCGCACAGACACAACCGGCCGTTGGTATATCGCACAGACACAACAGGCCGTTGGTATATCGCACAGACACACCCGGCCGTTGGTATATCGCACAGACACACCCAGGCCGTTGGTATATCGCACAGACACACCCGGCCGTTGGTATATCGCACAGACACACCCGGCCGTTGGTATATCGCACAGACACACCCGGCCGTTGGTATATCGCACAGACACACCCGGCCGTTGGTATATCGCACAGACACACCCGGCCGTTGGTATATCGCACAGACACAACAGGCCGTTGGTATATCGCACAGACACACCCGGCCGTTGGTATATCGCACAGACACACCCGGCCGTTGGTATATCGCACAGACACACCCGGCCGTTGGTATATCGCACAGACACACCCGGCCGTTGGTATATCGCACAGACACAACAGGCCGTTGGTATATCGCACAGACACACCCGGCCGTTGGTATATCGCACAGACACACCCGGCCGTTGGTATATCGCACAGACACAACAGGCCGTTGGTATATCGCACAGACACAACAGGCCGTTGGTATATCGCACAGACACAACAGGCCGTTGGTATATCGCACAGACACAACAGGCCGTTGGTATATCGCACAGACACAACAGGCCGTTGGTATATCGCACAGACACAACAGGCCGTTGGTATATCGCACAGACACAACAGGCCGTTGGTATATCGCACAGACACAACAGGCCGTTGGTATATCGCACAGACACACCCGGCCGTTGGTATATCGCACAGACACAACAGGCCGTTGGTATATCGCACAGACACAACAGGCCGTTGGTATATCGCACAGACACACCCGGCCGTTGGTATATCGCACAGACACACCCGGCCGTTGGTATATCGCACAGACACAACAGGCCGTTGGTATATCGCACAGACACAACCGGCCGTTGGTATATCGCACAGACACAACAGGCCGTTGGTATATCGCACAGATACAACAGGCCGTTGGTATATCGCACAGACACAACAGGCCGTTGGTATATCGCACAGACACAACAGGCCGTTGGTATATCGCACAGACACAACAGGCCGTTGGTATATCGCACAGACACAACAGGCCGTTGGTATATCGCACAGACACAACAGGCCGTTGGTATATCGCACAGACACACCCGGCCGTTGGTATATCGCACAGACACACCCGGCCGTTGGTATATCGCACAGACACAACAGGCCGTTGGTATATCGCACAGACACAACAGGCCGTTGGTATATCGCACAGACACAACAGGCCGTTGGTATTTCGCACAGACACAACCGGCACAGGACGTGGCGATCCTCTTATCAGTACAAATGGGCTATAAAACGTTAAAGAGTGGAGCACGTGTCTGTAGACTGGAGGTGGCGAGGAATGGGCCAATGTGAATCCTGCCTGATTCTATGGCCTGGAGGAATGAGCACACGGATTGCTGTTAGGTCAGCAGGAGCAGAGCCACAGTATGCCATGGAGGGAATCTGTAAGGCGCTGAAGTGGGTACAAATTTCATCCTGGGATGGGAAGATATTTCACAGCCCCCAGATTAACAATGTCATGTATGTCATTGGGTCGAAGGGCGTCAGCTCACAGGCTTCTAGAGCCACAACAATAATAACATATCACCAACTCTCTCTTACTCGTTGACAGTTTATTTGCTGTGCTACTTCATTATCAGAATTTAAATATTTGGGAACTTTGTTAACCTCAGACGGAAGATGTACAAAAGAGGTGAGATGTAGAATGGCTCAGGCAAAAGCAGCTTTCCAAAAAATGAGCAAAATACTATGCAATCCATTTTTGACAATAGAAACAAGAAAACGAGTTATTAAATGTTACGTAGAGCCAGTCTTAACATACGGATGCGAATCATGGACAATAGGACAACAAACAAGAAAATCACTGGAGTCTGTAGAAATGTGGTTTTACAGAAGAATGTTGAGAATACCATGGACAGCTAAGAAGAGTAATGAAGAGGTTCTGAGAAAGGTCAAAGCAAAAAGAGAGCTAATTTCCAAGATTAGGAAGAAACAATCATCATTTTTTGGCCAAGTAATGAGAAGAGAACAACTTGAATATGTTGTAACAACTGGGAAAATTGAGGGACGAAGAGATAGAGGGAAGCAAAGAGAAAAAATAACAGACAGCTTAAGAGAATCGCTTGGCAGAAGGTCAACAACAGAAATGATAAATAGCTGCCGAGATCGAATGTTGTGGAGAGACATGATCACCTACGCCAGTAGGCCCTGTACTTGATGATGATGATGATGATGACTTCATTATCGCCACCTTTCCTTCACCAGAAATACAAATCTTCAGAAAATCTCAATCTTGTCTTACTTGTTACTGCCTAACATTTTTACAATCTTGTCTTAACTTGTTACTGCCTAACATTTTTACAATCTTGTCATAATTTGTTACTGCCTAACAATTTTACAATCTTGTCTTAACTTGTTACTGCCTAACATTTTTACAATCTTGTCTTAACTTGTTACTGCCTAACATTTTTACAATCTTGTCTTAACTTGTTACTGCCTAACATTTTTACAATCTTGTCTTAACTTGTTACTGCCTAACATTTTTACAATCTTGTCTTAACTTGTTACTGCCTAACATTTTGACACCAAATCAATATTACTTCGTCCCTCCTTATTTCTTCACCATGCTCTTCTCTGATTGTCTGCTCGCTCTTAACTTTGTTTCTGTCACTTTTCTCCTTGTTAAAAAAAAAATATCCTTAGATGAAATGTCAGCATTTGATGCAACGTGTGATTCTAACAACCTTTTTTTTTTGGTCCTCCCTTCTCACTCTTCTTTTCTTAGTTACATTAATGGTATTTGTATTTCTCTTTGGTCTTAGATAATCCCATGCTTTGCATTGATAACAAAGAGATGGAAAAAACACAAATTTATCGATTATTTTCGCCGTTGCCATTTCGATGTTTGGATTTGTGAGTAGTAGTGACATTTGATATGCCGTATCTGCGACTACGGGGGTCGTTTCACTGTCTCTGTCAAATAAAATGCCAAAACAGATTAAAGTACCAAACGTTCAATAATTTAAAGGTCAAAACTTGTGTTTAATGTGGCAGTGGTCTTGATGAAAATGGACGTTAAACATCTTTGACAGCCAAACCACCGTGCTAGAAGAGAAAGCTATTATTTGAACTATTTCAAGACAACATAACATAAATTTGAAGCCTTTGAAATGTGGATTTATAGAAGAATAGGTAGAATTGGATGGAGAAAAGAAAACAAACGAGGGAGTTTTAAAACAACTAAAAATGAAAAGAGAACTAATAAACACAATTAGAACAAGACAAATGATATTTTTGGGGGCATGCTAAAACATATAACAGCCTTTTAGAAGTTACATTTGAAGGGAAAATACAAGGTAATAGAGGCAGAGGCAGACCAAGACTAACATGGACGATTAACATCAAAAGGTGGACAGGTCAGCCTGTGACAACCTGCAGCATCAAAGCAAGAGACAAAGCAGAATGGCGCTCCATGGTAGCCAACCTTCAATGCGGAGACGGCACTCAATGAATGACAAAAATTCCAGACAAACCTTACACTAATGTGCGTGGAAGTTTAGGCATACTCATACTGACACTGTGCACAGCTGTTTGTTTCCGTCTCAAAGTGACATTTTAGTTATAATCTTGAAAGTTATGCATCGTTTATGTGCGAAGAAGTCCGGAGTCTAGTTAAGTCCTTTCATTCTTAAAATTGATGTTTTATGAAAGTATTTTCAGTTTATAGCAACAAACAAAAAAGCAAAAAGTTAAATTTTTAGCTGAAGAAGATATTTTTGTGTAAGTGGTGTTTAAATAGCCAATGCTCGTAACAAAAAAATAAAAAATAAAAATGCGGATTTTCCGGGGTGCAATATAAATTATTTTTCTTAAGCACACAATTTTTTTTAAAAATTTAAGATACTACTTTTTCTAATGGATTTGAATTTTGAAAAGAAGTATGTGTATTTTTATATTTCTACAAAAAAAAAAGCATCAAATCTTTGACATGTAACTTTATGGAGAATATGTATATTGTCCACAGAGATAGTATTTAAAAAAAAAGTGGAATGAGTGGGAAAATAGGAAGCAGGAACAAAATTAAAAGATTTCTAAAGAAGAACAGATGGAGGAGAAAGAAAAGGAAGTAAAATGAGAAAGAAAAACTAGAAGAGATTTTTTTAAAATATAAAGAAGGGGATAAAACTGAAGAAGTACAGGAGAAAATACAAAGAGAGAATTTGATGAAGACTGATACAGGAAACGAAGAAAACTATAAGGGAGAGAGGTAGTAGCTATTCTTATATCTTTCTATTCTGGTGAGAAACAGTTCTTAAATGTAATGTAGAGCCAGTCTTAACATATGGATGTGAATCATGGACAATAGGACAACAGACAAGAAAATCCCTGGAGTCTGTAGAAATGTGGTTTTACAGAAGAATTTTGAGAATACCATGGATAGCTAAGATGAATAATGAAAATGTTCTGAAAGAAGTCAAAGCGAAAAGAGAGCTAATTTCCAATATTAGGAAGAAACAAGCATTATTTTTTGGCCATGAAGTGAGAAGAGAACAGCTGGAATATATTGTAACAACTGGGAAAATTGAGGGACGAAGAGATAAAAAGAAGCAAAGATAAAAGATACAAGACAGCTTAAGAGAATGGCTTGGCAGAAGGTCAACAACAGAAATGATAAATCATTGTCGAGATCGAAAGTTAAGGTAAAGTTAAAGTACGAGACTTGAACCGGCGTCTTAGCACGCGAGTTTCCACCCATATGTTCTCGGCCTCCTATCCAGAAATGTTCGGAGATTTCTGTATAGTGTCGCCTCAGGCATCGAAACTCAGATGCAAGGCGACATTCCTCACCTTCCCAGGGTAATACCGTGGTATCCATTTCTGCCAACAGCTGGGTCGACCGTGGGGGTATATTTTTTTTCCAACCACGAGTACAATTCACACTGTTCCCAGCGGGAATCGAACACGGGTTGTCAGAACATCGGTAGTCCAGTCGGGTGGTTTTCCCAACTAGGCTACCGAGGGCCCCCAAAAAGTCGAAAGTTGTGGAGAGACATGATCACCTACTCCAGTAGGCCGGGTCTTGATGATGATGATGATGATGGGTGAGATTTTGTGTTGCTTTTAAAACCTCGTCTATGTAGCTTCAATAATTCGACTTATTGATTGTCCTTGATTCATCTTTGTCTTGGAAACAACTCGTGTGTTCAGGAACGGAGGCTTCCAATCGCGTGTTTTATGTTTTAATTTGTATGAAGATCGATCATTATTGCTTGGAGCTAACACGGTCGTCTCTTACTCGCAAAGGGTTATATTTGTTTCCTACGTGCGATAGAGTAAAAGTAAAGTACCCCCGTCACGCCAAGTGGCGTATAATGAATATGGTGTTATTGACCATACATTTTACAGACTTTCGGCACATGATTTTTGGGGTAATGTGGTCGGTATTACGCCCGTGCCTCTTTACTTTCCCAGAAAAAAATCTGGTACCCATTAAAGGCTGGGTGAACCGGAGCCGTCGGTAGGGATCGAACCCTACCTCTTGTCCTTTGTAGCCCAGTTCGATAATCACTGAGCTATCACGTGCGATAGAATAGTCAGATACTATTAATTTTCAACCAGCCGTGATCTCAATGTGGCTGAGGTATCTATTCCTATCGAAAACGGACGATAGCGACATGTTTTCCATATCTAAGTAAAATTATTGGATTGTAGTTACAAATTGAAAATACCAAATCACGTACCACTTCTTATGCAAATTAAATAATTAAATAGAAAACGTAATTGTGCAGTGTTTATATTCTTTGCCTTTCTGTTCGTGCCATTCTTTTTACCTTCCATTTGGGGTATATGCATCAATAAGAGCTCTCCAATGACTTCTGACTTTTGTTGTCTCCTATAATCGTTTCCCTGTCTAATCTTGTAGTTACGGATTCAGCTGTCTGAAAGCTTACGCTCTTCGGCTCAACGCATTGTAATGATATTTGCAAATATTTCTGAGCTCCCTTGTACTTCCGTATCTATCTATACCTTTCGAGCCGAAGTCGGCGCATAGAACAAACAGAATTCTAGACTCTTTTGTTTGCGACGATCTTTGTTATCAAGTGTCAGACCTCGTTCAGGAACCGCATTGTGTCTCTCCACACGGCTCTGTTCTGGACAAGTCGTTCAATCTCGTTGAGTAAGCTGATGTCTGCTGTTGTTGCCTCTCGATTCAATGTTCTTTTTAGTGTTTCTCTAGGTCGACCTCTATTTTTTTACCCCCTGGTCTCCATTTGAGGACTTGCTTTGAGATTCTCTTGTTGTCTCTTCTCATCACATGGCCAACGTACGACCACCTTCTTGTCGTGATTATAGATTAAATTTGTAGTTCCGTTTTCATCATCATCATCACCACCACCATCATCATCATCATGTACCGTGCCTCTTGGCGTAGGTGATCGATCATGTCTCTCCACAACTTTCGATCTCAACAGTTATTTATCGTTTCTGTTGTTGACCTTCTGCCAAGCCATTCTTTTAAGCTGTCTGGTATATTTTTCTCTTTGCTTCCCTCTATCTCTTCGTCACTCAATTTTCTCAGTTGTCACAATATATTCCAGCTGTTCCCTTCTCATAACATGGCCAAAAAAATTATGCTAGTTTCTTTCTGTTATTGGATATCAGTTCTCTTTTTCCTTTGGTCTTTTCCAGAACGTTTTCATTACTCTTCTTAGCAGTTCTTGGTATTCGCAACATTCTTCTGCAATTCCGTATTATGTGTTCTATTTATTTGGTCTTTTTGGAAATAGAGTTGCTCTACTTTAATATCGGTTAAATTGGGATAGTTCAACTGGTGGTGTTCTACTGTTTCATGTGGGTGTTCACAGCTGAACGTGTAATCAATGGTAATTTTTGCCGTGGATGAAAGAAAAATGGCTGGCAGTTTGTCTTCCAGACTAGTCTGGGTTTTGCTACACCGCGTCATGAATTATCGTCTCAATTTTTTGTGTCTGTTTGTCTGGACTTGTTCCTCCCTTTTCATAGAGCTCTTGTTGATTCTTTAGTAGCTGGGTTTGCTGGCCAAACGCCCAGCTCCCCTCCACTCATATCCGGGCTTGGGCAGGCATATGTTAGTTGTTTACCAAAATGCATAACATTACATTTACGAATAAATCAGCACGCACATTACAGTCGGGGTGTATAAGCGACGCAATCTTGGTAAATGTATGGCCATCATTTCAGTTTCCCTCTTGCTTTTATCTAGTTTTCCCAATATTCTTTAAAAATAGTGTTCGAACTTTTAAAGTTTCTATTTAGCTTTATCATCATCGTCGTCGTTGTAGTCGTCAATATAGTCATCATCATTGTTGTCTTCTTCTTCATCATCTGCATATATATCATCATCTTCGTCGTCATCTTCATCATTGACTTCTTCTTCATCAACACCGGCTTTATCATCGTCATCATCGTCTGCTTTTGCATCAACACCAGTTTCTTCATCTGTATGTATATCATCATCATCATCATCATCATCAACAACAACAATATCTTCATCGTCATCTAGCTTGTCCCTGTAGGACACTGTGGCTCACATCACATCTGCGCTGAAGTCGTCTCTGTCCTGTGCGATTGGTCCAGTTTCTACAGCAGTCAATCCCATCAATTAATTTGTTAAAGCTTTTTAATAAATTTTATTTTTGCAGTATGGAAAACTTAGTAATACCAAAGGGAAATTTAAAGGATAAAAAAACCCATCTATCAAGTTTATATTGCTTATATTTCACTTCAAATGGTAAATATATAATAGAGGAAAGGTGCGGAATAGCGTTGGTAAAGTATGTTAGAAATTTTTGGGGTATGTTAAAAGACACAACAGCCTAATAAAAGTAATATTGGAAGGGAAAATACAGGGTAAAAGAGGCAGAAGCAGACTAAAGACTAACATGGATGAGTAGCATCAAAAGATGGCCAAGTCAGCCTATGATAATCTGCACCATCATAGCAAGAGACAGAGTAGAATTGCGCTCTATGGTAGGCAATCTTCGATGCGGAGACGGCACTCAATGATGATGATGAAAGTATGTTAACGACTGAATGGGATATCATGAGCGTTGTAGGTTTTATTTGTAAACTAGGCAGCTCGATTCTGCTACAATTCCCCCTCGCCCTACTGTCTGTTTTCTCATTTCCTATTACACATGGGGACGGTATTCATAATAAAACATTTTTATTTCTGGTCACACACTTGTTGCTGTATTTCTCTCATTTCTGGTAGTTTTGTATGCTGAGGTGCTTCAAGAACAGATCTTGTTTCTTTTAAAAAGAAGCATTGCTTCGTAGAGCTCTTACGTTGGAGACTTAGATTCGGAATAACGTATTAAGTGATCAATATGTCGTGCGTGTCTCTTGAATCACTTAGTGATTTACATGCGTTGTGGCCAGGGAACAAGTGCTGACCAAGAACCTCCTGTACGCATGATTGTCAAGGAAAAAGAGTGTATTTTTTCTGTCCTGAGATTGAAGTTGGAAGGCAAAAGGCAAACCCGGTTTTTCAATAGGCTTTCTTGTTCGAAGACTGATGTGTCGGGTCGAAAACATATATAGTTATTTATAATATGTGCTGTAAAATAATAAATATCCAGTTCGGATCAAACGAAGAAAAATAATTCTCGTCACCGAAGAAATCCGCACCCCTGACAACGCCTTATACATGTTCTTCAGCATCGAAACTTTGACCGCAGTAATTTATACATGTTTAATATTCGCTTATTGTTGTTTATCTCCATTTCCACATACTCTGTTTCCTGTTATTATTTCTGTTTCCACGTATTCTGAGTTCTCCTGTTTCTATTTTTTTTTTTCATATTGTGTCATATTCAGTTATTGTTTAATTTTATTTCCACATGTTATATGTTTTTCTGTTGCTAACTATTTCTATTTTCACTTATTCTATGTTCTCCATTTGTGTATTATTTATATTTTGACATATTCTGTTTTCCTGTTGTTATTTATTTTTTTTCTTCAAATAATCAGCTTTCTCCTTTTGTTATTATTTCTAATTTCATACACCCTAGGTTCTTCAATTGTTCTATTAATCTGCTTATGTATTTTGTCTAATCTTAAAGCGTCTGCCTGTTATTTACATAAAACATCTTTATTTATTTTTAAATTGCAAATTAAATACTTGTTACCTCAGATTGTTCACCCTAAATCGGACGACCAGAGAAAGCGCCTAAATGACGCGGTTAAAAGTATCCTGCTTTTCCGGTCGCTTGATGTGGAGCAGATGCAGGAAGTATTGGATGCCATGTTTGAAAAGGAAGTAAGTAAATTATGTGGATCGTTTGTGTGTGTATGTTTATTATTTCCGAAGATGGGTTCTTGAGTATAATATTTATCTTTTTTTTTTGTTTCTGTTGATTTCATAACTGAAATATGTTTTCCCAATATGCTTCAGATTTTGTATGGCTTTGAGTGTCCAACTGTCATAGTCTTTTTGATGCTTTTAATCTTATGTTGTTTCGCGTTTATATTCTGTTGCAGTTTGTGTTTGTGGAGTCCTACCCTCTGAGCTATATTTATATTTGTTCTGATGGGGTTCAATAAAAAATGAGACCATTAACTTGAAAAGAATTAGCGTAGAACCGATAATTAACGAAGAAGCATATGCAAAATGGTTTGTCCAGCTGAAGAGACTGCCATGAGATTCCGTACCGTACAAGATATAGACAGACACTGTGAGACGAGCGCAGAAATTGAGGTAGACTCGGTAGGATGACGCGGCAACGCCATGGAAACTTTACAGCAGCATCGCGCGGCAGTGGTTTGAGACTTCGAGAGAACTAAAATTACAACTTTGTGCCAGAAGAACGAGAGTTGGAACTTTGTGTCAGAAGAACGAGAGCAGGAACTTTGTATCAGAAGAACGAGAGCAGGAACTTTGTATCAGAAGAACGAGAGCAGGAACTTTGTGTCAGAAGAACGAGAGCAGGAACTTTGTGTCAGAAGAACGAGAGCAGGAACTTTGTATCAGAAGAACGAGAGTTGGAACTTTGTGCCAGAAAAACGAGAGTTGAAACTTTGTGTCAGAAGAATGAGAGCAGGAACTTTGTGCCAGAAGAACGAGAGCAGGAACTTTGTGTCAGAAGAACGAGAGCAGGAACTTTGTGTCAGAAGAACGAGAGTTGGAACTTTGTGCCAGAAGAACGAGAGTTGAAACTTTGTGCCAGAAGAACGAGAGTTGAAACTTTGTGCCAGAAGAACGAGAGTTGAAACTTTGTGCCAGAAGAACGAGAGTTGAAACTTTGTGTCAGAAGAACGAGAGCAGGAACTTTGTGTCAGAAGAACGAGAGCAGGAACTTTGTGTCAGAAGAACGAGAGCAGGAACTTTGTGTCAGAAGAACGAGAGTTGGAACTTTGTGCCAGAAGAACGAGAGTTGAAACTTTGTGCCAGAAGAACGAGAGTTGAAACTTTGTGTCAGAAGAATGAGAGCAGGAACTTTGTGACCAGAAGAACGAGAGCAGGAACTTTGTGTCAGAAGAACGAGAGCAGGAACTTTGTGCCAGAAGAACGAGGGTTGGAACTTTGTACCAGAAGAACGAGAGTTGGAACTTTGTGCCAGAAGAACGAGGGTTGGAACTTTGTGCCAGAAGAACGAGAGTTGGAACTTTGTACCAGAAGAACGAGAGTTGGAACTTTGTGCCAGAAGAACGAGAGTTGGAACTTTGTACCAGAAGAACGAGAGTTGGAACTTTGTGCCAGAAGAACGAGGGTTGGAACTTTGTGCCAGAAGAACGAGAGTTGGAACTTTGTACCAGAAGAACGAGGGTTGGAACTTTGTGCCAGAAGAACGAGAGTTGGAACTTTGTACCAGAAGAACGAGGGTTGGAACTTTGTGCCAGAAGAACGAGAGTTGGAACTTTGTGCCAGAAGAACGAGGGTTGGAACTTTGTGCCAGAAGAACGAGAGTTGGAACTTTGTGCCAGAAGAACGAGAGTTGGAACTTTGTGTCACAAGAACGAGGGTTGGAACTTTGTGCCAGAAGAACGAGGGTTGGAACTTTGTGTCACAAGAACGAGGGTTGGAACTTTGTGCCAGAAGAACGAGAGTTGGAACTTTGTGCCAGAAGAACGAGGGTTGGAACTTTGTACCAGAAGAACGAGAGCTGGAACTTTGTGCCAGAAGAACGAGAGTTGAACTTTGTGTCACAAGAACGAGGTTGGAACTTTGTGCCAGAAGAACGAGGGTTGGAACTTTGTGCCAGAAGAACGAGAATTAGAACTTTGTGCCAGAAGAACGAGAGTTAGGTCTTTGTGCGAGAAAAACAGGATTTAGAACTTTGTCTCAGAAGACTGAGAGTTAGAACTTTGTGCCAGAAGAACGAGAGTTAGAACTTTATGCCAGAAGAACGAGAATTAGAACTTTGTGCCAGAAGAACAGGATTTAGAACTTTGTCTCAGAAGAACGAGAGTTAGAACTTTGTGCCAGAAGAACGAGAATTAGAACTTTGTGCCAGAAGAACGAGAATTAGAACTTTGTGCCAGAAGAACGAGAGTTAGGTCTTTGTGCGAGAAATTTAGAACTTTGTGCCAGAAGAACGAGAGTTAGAATTTTGTGCCAGAAGAACGAGAATTAGAACTTTGTGCCAGAAGAACGAGAATTAGAACTTTGTGCCAGAAGAACGAGAGTTAGGTCTTTGTGCCAGAAGAACGAGAATTAGAACTTTGTGCCAGAAGAACGATAGTTGGAACTTTGTATCTCCGTCTAAGCTCGAAAATGCCGAGAAGGGAGAAGAGAAGTAGAGGAAACGGTATTCCTGTCAAATAGACATTTTGTTATAACTTTAGACAGCTTGTGAAAGTGTCTTCTATCGTGTTGTATTAAATTAAAGTTAGCCGTCACGTGTAAACAAATTCCTCAGAAAAATGCTTTGTGTATTATGAAATGTTTTTAGTACTAGTTCAGAAATAAGAGAAATGACAAAACATCTAGAAATATATATATATAATCAAGAGAAGAAGGTGGTCATTTGTTGGCCATGTGATGAAAAGAGACAACAAGAAAATCTCAAGCAAGCCCTCAAATGGTAACCAGAAGGCGAAAGAAAAAGAAGCCAACATAAAGAAACACTAAAAAGAACACTAGGGGCGAGAAGCAACAACAGCAGACATTTGCTCACTTGCTGAGGCTGATAGGCTCGCCCTGAGCAAGGACGTGTGGCGAGATACAGCGCTGAGGTCCTGTGCAAGGTCTGATACTTGATGGCAAAGATCGTTGGATATGAAGCGTCCTATAATTTGTGCTCTGTTTGCCGTCTTCTTTATATTTGGTTAAATCTTCTTTCATATCCACTTAACAATGATGTAAAGGCCTGTTTGCTTTTTCGCTCCCCGAACAGCTCAATAGAGAGTCTTGTCATTTGTAATGGGTAATCAACTAGGTGTGACAGTTTGAAATACCTGGGATTTAACGAATCATCGTAGCATCTTGCATGTATCACGTTGATCATATCATTTTATACAATGCATGTTTTTTCGTATCCTATTTTGGAATCCCAAGGAAAAAGACAAAGGAGAAGACCAAACTATTTTTGTAGAAGACAGATGGAAGAAGAGATGAAGATGACGGGGAAGACATGGACTGATCTTAAAATAATGGCAAGAAATATAACTGCTTTGGAAAGTGTTTATTGAAGACCTATGCTCCACAGGGAGCTGAAAGGTAGAAAAATAAGAAATAGAAGAATTTTTCCGGTATAGCAGCAATAAAAGCAATATCGTTTGCTCACTTAGAGCAAAGATTACCTGTTCTATTATATATCACCAACTGATCCTCTCTGATGGACCGTCCTCACAAGGGTATTTAGTTTAGTCTTTTTAACGACCGCCAAACGGCAATGGAAAATCAAAATGGCTGCATGTTGCCCTGTTTTTGCAGAGACTAACTCAGTCGTTTAAACCATTTCGGTTGCTCTGTGCATTTTAAGTGTCTGTTTTCTAGGAAAGTGGAGTAAAGAAGCGACTGTGGGCACTCTCTTTTCGCTCTATTCGATGGAAGTCGTTTGGAATCGTCGCCTGTGCGCCGAGGTTAGGGCTGAACGTTAGTCGACCATGTCTATAGAATTTGCCACCGCGCTTTGGCGGGAGCTGTGACATGAGTGGAGCGGATATGGGGAATTACTGACTGCAGTGATACTGATTCCATGACCAGAACAGAACTTTAACTCCGGAATTATTGTCCATGTTTCAACATAACTATCTGACTTTAAACATGATTTATTTTTTCTTCCTGTTATTCTTCAAGCTGTTCTTCTAGCGCATCTTTTTCTTATTCCTGAACTTCTTATTCTTCTTTTTGTTCTTACCCTTTCTATTGTTCCTCTTATGCTGGTTCATCTTATGCTTTTTTTTCTCTTATGCATGTTCTTCTTATGCTTGTTCTCCTTCTTCCTCTTCTTCTTATTCTTCTTCCACTTCTTTCTCTTCTTGTTCTTCTTTCTCTTCTTATTCTTCATGTTCTCATCGTTTTTCATGTAGTTGTTCTCTTATTCTTATTGTTCTTCGTCATGTGTTTTTTTCATAAACTTCTTGTTCTTCTTGTTCTTCTTGTTCTTCTTTCTCTTCTTCTTCTTTCTCTTCTTATTCTTCATGTTCTCATCGTTTTTCATGTAGTTGTTCTCTTATTCTTATTCTTATTCTTCTTCGTTCAGTGTTTTTTTTTTTCATAAACTTCTTGTTCTTATTTTTCTATTCTTATGGTTCCACTTCATATTTTTAATGTTCTTCATGTTCTTGTTTATTATACTTTTTCTTATTTTTCCTATTATCATTCTTCATCTTGCTCTTCATTTTCTCATTATCTTATTGTTCTTTATTATTATATTTCTTCTTCCTATTCTTATTGTTCATCTTCATATTCTTATAGTTCTTCTGCGTCCATTTCTTGTAGTTCGTATCCTTCCTATTCTTATTCTTCCTAATCTTATAGTTGGTCTTCTTCTTATTTTTTTATTGTTCTTCTACCTGTTGTTATTGTTCCTCTTCCAATTCTTTATGTTTTCTTTGTTTATGTTCTTCTTCCTGTTCTTGTTCTTCTTCTTGTTCTTCTCCTCCATTTTCTTATCCTCCATCTCGCCGTCAGTGGAAACTTCCCCATCTTTAGCTTCCTGATACGTTATTTTGTGTTCAGCGTTAAGACTCTATCAATCAATCTTTTCTTGTAGTTGGCCCTTTCAACTAATATCCCTTTAGTGTTTGTTGATGGCTCGTTGTGTCACATTTAATTCTTTACGTCTTATCTCGTGGTCAAACTATTTTACCTTTCTCTTTTTATGCATTTTTTATAAGGGGTGTTATTCCTATTTTCTGTAATATTTCTCCTGTGATCACATTTCTCAGGCTGTTTCTGTCATGTTTCTTACACGATTCACGACAGTGATGATTATTTTAGTGATTTTCCGTAGATTACTAATTCTCTTCTGTCCTTCCTCATTTACCTTCCAGCGTCGAGTGGGGTATTAATTTGCAGACTTTTGCTCTTCTGTTAGCCTCTGCTGCTGTTAATTTCCTAGTGTTTCTAATATTCCATCAGTCCATCTTTTTTTTTTTTCGGTGTCGACCATAGAGTCTAGTGTTCTCGCAACGTTTATCAAAGGCTGGTTGTGTCTTGTTTTGGTCTCTCCGCCTTATCGCGTGGTCAAACCATTTTGTCTGTAGCTTCTTTATTTATTTATGCCGGGAATTAGTCCTTGCTTTGTTCTCAGTTGTTCATTTCTGATGTTATCTCTCTCCGGGTGTAACCTGTCATTTGTCTACCCCATTTCACTTCGGTAGTGGTTATTTTTCTTATTGTCGTTCAGTCTAGAGCTCAAGTCTGGCCACAAAAGCATCGAATGGATACATGGAGACCAGTTGGAGGACCTCGACTTTGCTGATGACATAGTTCTCATCAGCAGTCAAATAAAAACGATGCAAGAAAATACAAATGAACTGTCTTCAATAGCCAGCAAAATTGGGCTTGAGATCAATCATGAAAAGACTAAAGTCATGTACAAAGCTAAATTCCAAAAGATGACAGATTATACAGGGAATACAAAACACTGGAAGAGACTGGTCACTTTGACTATCTTGGAAGTCACATTGATCGGGAAGGAGATACAAGTAAATAAATTAGAATCAGAATAGCTAAAGTTGTAATGCCCGTCCAAAGCCTTGAGAAGATGTGGAAATCAAAACTCATCAGCACAAAAATGAAAATTAAACTGTTCAAATCAAACATATATCAACCCTTAGATATGCATGCGAGAGCTAGAAAGCAACAAAAGACATATAAACAAAGTTTGGTGCATTTGAAAATAAATGTCTACGGAAAATACTTGGTATAGCGTAGAGCGAATTCAGAACAAACGAGGAAATTAGAGAAATCGTCAATCAACCACCAATATCATCAGAAATCAAGAAAAAAACTAGGGATATATGTTGGAAATGTGATGAGAAGAAGTAATAACCGAATAACAAAGCAAGCCCTCTTGTGCGAAACAACAGGTAGGAGGCAATGAGGCCAACCCAGAGAGACACTGAATAGAACATTGATCAGAGAGGCAAAGAGGCCAACCCAGAGAGATACTGAGAAAAATCATTGATCAGAGAGGCAAAGAGGCCGACCCAGAGAGATACTGAGAAAAAACATTGATCAGAGAGGCAAAGAGGCCGACCCAGAGAGACACTGAGAAAAAACATTGATCAGAGAGGCAAAGAGGCCGACCCAGAGAGATACTGAGAAAAAACATTGATCAGAGAGGCAAAGAGGCCAACCCAGAGAGATACTGAGAAAAAAACATTGATCAGAGAGGCAAAGAGGCCAACCCAGAGAGACACTGAATAGAACATTGATCAGAGAGGCAAAGAGGCCGACCCAGAGAGATACTGAATAGAACATTGATCAGAGAGGCAAAGAGGCCAACCCAGAGAGACACTGAATAGAACATTGATCAGAGAGGCAAAGAGGCCGACCCAGAGAGATACTGAGAAAAATCATTGATCAGAGAGGCAAAGAGGCCGACCCAGAGATACACTGAATAGAACATTGATCAGGGAGGCAAAGAGGCCGACCCAGAGAGACACTGAATAGAACATTGATCAGAGAGGCAAAGAGGCCAACCCAGAGAGATACTGAGAAAAATCATTGATCAGAGAGGCAAAGAGGCCAACCCAGAGAGACACTGAATAGAACATTGATCAGGGAGGCAAAGAGGCCGACCCAGAGAGACACTGAATAGAACATTGATCAGAGAGGCAAAGAGGCCACCCCAGAGAGACACTGAATAGAACATTGATCAGAGAGGCAAAGAGGCCGACCCAGAGAGAGACACTGAATAGAACATTGATCAGAGAGGCAAAGAGGCCGACCCAGAGAGATACTGAGAAAAATCATTGATCAGAGAGGCAAAGAGGCCGACCCAGAGAGACACTGAATAGAACATTGATCAGGGAGGCAAAGAGGCCGACCCAGAGAGACACTGAATAGAACATTGATCAGAGAGGCAAAGAGGCCAACCCAGAGAGAGACACTGAATAGAACATTGATCAGAGAGGCAAAGAGGCCGACCCAGAGAGACACTGAATAGAACATTGATCAGAGAGGCAAAGAGGCCAACCCAGAGAGACACTGAATAGAACATTGATCAGGGAGGCAAAGAGGCCGACCCAGAGAAACACTGAATAGAACATTGATCAGGGAGGCAAAGAGGCCGACCCAGAGAGACACTGAATAGAACATTGATCAGAGAGGCAAAGAGGCCGACCCAGAGAGACACTGAATAGAACATTGATCAGAGAGGCAAAGAGGCCGACCCAGAGAGACACTGAATAGAACATTGATCAGGGAGGCAAAGAGGCCAACCCAGAGAGACACTGAATAGAACATTGATCAGGGAGGCAAAGAGGCCAACCCAGAGAGACACTGAATAGAACATTGATCAGGGAGGCAAAGAGGCCGACCCAGAGAGACACTGAATAGAACATTGATCAGGGAGGCAAAGAGGCCGACCCAGAGAGACACTGAATAGAACATTGATCAGGGAGGCAAAGAGGCCGACCCAGAGAGACACTGAATAGAACATTGATCAGGGAGGCAAAGAGGCCGACCCAGAGAGACACTGATAAGAACATTGATCAAAGAGGCAAAGAGGCCGACCCAGAGAGACACTGATAAGAACATTGATTAGGGAGGCAAAGAGGCCGACCCAGAGAGACACTGATAAGAACATTGATCAGGGAGGCAAAGAGGCCGACCCAGAGAGACACTGATAAGAACATTGATCAAAGAGGCAAAGAGGCCGACCTAGAGAGACACTGAATAGAACATTGATCAGGGAGGCAAAGAGGCCGACCCAGAGAGACACTGATAAGAACATTGATCAAAGAGGCAAAGAGGCCGACCCAGAGAGACACTGATAAGAACATTGATCAGGGAGGCAAAGAGGCCGACCCAGAGAGACACTGATAAGAACATTGATCAAAGAGGCAAAGAGGCCGACCTAGAGAGACACTGAATAGAACATTGATCAGGGAGGCAAAGAGGCCGACCCAGAGAGACACTGATAAGAACATTGATCAAAGAGGCAAAGAGGCCGACCCAGAGAGACTGATAAGAACATTGATCAAAGAGGCCGACCTAGAGAGACACTGAATAGAACATTGATCAAAGAGGCCGACCCAGAGAGACACTGATAAGAACATTGATCAAAGAGGCCGACCTAGAGAGACACTGAATAGAACATTGATCAAAGAGGCCGACCTAGAGAGACACTGAATAGAACATTGATCAAAGAGGCCGACCTAGAGAGACACTGAATAGAACATTGATCAAAGAGGCCGACCTAGAGAGACACTGATAAGAACATTGATCAAAGAGGCCGACCTAGAGAGACACTGAATAGAACATTGATCAGAGAGGCAAAGAGGCCGACCCAGAGAGACACTTATAAGAACATTGTTCAGAGAGGCAAAGAGGCCAACCCAGAGAGACACTTGTAAGAACATTGATCAGAGAGGCAAAGAGGCCGACCCAGAGAGACACTTATAAGAACATTGATCAGAGAGGCAAAAAGGCCGACCCAGAGAGACACTGATAAGAACATTGATCAGGGAGGCAAAGAGGCCGACCCAGAGAGACACTGATAAGAACATTGATCAAAGAGGCCGACCTAGAGAGACACTGAATAGAACATTGATCAGAGAGGCAAAGAGGCCGACCCAGAGAGACACTGATAAGAACATTGATCAAAGAGGCCGACCTAGAGAGACACTGAATAGAACATTGATCAGAGAGGCAAAGAGGCCGACCCAGAGAGACACTTATAAGAACATTGATCAGAGAGGCAAAGAGGCCGACCCAGAGAGACACTTATAAGAACATTGATCAGAGAGGCAAAGAGGCCGACCCAGAGAGACACTTATAAGAACATTGATCAGAGAGGCAAAGAGGCCGACCCAGAGAGACACTTATAAGAACATTGATCAGGGAGGCAAAGAGGCCGACCCAGAGAGACACTTATAAGAACATTGATCAGAGAGGCAAAAAGGCCGACCTAGAGAGACACTTATAAGAACATTGATCAGAGAGGCAAAGAGGCCGACCCAGAGAGACACTTATAAGAACATTGATCAGAGAGGCAAAGAGGCCGACCCAGAGAGACACTTATAAGAACATTGATCGGAGAGGCAAAGAGGCCGACCCAGAGAGACACTTATAAGAACATTGATCAGAGAGGCAAAAAGGCCGACCCAGAGAGACACTGATAAGAACATTGATCAGAGAGGCAAAAAGGCCGACCCAGAGAGACACTGATAAGAACATTGATCAGAGAGGCAAAGAGGCCGACCTAGAGAGACACCGATAAGAACATTGATCAGAGAGGCAAAGAGGCCAACCCAGAGAGACACTGATAAGAACATTGATCAGGGAGGCAAAGAGGCCGACCCAGAGAGACACTGATAAGAACATTGATCAGGGAGGCAAAGAGGCCAACCCAGAGAGACACTGATAAGAACATTGATCAGGGAGGCAAAGAGGCCGACCCAGAGAGACACTGATAAGAACATTGATCAGAGAGGCAAAGAGGCCGACCCAGAGAGACACTGATAAGAACATTGATCTGAGAGGCAAAGAGGCCAACCCAGAGAGACACTGATAAGAACATTGATCAGGGAGGCAAAGAGGCCGACCCAGAGAGACACTGATAAGAACATTGATCAGGGAGGCAAAGAGGCCGACCCAGAGAGACACTGATAAGAACATTGATCAGGGAGGCAAAGAGGCCGACCCAGAGAGACACTGATAAGAACATTGATCAGGGAGGCAAAGAGGCCAACCCAGAGAGACACCGATAAGAACATTGATCTGAGAGGCAAAGAGGCCGACCTAGAGAGACACTGATTGAAGAACATTGATCAGGAGAGGATCATTGATCAGGGAGGCAAAGAGGCCGACCCAGAGAGACACTGATAAGAACATTGATCAGGGAGGCAAAGAGGCCGACCTAGAGAGACACTGATAAGAACATTGATCAGGGAGGCAAAGAGGCCAACCCAGAGAGACACCGATAAGAACATTGATCAGGGAGGCAAAGAGGCCACCCAGAGAGACACCGATAAGAACATTGATCAGGGAGGCAAAGAGGCCAACCCAGAGAGACACTGATAAGAACATTGATCTGAGAGGCAAAGAGGCCGACCCAGAGAGACACTGATAAGAACATTGATCAGAGAGGCAAAGAGGCCGACCCAGAGAGACACTGATAAGAACATTGATCAGGGAGGCAAAGAGGCCGACCTAGAGAGACACTGATAGAACATTGATCAGAGAGGCAAAGAGGCCGACCCAGAGAGACACTGATAGAACATTGATCATAGAGGCAAAGAGGCCGACCCAGAGAGACACTGATAGAACATTGATCAGGGAGGCAAAGAGGCCGACCCAGAGAGACACTGATAGAACATTGATCAGGGAGGCAAAGAGGCCAACCCAGAGAGACACTGAATAGAACATTGATCAGGGAGGCAAAGAGGCCGACCCAGAGAGACACTGATAGAACATTGATCTGGGAGGCAAAGAGGCCGACCCAGAGAGACACTGATAGAACATTGATCAGGGAGGCAAAGAGGCCGACCCAGAGAGACACTGATAGAACATTGATCAGGAGGCAAAGAGGCCGACCTAGAGAGACACTGATAAGAACATTGATCAAAGAGGCAAAGAGGCCGACCCAGAGAGACACTGATAAGAACATTGATTAGGAGGCAAAGAGGCCGACCCAGAGAGACACTGATAAGAACATTGATCAGGGAGGCAAAGAGGCCGACCCAGAGAGACACTGATAAGAACATTGATCAAAGAGGCAAAGAGGCCGACCTAGAGAGACACTGATAGAACATTGATCAGGGAGGCAAAGAGGCCGACCCAGAGAGACACTGATAAGAACATTGATCAAAGAGGCAAAGAGGCCGACCCAGAGAGACACTGATAAGAACATTGATCAGGGAGGCAAAGAGGCCGACCCAGAGAGACACTGATAAGAACATTGATCAAGAGGCAAAGAGGCCGACCTAGAGAGACACTGAATAGAACATTGATCAGTGAGGCAAAGAGGCCGACCCAGAGAGACACTGATAAGAACATTGATCAAAGAGGCAAAGAGGCCGACCCAGAGAGACACTGATAAGAACATTGATCAAAGAGGCCGACCTAGAGAGACACTGAATAGAACATTGATCAAAGAGGCCGACCCAGAGAGACACTGATAAGAACATTGATCAAAGAGGCCGACCTAGAGAGACACTGAATAGAACATTGATCAAAGAGGCCGACCTAGAGAGACACTGAATAGAACATTGATCAAAGGGCCGACCTAGAGAGACACTGATAGAACATTGATCAAAGAGGCCGACCTAGAGAGACACTGATAAGAACATTGATCAAAGAGGCCGACCTAGAGAGACACTGAATAGAACATTGATCAGAGAGGCAAAGAGGCCGACCCAGAGAGACACTTATAAGAACATTGATCAGAGAGGCAAAGAGGCCGACCCAGAGAGACACTTGTAAGAACATTGATCAGAGAGGCAAAGAGGCCGACCCAGAGAGACACTTATAAGAACATTGATCAGAGAGGCAAAAAGGCCGACCCAGAGAGACACTGATAAGAACATTGATCAGGGAGGCAAAGAGGCCGACCCAGAGAGACACTGATAAGAACATTGATCAAAGAGGCCGACCTAGAGAGACACTGATAGAACATTGATCAGAGAGGCAAAGAGGCCGACCCAGAGAGACACTGATAAGAACATTGATCAAGAGGCCGACCTAGAGAGACACTGAATAGAACATTGATCAGAGAGGCAAAGAGGCCGACCCAGAGAGACACTGATAAGAACATTGATCAGAGAGGCAAAGAGGCCGACCCAGAGAGACACTTATAAGAACATTGATCAGAGAGGCAAAGAGGCCGACCCAGAGAGACACTGATAAGAACATTGATCAGAGAGGCAAAGAGGCCGACCCAGAGAGACACTGATAAGAACATTGATCAGGGAGGCAAAGAGGCCGACCAGAGAGACACTGATAAGAACATTGATCAGAGAGGCAAAAAGGCCGACCTAGAGAGACACTTATAAGAACATTGATCAGAGAGGCAAAGAGGCCGACCCAGAGAGACACTATAAGAACATTGATCAGAGAGGCAAAGAGGCCGACCCAGAGAGACACTTATAAGAACATTGATCAGAGAGGCAAAGAGGCCGACCCAGAGAGACACTTATAAGAACATTGATCAGAGAGGCAAAGAGGCCGACCCAGAGAGACACTGATAAGAACATTGATCAGAGAGGCAAAAAGGCCGACCCAGAGAGACACTGATAAGAACATTGATCAGAGAGGCAAAGAGGCCACCCTAGAGAGACACCGATAAGAACATTGATCTGAGAGGCAAAGAGGCCAACCCAGAGAGACACTGATAAGAACATTGATCAGGGAGGCAAAGAGGCCAACCCAGAGAGACACCGATAAGAACATTGATCTGAGAGGCAAAGAGGCCGACCTAGAGAGACACTGATAAGAACATTGATCAGGGAGGCAAAGAGGCCAACCCAGAGAGACACTGATAAGAACATTGATCAGGGAGGCAAAAAGGCCGACCTAGAGAGACACCGATAAGAACATTGATCAGGGAGGCAAAGAGGCCAACCCAGAGAGACACCGATAAGAACATTGATCAGGGAGGCAAAGAGGCCAACCCAGAGAGACACTGATAAGAACATTGATCAGGGAGGCAAAGAGGCCAACCCAGAGAGACACCGATAAGAACATTGATCTGAGAGGCAAAGAGGCCAACCCAGAGAGACACCGATAAGAACATTGATCAGAGAGGCAAAGAGGCCAACCCAGAGAGACACCGATAAGAACATTGATCTGAGAGGCAAAGAGGCCGACCTAGAGAGACACTGATAAGAACATTGATCAGAGAGGCAAAGAGGCCGACCTAGAGAGACACTGATAAGAACATTGATCAGAGAGGCAAAGAGGCCGACCTAGAGAGACACCATAAGAACATTGATCAGAGAGGCAAAGAGGCCAACCCAGAGAGACACTGATAAGAACATTGATCAGAGAGGCAAAGAGGCCGACCCAGAGAGACACTGATAAGAACATTGATCAGGGAGGCTAAGAGGCCGACCCAGAGAGACACTGATAAGAACATTGATCAAAGAGGCCGACCTAGAGAGACACTGAATAGAACATTGATCAGAGAGGCAAAGAGGCCGACCCAGAGAGACACTGATAAGAACATTGATCAAAGAGGCCGACCTAGAGAGACACTGAATAGAACATTGATCAGAGAGGCAAAGAGGCCGACCCAGAGAGACACTTATAAGAACATTGATCAGAGAGGCAAACAGGCCGACCTAGAGAGACACTGATAAGAACATTGATCAGAGAGGCAAAGAGGCCGACCTAGAGAGACACCGATAAGAACATTGATCAGGGAGGCAAAGAGGCCAACCCAGAGAGACACTGATAAGAACATTGATCAGGGAGGCAAAGAGGCCAACCCAGAGAGACACCGATAAGAACATTGATCAGAGAGGCAAAGAGGCCAACCCAGAGAGACACTGATAAGAACATTGATCAGAGAGGCAAAGAGGCCAACCCAGAGAGACACTGATAAGAACATTGATCAGAGAGGCAAAGAGGCCAACCCAGAGAGACACCGATAAGAACATTGATCAGAGAGGCAAAGAGGCCGACCTAGAGAGACACTGATAAGAACATTGATCAGGGAGGCAAAGAGGCCGACCCAGAGAGACACTGATAAGAACATTGATCAGAGAGGCAAAGAGGCCGACCTAGAGAGACACTGATAAGAACATTGATCAGAGAGGCAAAGAGGCCGACCTAGAGAGACACTGATAAGAACATTGATCATGGAGGCAAAGAGGCCGACCTAGAGAGACACTGATAAGAACATTGATCAGAGAGGCAAAGAGGCCAACCCAGAGAGACACTGATAAGAACATTGATCAGAGAGGCAAAGAGGCCAACCCAGAGAGACACCGATAAGAACATTGATCAGAGAGGCAAAGAGGCCGACCTAGAGAGACACTGATAAGAACATTGATCAAAGAGGCAAAGAGGCCGACCTAGAGAGACACTGATAAGAACATTGATCAGAGAGGCAAAGAGGCCGACCTAGAGAGACACTGATAAGAACATTGATCAGAGAGGCAAAGAGGCCGACCTAGAGAGACACTGATAAGAACATTGATCAGGGAGGCAAAGAGGCCGACCTAGAGAGACACTGATAAGAACATTGATCAGGGAGGCAAAGAGGCCGACCTAGAGAGACACTGATAAGAACATTGATCAGAGAGGCAAAGAGGCCAACCAGAGAGACACTGATAAGAACATTGATCAGGGAGGCAAAGAGGCCGACCTAGAGAGACACCGATAAGAACATTGATCAGAGAGGCAAAGAGGCCGACCTAGAGAGACACTGATAAGAACATTGATCAGAGAGGCAAAGAGGCCGACCTAGAGAGACACCGATAAGAACATTGATCAGAGAGGCAAAGAGGCCGACCTAGAGAGACACCGATAAGAACATTGATCAGGGAGGCAAAGAGGCCAACCCAGAGAGACACTGATAAGAACATTGATCAGGGAGGCAAAGAGGCCAACCCAGAGAGACACTGATAAGAACATTGATCAGAGAGGCAAAGAGGCCGACCTAGAGAGACACCGATAAGAACATTGATCAGAGAGGCAAAGAGGCCGACCTAGAGAGACACCGATAAGAACATTGATCAGGGAGGCAAAGAGGCCAACCCAGAGAGACACTGATAAGAACATTGATCAGGGAGGCAAAGAGGCCAACCCAGAGAGACACTGATAAGAACATTGATCAGAGAGGCAAAGAGGCCGACCTAGAGAGACACCGATAAGAACATTGATCAGGGAGGTAAAGAGGCCAACCCAGAGAGACACTGATAAGAACATTGATTAGGGAGGCAAAGAGGCCAACCCAGAGAGACACTGATAAGAACATTGATCAGAGAGGCAAAGAGGCCGACCTAGAGAGACACCGATAAGAACATTGATCAGAGAGGCAAAAAGGCCGACCCAGAGAGACACTGATAAGAACATTGATCAGAGAGGCAAAGAGGCCAACCCAGAGAGACACTGATAAGAACATTGATCAGAGAGGCAAAAAGGCCGACCCAGAGAGACACTGATAAGAACATTGATCAGAGAGGCAAAGAGGCCAACCCAGAGAGACACCGATAAGAACATTGATCAGAGAGGCAAAAAGGCCGACCTAGAGAGACACCGATAAGAACATTGATCAGGGAGGCAAAGAGGCCAACCCAGAGAGACACTGAATAGAACATTGATCAGAGAGGCAAAGAGGCCAACCCAGAGAGACACCGATAAGAACATTGATCTGAGAGGCAAAGAGGCCAACCCAGAGAGACACCGATAAGAACATTGATCAGAGAGGCAAAAAGGCCGACCTAGAGAGACACCGATAAGAACATTGATCAGGGAGGCAAAGAGGCCAACCCAGAGAGACACTGAATAGAACATTGATCAGAGAGGCAAAGAGGCCGACCCAGAGAGACACTGATAAGAACATTGATCAAAGAGGCCGACCTAGAGAGACACTGAATAGAACATTGATCAAAGAGGCCGACCTAGAGAGACACTGAATAGAACATTGATCAAAGAGGCCAACCTAGAGAGACACTGAATAGAACATTGATCAAAGAGGCCGACCTAGAGAGACACTGATAAGAACATTGATCAAAGAGGCCGACCTAGAGAGACACTGAATAGAACATTGATCAGAGAGGCAAAGAGGCCGACCCAGAGAGACACTTATAAGAACATTGATCAGAGAGGCAAAGAGGCCGACCCAGAGAGACACTTGTAAGAACATTGATCAGAGAGGCAAAGAGGCCGACCCAGAGAGACACTTATAAGAACATTGATCAGAGAGGCAAAAGGCCGACCCAGAGAGACACTGATAAGAACATTGATCAGGGAGGCAAAGAGGCCGACCCAGAGAGACACTGATAAGAACATTGATCAAAGAGGCCGACCTAGAGAGACACTGAATAGAACATTGATCAGAGAGGCAAAGAGGCCGACCCAGAGAGACACTGATAAGAACATTGATCAAAGAGGCCGACCTAGAGAGACACTGAATAGAACATTGATCAGAGAGGCAAAGAGGCCGACCCAGAGAGACACTTATAAGAACATTGATCAGAGAGGCAAAGAGGCCGACCCAGAGAGACACTTATAAGAACATTGATCAGAGAGGCAAAGAGGCCGACCCAGAGAGACACTTATAAGAACATTGATCAGAGAGGCAAAGAGGCCGACCCAGAGAGACACTTATAAGAACATTGATCAGGGAGGCAAAGAGGCCGACCCAGAGAGACACTTATAAGAACATTGATCAGAGAGGCAAAAAGGCCGACCTAGAGAGACACTTATAAGAACATTGATCAGAGAGGCAAAGAGGCCGACCCAGAGAGACACTTATAAGAACATTGATCAGAGAGGCAAAGAGGCCGACCCAGAGAGACACTTATAAGAACATTGATCAGAGAGGCAAAGAGGCCGACCCAGAGAGACACTTATAAGAACATTGATCAGAGAGGCAAAAGGCCGACCCAGAGAGACACTGATAAGAACATTGATCAGAGAGGCAAAAAGGCCGACCCAGAGAGACACTGATAAGAACATTGATCAGAGAGGCAAAGAGGCCGACCTAGAGAGACACCGATAAGAACATTGATCTGAGAGGCAAAGAGGCCAACCCAGAGAGACACTGATAAGAACATTGATCAGGGAGGCAAAGAGGCCAACCCAGAGAGACACCGATAAGAACATTGATCTGAGAGGCAAAGAGGCCGACCTAGAGAGACACTGATAAGAACATTGATCAGGGAGGCAAAGAGGCCAACCCAGAGAGACACTGATAAGAACATTGATCAGGGAGGCAAAAAGGCCGACCTAGAGAGACACCGATAAGAACATTGATCAGGGAGGCAAAGATTCCAACCCAGAGAGACACCGATAAGAACATTGATCAGGGAGGCAAAGAGGCCAACCCAGAGAGACACCGATAAGAACATTGATCAGGGAGGCAAAGAGGCCAACCCAGAGAGACACCGATAAGAACATTGATCTGAGAGGCAAAGAGGCCAACCCAGAGAGACACCGATAAGAACATTGATCTGAGAGGCAAAGAGGCCAACCCAGAGAGACACCGATAAGAACATTGATCTGAGAGGCAAAGAGGCCGACCTAGAGAGACACTGATAAGAACATTGATCAGAGAGGCAAAGAGGCCGACCTAGAGAGACACTGATAAGAACATTGATCAGAGAGGCAAAGAGGCCGACCTAGAGAGACACCAATAAGAACATTGATCAGAGAGGCAAAGAGGCCACCCAGAGAGACACTGATAAGAACATTGATCAGAGAGGCAAAGAGGCCGACCCAGAGAGACACTGATAAGAACATTGATCAGGGAGGCTAAGAGGCCGACCCAGAGAGACACTGATAAGAACATTGATCAAAGAGGCCGACCTAGAGAGACACTGAATAGAACATTGATCAGAGAGGCAAAGAGGCCGACCCAGAGAGACACTGATAAGAACATTGATCAAAGAGGTCGACCTAGAGAGACACTGAATAGAACATTGATCAGAGAGGCAAAGAGGCCGACCCAGAGAGACACTTATAAGAACATTGATCAGAGAGGCAAACAGGCCGACCTAGAGAGACACTGATAAGAACATTGATCAGAGAGGCAAAGAGGCCGACCTAGAGAGACACCGATAAGAACATTGATCAGGGAGGCAAAGAGGCCAACCCAGAGAGACACTGATAATAACATTGATCAGGGAGGCAAAGAGGCCAACCCAGAGAGACACCGATAAGAACATTGATCAGAGAGGCAAAGAGGCCACCCAGAGAGACACTGATAAGAACATTGATCAGAGAGGCAAAGAGGCCAACCAAGAGAGACACTGATAAGAACATTGATCAGAGAGGCAAAGAGGCCAACCCAGAGAGACACCGATAAGAACATTGATCAGAGAGGCAAAGAGGCCGACCTAGAGAGACACTGATAAGAACATTGATCAGGGAGGCAAAGAGGCCGACCCAGAGAGACACTGATAAGAACATTGATCAGAGAGGCAAAGAGGCCGACCTAGAGAGACACTGATAAGAACATTGATCAGAGAGGCAAAGAGGCCGACCTAGAGAGACACTGATAAGAACATTGATCATGGAGGCAAAGAGGCCGACCTAGAGAGACACTGATAAGAACATTGATCAGAGAGGCAAAGAGGCCAACCCAGAGAGACACTGATAAGAACATTGATCAGAGAGGCAAAGAGGCCAACCCAGAGAGACACCGATAAGAACATTGATCAGAGAGGCAAAGAGGCCGACCTAGAGAGACACTGATAAGAACATTGATCAAAGAGGCAAAGAGGCCGACCTAGAGAGACACTGATAAGAACATTGATCAGAGAGGCAAAGAGGCCGACCTAGAGAGACACTGATAAGAACATTGATCAGAGAGGCAAAGAGGCCGACCTAGAGAGACACTGATAAGAACATTGATCAGGGAGGCAAGAGGCCGACCTAGAGAGACACTGATAAGAACATTGATCAGGGAGGCAAAGAGGCCGACCTAGAGAGACACTGATAAGAACATTGATCAGAGAGGCAAAGAGGCCAACCCAGAGAGACACTGATAAGAACATTGATCAGGGAGGCAAAGAGGCCGACCTAGAGAGACACCGATAAGAACATTGATCAGAGAGGCAAAGAGGCCGACCTAGAGAGACACTGATAAGAACATTGATCAGAGAGGCAAAGAGGCCGACCTAGAGAGACACCGATAAGAACATTGATCAGAGAGGTAAAGAGGCCGACCTAGAGAGACACCGATAAGAACATTGATCAGGGAGGCAAAGAGGCCAACCCAGAGAGACACTGATAAGAACATTGATCAGGGAGGCAAAGAGGCCAACCCAGAGAGACACTGATAAGAACATTGATCAGAGAGGCAAAGAGGCCGACCTAGAGAGACACCGATAAGAACATTGATCAGAGAGGCAAAGAGGCCGACCTAGAGAGACACTGATAAGAACATTGATCAGGGAGGCAAAGAGGCCAACCCAGAGAGACACTGATAAGAACATTGATCAGGGAGGCAAAGAGGCCAACCCAGAGAGACACTGATAAGAACATTGATCAGAGAGGCAAAGAGGCCGACCTAGAGAGACACCGATAAGAACATTGATCAGGGAGGTAAAGAGGCCAACCCAGAGAGACACTGATAAGAACATTGATTAGGGAGGCAAAGAGGCCAACCCAGAGAGACACTGATAAGAACATTGATCATGGAGGCAAAGAGGCCAACCCAGAGAGACACTGATAAGAACATTGATCAGAGAGGCAAAGAGGCCGACCTAGAGAGACACCGATAAGAACATTGATCAGAGAGGCAAAAAGGCCGACCCAGAGAGACACTGATAAGAACATTGATCAGAGAGGCAAAGAGGCCGACCTAGAGAGACACTGATAAGAACATTGATCAGAGAGGCAAAGAGGCCGACCTAGAGAGACACTGATAAGAACATTGATCAGAGAGGCAAAGAGGCCGACCTAGAGAGACACCAATAAGAACATTGATCAGAGAGGCAAAGAGGCCAACCCAGAGAGACACTGATAAGAACATTGATCAGAGAGGCAAAGAGGCCGACCCAGAGAGACACTGATAAGAACATTGATCAGGGAGGCTAAGAGGCCGACCCAGAGAGACACTGATAAGAACATTGATCAAAGAGGCCGACCTAGAGAGACACTGAATAGAACATTGATCAGAGAGGCAAAGAGGCCGACCCAGAGAGACACTGATAAGAACATTGATCAAAGAGGCCGACCTAGAGAGACACTGAATAGAACATTGATCAGAGAGGCAAAGAGGCCGACCCAGAGAGACACTTATAAGAACATTGATCAGAGAGGCAAACAGGCCGACCTAGAGAGACACTGATAAGAACATTGATCAGAGAGGCAAAGAGGCCGACCTAGAGAGACACCGATAAGAACATTGATCAGGGAGGCAAAGAGGCCAACCCAGAGAGACACTGATAAGAACATTGATCAGGAGGCAAAGAGGCCAACCCAGAGAGACACCGATAAGAACATTGATCAGAGAGGCAAAGAGGCCAACCCAGAGAGACACTGATAAGAACATTGATCAGAGAGGCAAAGAGGCCACCCAGAGAGACACTGATAAGAACATTGATCAGAGAGGCAAAGAGGCCAACCCAGAGAGACACCGATAAGAACATTGATCAGAGAGGCAAAGAGGCCGACCTAGAGAGACACTGATAAGAACATTGATCAGGGAGGCAAAGAGGCCGACCCAGAGAGACACTGATAAGAACATTGATCAGAGAGGCAAAGAGGCCGACCTAGAGAGACACTGATAAGAACATTGATCAGAGAGGCAAAGAGGCCAACCCAGAGAGACACTGATAAGAACATTGATCAGAGAGGCAAAGAGGCCGACCCAGAGAGACACTGATAAGAACATTGATCAGAGAGGCAAAGAGGCCGACCTAGAGAGACACTGATAAGAACATTGATCAAAGAGGCAAAGAGGCCGACCTAGAGAGACACTGATAAGAACATTGATCAGAGAGGCAAAGAGGCCGACCTAGAGAGACACTGATAAGAACATTGATCAGAGAGGCAAAGAGGCCGACCTAGAGAGACACTGATAAGAACATTGATCAGGGAGGCAAAGAGGCCGACCTAGAGAGACACTGATAAGAACATTGATCAGGGAGGCAAAGAGGCCGACCTAGAGAGACACTGATAAGAACATTGATCAGAGAGGCAAAGAGGCCGACCCAGAGAGACACTGATAAGAACATTGATCAGGGAGGCAAAGAGGCCGACCTAGAGAGACACCGATAAGAACATTGATCAGAGAGGCAAAGAGGCCGACCTAGAGAGACACTGATAAGAACATTGATCAGAGAGGCAAAGAGGCCGACCTAGAGAGACACCGATAAGAACATTGATCAGAGAGGCAAAGAGGCCGACCTAGAGAGACACCGATAAGAACATTGATCAGGGAGGCAAAGAGGCCAACCCAGAGAGACACTGATAAGAACATTGATCAGGGAGGCAAAGAGGCCAACCCAGAGAGACACTGATAAGAACATTGATCAGAGAGGCAAAGAGGCCGACCTAGAGAGACACCGATAAGAACATTGATCAGAGAGGCAAAGAGGCCGACCTAGAGAGACACCGATAAGAACATTGATCAGGGAGGCAAAGAGGCCAACCCAGAGAGACACTGATAAGAACATTGATCAGGGAGGCAAAGAGGCCAACCCAGAGAGACACTGATAAGAACATTGATCAGAGAGGCAAAGAGGCCGACCTAGAGAGACACCGATAAGAACATTGATCAGGGAGGCAAAGAGGCCACCCAGAGAGACACTGATAAGAACATTGATTAGGGAGGCAAAGAGGCCAACCCAGAGAGACACTGATAAGAACATTGATCAGGGAGGCAAAGAGGCCAACCCAGAGAGACACTGATAAGAACATTGATCAGAGAGGCAAAGAGGCCGACCTAGAGAGACACCGATAAGAACATTGATCAGAGAGGCAAAAAGGCCGACCCAGAGAGACACTGATAAGAACATTGATCAGAGAGGCAAAGAGGCCGACCTAGAGAGACACTGATAAGAACATTGATCAGAGAGGCAAAGAGGCCGACCTAGAGAGACACTGATAAGAACATTGATCAGAGAGGCAAAGAGGCCGACCTAGAGAGACACCAATAAGAACATTGATCAGAGAGGCAAAGAGGCCAACCCAGAGAGACACTGATAAGAACATTGATCAGAGAGGCAAAGAGGCCGACCCAGAGAGACACTGATAAGAACATTGATCAGGGAGGCTAAGAGGCCGACCCAGAGAGACACTGATAAGAACATTGATCAAAGAGGCCGACCTAGAGAGACACTGATAGAACATTGATCAGAGAGGCAAAGAGGCCGACCCAGAGAGACACTGATAAGAACATTGATCAAAGAGGCCGACCTAGAGAGACACTGAATAGAACATTGATCAGAGAGGCAAAGAGGCCGACCCAGAGAGACACTTATAAGAACATTGATCAGAGAGGCAAACAGGCCGACCTAGAGAGACACTGATAAGAACATTGATCAGAGAGGCAAAGAGGCCGACCTAGAGAGACACCGATAAGAACATTGATCAGGGAGGCAAAGAGGCCAACCCAGAGAGACACTGATAAGAACATTGATCAGGGAGGCAAAGAGGCCAACCCAGAGAGACACCGATAAGAACATTGATCAGAGAGGCAAAGAGGCCAACCCAGAGAGACACTGATAAGAACATTGATCAGAGAGGCAAAGAGGCCAACCCAGAGAGACACTGATAAGAACATTGATCAGAGAGGCAAAGAGGCCAACCCAGAGAGACACCGATAAGAACATTGATCAGAGAGGCAAAGAGGCCGACCTAGAGAGACACTGATAAGAACATTGATCAGGGAGGCAAAGAGGCCGACCCAGAGAGACACTGATAAGAACATTGATCAGAGAGGCAAAGAGGCCGACCTAGAGAGACACTGATAAGAACATTGATCAGAGAGGCAAAGAGGCCGACCTAGAGAGACACTGATAAGAACATTGATCATGGAGGCAAAGAGGCCGACCTAGAGAGACACTGATAAGAACATTGATCAGAGAGGCAAAGAGGCCAACCCAGAGAGACACTGATAAGAACATTGATCAGAGAGGCAAAGAGGCCACCCAGAGAGACACCGATAAGAACATTGATCAGAGAGGCAAAGAGGCCGACCTAGAGAGACACTGATAAGAACATTGATCAAAGAGGCAAAGAGGCCGACCTAGAGAGACACTGATAAGAACATTGATCAGAGAGGCAAAGAGGCCGACCTAGAGAGACACTGATAAGAACATTGATCAGAGAGGCAAAGAGGCCGACCTAGAGAGACACTGATAAGAACATTGATCAGGGAGGCAAAGAGGCCGACCTAGAGAGACACTGATAAGAACATTGATCAGGGAGGCAAAGAGGCCGACCTAGAGAGACACTGATAAGAACATTGATCAGAGAGGCAAAGAGGCCAACCCAGAGAGACACTGATAAGAACATTGATCAGGGAGGCAAAGAGGCCGACCTAGAGAGACACCGATAAGAACATTGATCAGAGAGGCAAAGAGGCCGACCTAGAGAGACACTGATAAGAACATTGATCAGAGAGGCAAAGAGGCCGACCTAGAGAGACACCGATAAGAACATTGATCAGAGAGGCAAAGAGGCCGACCTAGAGAGACACCGATAAGAACATTGATCAGGGAGGCAAAGAGGCCAACCCAGAGAGACACTGATAAGAACATTGATCAGGGAGGCAAAGAGGCCAACCCAGAGAGACACTGATAAGAACATTGATCAGAGAGGCAAAGAGGCCGACCTAGAGAGACACCGATAAGAACATTGATCAGAGAGGCAAAGAGGCCGACCTAGAGAGACACCGATAAGAACATTGATCAGGGAGGCAAAGAGGCCAACCCAGAGAGACACTGATAAGAACATTGATCAGGGAGGCAAAGAGGCCAACCCAGAGAGACACTGATAAGAACATTGATCAGAGAGGCAAAGAGGCCGACCTAGAGAGACACCGATAAGAACATTGATCAGGGAGGCAAAGAGGCCAACCCAGAGAGACACTGATAAGAACATTGATTAGGGAGGCAAAGAGGCCAACCCAGAGAGACACTGATAAGAACATTGATCAGGGAGGCAAAGAGGCCAACCCAGAGAGACACTGATAAGAACATTGATCAGAGAGGCAAAGAGGCCGACCTAGAGAGACACCGATAAGAACATTGATCAGAGAGGCAAAGAGGCCGACCCAGAGAGACACTGATAAGAACATTGATCAGAGAGGCAAAGAGGCCAACCCAGAGAGACACTGATAAGAACATTGATCAGAGAGGCAAAGAGGCCGACCCAGAGAGACACTGAAAAGAACATTGATCAGAGAGGCAAAGAGGCCAACCCAGAGAGACACCGATAAGAACATTGATCAGAGAGGCAAAAAGGCCGACCTAGAGAGACACCGATAAGAACATTGATCAGGGAGGCAAAGAGGCCAACCCAGAGAGACACTGATAAGAACATTGATCAGAGAGGCAAAGAGGCCGACCCAGAGAGACACCGATAAGAACATTGATCAGAGAGGCAAAGAGGCCGACCTAGAGAGACACCGATAAGAACATTGATCAGGGAGGCAAAGAGGCCACCCAGAGAGACACTGATAAGAACATTGATCAGGGAGGCAAAGAGGCCAACCCAGAGAGACACTGATAAGAACATTGATCAGGGAGGCAAAGAGGCCGACCTAGAGAGACACCGATAAGAACATTGATCAGGGAGGCAAAGAGGCCAACCCAGAGAGACACTGATAAGAACATTGATTAGGGAGGCAAAGAGGCCAACCCAGAGAGACACTGATAAGAACATTGATCAGGGAGGCAAAGAGGCCAACCCAGAGAGACACTGATAAGAACATTGATCAGAGAGGCAAAGAGGCCGACCTAGAGAGACACCGATAAGAACATTGATCAGAGAGGCAAAAAGGCCGACCCAGAGAGACACTGATAAGAACATTGATCAGAGAGGCAAAGAGGCCGACCTAGAGAGACACTGATAAGAACATTGATCAGAGAGGCAAAGAGGCCGACCTAGAGAGACACTGATAAGAACATTGATCAGAGAGGCAAAGAGGCCGACCTAGAGAGACACCAATAAGAACATTGATCAGAGAGGCAAAGAGGCCAACCCAGAGAGACACTGATAAGAACATTGATCAGAGAGGCAAAGAGGCCGACCCAGAGAGACACTGATAAGAACATTGATCAGGGAGGCTAAGAGGCCGACCCAGAGAGACACTGATAAGAACATTGATCAAAGAGGCCGACCTAGAGAGACACTGAATAGAACATTGATCAGAGAGGCAAAGAGGCCGACCCAGAGAGACACTGATAAGAACATTGATCAAAGAGGCCGACCTAGAGAGACACTGAATAGAACATTGATCAGAGAGGCAAAGAGGCCGACCCAGAGAGACACTTATAAGAACATTGATCAGAGAGGCAAACAGGCCGACCTAGAGAGACACTGATAAGAACATTGATCAGAGAGGCAAAGAGGCCGACCTAGAGAGACACCGATAAGAACATTGATCAGGGAGGCAAAGAGGCCAACCCAGAGAGACACTGATAAGAACATTGATCAGGGAGGCAAAGAGGCCAACCCAGAGAGACACCGATAAGAACATTGATCAGAGAGGCAAAGAGGCCAACCCAGAGAGACACTGATAAGAACATTGATCAGAGAGGCAAAGAGGCCAACCCAGAGAGACACTGATAAGAACATTGATCAGAGAGGCAAAGAGGCCAACCCAGAGAGACACCGATAAGAACATTGATCAGAGAGGCAAAGAGGCCGACCTAGAGAGACACTGATAAGAACATTGATCAGGGAGGCAAAGAGGCCGACCCAGAGAGACACTGATAAGAACATTGATCAGAGAGGCAAAGAGGCCGACCTAGAGAGACACTGATAAGAACATTGATCAGAGAGGCAAAGAGGCCGACCTAGAGAGACACTGATAAGAACATTGATCATGGAGGCAAAGAGGCCGACCTAGAGAGACACTGATAAGAACATTGATCAGAGAGGCAAAGAGGCCAACCCAGAGAGACACTGATAAGAACATTGATCAGAGAGGCAAAGAGGCCAACCCAGAGAGACACCGATAAGAACATTGATCAGAGAGGCAAAGAGGCCGACCTAGAGAGACACTGATAAGAACATTGATCAAAGAGGCAAAGAGGCCGACCTAGAGAGACACTGATAAGAACATTGATCAGAGAGGCAAAGAGGCCGACCTAGAGAGACACTGATAAGAACATTGATCAGAGAGGCAAAGAGGCCGACCTAGAGAGACACTGATAAGAACATTGATCAGGGAGGCAAAGAGGCCGACCTAGAGAGACACTGATAAGAACATTGATCAGGGAGGCAAAGAGGCCGACCTAGAGAGACACTGATAAGAACATTGATCAGAGAGGCAAAGAGGCCAACCCAGAGAGACACTGATAAGAACATTGATCAGGGAGGCAAAGAGGCCGACCTAGAGAGACACCGATAAGAACATTGATCAGAGAGGCAAAGAGGCCGACCTAGAGAGACACTGATAAGAACATTGATCAGAGAGGCAAAGAGGCCGACCTAGAGAGACACCGATAAGAACATTGATCAGAGAGGCAAAGAGGCCGACCTAGAGAGACACCGATAAGAACATTGATCAGGGAGGCAAAGAGGCCAACCCAGAGAGACACTGATAAGAACATTGATCAGGGAGGCAAAGAGGCCAACCCAGAGAGACACTGATAAGAACATTGATCAGAGAGGCAAAGAGGCCGACCTAGAGAGACACCGATAAGAACATTGATCAGAGAGGCAAAGAGGCCGACCTAGAGAGACACCGATAAGAACATTGATCAGGGAGGCAAAGAGGCCAACCCAGAGAGACACTGATAAGAACATTGATCAGGAGGCAAAGAGGCCAACCCAGAGAGACACTGATAAGAACATTGATCAGAGAGGCAAAGAGGCCGACCTAGAGAGACACCGATAAGAACATTGATCAGGGAGGTAAAGAGGCCAACCCAGAGAGACACTGATAAGAACATTGATTAGGGAGGCAAAGAGGCCAACCCAGAGAGACACTGATAAGAACATTGATCAGGGAGGCAAAGAGGCCAACCCAGAGAGACACTGATAAGAACATTGATCAGAGAGGCAAAGAGGCCGACCTAGAGAGACACCGATAAGAACATTGATCAGAGAGGCAAAAAGGCCGACCCAGAGAGACACTGATAAGAACATTGATCAGAGAGGCAAAGAGGCCAACCCAGAGAGACACTGATAAGAACATTGATCAGAGAGGCAAAAAGGCCGACCCAGAGAGACACTGATAAGAACATTGATCAGAGAGGCAAAGAGGCCAACCCAGAGAGACACCGATAAGAACATTGATCAGAGAGGCAAAAGGCCGACCTAGAGAGACACCGATAAGAACATTGATCAGGGAGGCAAAGAGGCCAACCCAGAGAGACACTGAATAGAACATTGATCAGAGAGGCAAAGAGGCCAACCCAGAGAGACACCGATAAGAACATTGATCTGAGAGGCAAAGAGGCCAACCCAGAGAGACACCGATAAGAACATTGATCAGAGAGGCAAAAAGGCCGACCTAGAGAGACACCGATAAGAACATTGATCAGGGAGGCAAAGAGGCCAACCCAGAGAGACACTGAATAGAACATTGATCAGAGAGGCAAAGAGGCCGACCCAGAGAGACACTGATAAGAACATTGATCAAAGAGGCCGACCTAGAGAGACACTGAATAGAACATTGATCAAAGAGGCCGACCTAGAGAGACACTGAATAGAACATTGATCAAAGAGGCCGACCTAGAGAGACACTGAATAGAACATTGATCAAAGAGGCCGACCTAGAGAGACACTGATAAGAACATTGATCAAAGAGGCCGACCTAGAGAGACACTGAATAGAACATTGATCAGAGAGGCAAAGAGGCCGACCCAGAGAGACACTTATAAGAACATTGATCAGAGAGGCAAAGAGGCCGACCCAGAGAGACTCTTGTAAGAACATTGATCAGAGAGGCAAAGAGGCCGACCCAGAGAGACACTTATAAGAACATTGATCAGAGAGGCAAAAAGGCCGACCCAGAGAGACACTGATAAGAACATTGATCAGGGAGGCAAAGAGGCCGACCCAGAGAGACACTGATAAGAACATTGATCAAAGAGGCCGACCTAGAGAGACACTGAATAGAACATTGATCAGAGAGGCAAAGAGGCCGACCCAGAGAGACACTGATAAGAACATTGATCAAAGAGGCCGACCTAGAGAGACACTGAATAGAACATTGATCAGAGAGGCAAAGAGGCCGACCCAGAGAGACACTTATAAGAACATTGATCAGAGAGGCAAAGAGGCCGACCCAGAGAGACACTTATAAGAACATTGATCAGAGAGGCAAAGAGGCCGACCCAGAGAGACACTTATAAGAACATTGATCAGAGAGGCAAAGAGGCCGACCCAGAGAGACACTTATAAGAACATTGATCAGGGAGGCAAAGAGGCCGACCCAGAGAGACACTTATAAGAACATTGATCAGAGAGGCAAAAGGCCGACCTAGAGAGACACTTATAAGAACATTGATCAGAGAGGCAAAGAGGCCGACCCAGAGAGACACTTATAGAACATTGATCAGAGAGGCAAAGAGGCCGACCCAGAGAGACACTTATAAGAACATTGATCAGAGAGGCAAAGAGGCCGACCCAGAGAGACACTTATAAGAACATTGATCAGAGAGGCAAAAAGGCCGACCCAGAGAGACACTGATAAGAACATTGATCAGAGAGGCAAAAAGGCCGACCCAGAGAGACACTGATAAGAACATTGATCAGAGAGGCAAAGAGGCCGACCTAGAGAGACACCGATAAGAACATTGATCTGAGAGGCAAAGAGGCCAACCCAGAGAGACACTGATAAGAACATTGATCAGGGAGGCAAAGAGGCCAACCCAGAGAGACACCGATAAGAACATTGATCTGAGAGGCAAAGAGGCCGACCTAGAGAGACACTGATAAGAACATTGATCAGGGAGGCAAAGAGGCCAACCCAGAGAGACACTGATAAGAACATTGATCAGGGAGGCAAAAAGGCCGACCTAGAGAGACACCGATAAGAACATTGATCAGGGAGGCAAAGATTCCAACCCAGAGAGACACCGATAAGAACATTGATCAGGGAGGCAAAGAGGCCAACCCAGAGAGACACCGATAAGAACATTGATCAGGGAGGCAAAGAGGCCAACCCAGAGAGACACCGATAAGAACATTGATCTGAGAGGCAAAGAGGCCACCCAGAGAGACACCGATAAGAACATTGATCTGAGAGGCAAAGAGGCCAACCCAGAGAGACACCGATAAGAACATTGATCTGAGAGGCAAAGAGGCCGACCTAGAGAGACACTGATAAGAACATTGATCAGAGAGGCAAAGAGGCCGACCTAGAGAGACACTGATAAGAACATTGATCAGAGAGGCAAAGAGGCCGACCTAGAGAGACACCAATAAGAACATTGATCAGAGAGGCAAAGAGGCCAACCCAGAGAGACACTGATAAGAACATTGATCAGAGAGGCAAAGAGGCCGACCCAGAGAGACACTGATAAGAACATTGATCAGGGAGGCTAAGAGGCCGACCCAGAGAGACACTGATAAGAACATTGATCAAAGAGGCCGACCTAGAGAGACACTGAATAGAACATTGATCAGAGAGGCAAAGAGGCCGACCCAGAGAGACACTGATAAGAACATTGATCAAAGAGGCCGACCTAGAGAGACACTGAATAGAACATTGATCAGAGAGGCAAAGAGGCCGACCCAGAGAGACACTTATAAGAACATTGATCAGAGAGGCAAACAGGCCGACCTAGAGAGACACTGATAAGAACATTGATCAGAGAGGCAAAGAGGCCGACCTAGAGAGACACCGATAAGAACATTGATCAGGGAGGCAAAGAGGCCAACCCAGAGAGACACTGATAAGAACATTGATCAGGGAGGCAAAGAGGCCAACCCAGAGAGACACCGATAAGAACATTGATCAGAGAGGCAAAGAGGCCAACCCAGAGAGACACTGATAAGAACATTGATCAGAGAGGCAAAGAGGCCAACCCAGAGAGACACTGATAAGAACATTGATCAGAGAGGCAAAGAGGCCAACCCAGAGAGACACCGATAAGAACATTGATCAGAGAGGCAAAGAGGCCGACCTAGAGAGACACTGATAAGAACATTGATCAGGAGGCAAAGAGGCCGACCCAGAGAGACACTGATAAGAACATTGATCAGAGAGGCAAAGAGGCCGACCTAGAGAGACACTGATAAGAACATTGATCAGAGAGGCAAAGAGGCCGACCTAGAGAGACACTGATAAGAACATTGATCATGGAGGCAAAGAGGCCGACCTAGAGAGACACTGATAAGAACATTGATCAGAGAGGCAAAGAGGCCAACCCAGAGAGACACTGATAAGAACATTGATCAGAGAGGCAAAGAGGCCAACCCAGAGAGACACCGATAAGAACATTGATCAGAGAGGCAAAGAGGCCGACCTAGAGAGACACTGATAAGAACATTGATCAAAGAGGCAAAGAGGCCGACCTAGAGAGACACTGATAAGAACATTGATCAGAGAGGCAAAGAGGCCGACCTAGAGAGACACTGATAAGAACATTGATCAGAGAGGCAAAGATGCCGACCTAGAGAGACACTGATAAGAACATTGATCAGGGAGGCAAAGAGGCCGACCTAGAGAGACACTGATAAGAACATTGATCAGGGAGGCAAAGAGGCCGACCTAGAGAGACACTGATAAGAACATTGATCAGAGAGGCAAAGAGGCCAACCCAGAGAGACACTGATAAGAACATTGATCAGGGAGGCAAAGAGGCCGACCTAGAGAGACACCGATAAGAACATTGATCAGAGAGGCAAAGAGGCCGACCTGGAGAGACACTGATAAGAACATTGATCAGAGAGGCAAAGAGGCCGACCTAGAGAGACACCGATAAGAACATTGATCAGAGAGGTAAAGAGGCCGACCTAGAGAGACACCGATAAGAACATTGATCAGGGAGGCAAAGAGGCCAACCCAGAGAGACACTGATAAGAACATTGATCAGGGAGGCAAAGAGGCCAACCCAGAGAGACACTGATAAGAACATTGATCAGAGAGGCAAAGAGGCCAACCCAGAGAGACACTGATAAGAACATTGATCAGGAGGCAAAGAGGCCAACCCAGAGAGACACTGATAAGAACATTGATTAGGGAGGCAAAGAGGCCAACCCAGAGAGACACTGATAAGAACATTGATCAGGGAGGCAAAGAGGCCAACCCAGAGAGACACTGATAAGAACATTGATCAGAGAGGCAAAGAGGCCGACCTAGAGAGACACCGATAAGAACATTGATCAGAGAGGCAAAAAGGCCGACCCAGAGAGACACTGATAAGAACATTGATCAGAGAGGCAAAGAGGCCGACCTAGAGAGACACTGATAAGAACATTGATCAGAGAGGCAAAGAGGCCGACCTAGAGAGACACTGATAAGAACATTGATCAGAGAGGCAAAGAGGCCGACCTAGAGAGACACCAATAAGAACATTGATCAGAGAGGCAAAGAGGCCAACCCAGAGAGACACTGATAAGAACATTGATCAGAGAGGCAAAGAGGCCGACCCAGAGAGACACTGATAAGAACATTGATCAGGGAGGCTAAGAGGCCGACCCAGAGAGACACTGATAAGAACATTGATCAAAGAGGCCGACCTAGAGAGACACTGAATAGAACATTGATCAGAGAGGCAAAGAGGCCGACCCAGAGAGACACTGATAAGAACATTGATCAAAGAGGCCGACCTAGAGAGACACTGAATAGAACATTGATCAGAGAGGCAAAGAGGCCTACCCAGAGAGACACTTATAAGAACATTGATCAGAGAGGCAAACAGGCCGACCTAGAGAGACACTGATAAGAACATTGATCAGAGAGGCAAAGAGGCCGACCTAGAGAGACACCGATAAGAACATTGATCAGGGAGGCAAAGAGGCCAACCCAGAGAGACACTGATAAGAACATTGATCAGGGAGGCAAAGAGGCCAACCCAGAGAGACACCGATAAGAACATTGATCAGAGAGGCAAAGAGGCCAACCCAGAGAGACACTGATAAGAACATTGATCAGAGAGGCAAAGAGGCCAACCCAGAGAGACACTGATAAGAACATTGATCAGAGAGGCAAAGAGGCCACCCAGAGAGACACCGATAAGAACATTGATCAGAGAGGCAAAGAGGCCGACCTAGAGAGACACTGATAAGAACATTGATCAGGGAGGCAAAGAGGCCGACCCAGAGAGACACTGATAAGAACATTGATCAGAGAGGCAAAGAGGCCGACCTAGAGAGACACTGATAAGAACATTGATCAGAGAGGCAAAGAGGCCAACCCAGAGAGACACTGATAAGAACATTGATCAGAGAGGCAAAGAGGCCAACCCAGAGAGACACCGATAAGAACATTGATCAGAGAGGCAAAGAGGCCGACCTAGAGAGACACTGATAAGAACATTGATCAAAGAGGCAAAGAGGCCGACCTAGAGAGACACTGATAAGAACATTGATCAGAGAGGCAAAGAGGCCGACCTAGAGAGACACTGATAAGAACATTGATCAGAGAGGCAAAGAGGCCGACCTAGAGAGACACTGATAAGAACATTGATCAGGGAGGCAAAGAGGCCGACCTAGAGAGACACTGATAAGAACATTGATCAGGGAGGCAAAGAGGCCGACCTAGAGAGACACTGATAAGAACATTGATCAGAGAGGCAAAGAGGCCACCCCAGAGAGACACTGATAAGAACATTGATCAGGAGGCAAAGAGGCCGACCTAGAGAGACACCGATAAGAACATTGATCAGAGAGGCAAAGAGGCCGACCTAGAGAGACACTGATAAGAACATTGATCAGAGAGGCAAAGAGGCCGACCTAGAGAGACACCGATAAGAACATTGATCAGAGAGGTAAAGAGGCCGACCTAGAGAGACACCGATAAGAACATTGATCAGGGAGGCAAAGAGGCCAACCCAGAGAGACACTGATAAGAACATTGATCAGGGAGGCAAAGAGGCCAACCCAGAGAGACACTGATAAGAACATTGATCAGAGAGGCAAAGAGGCCGACCTAGAGAGACACCGATAAGAACATTGATCAGAGAGGCAAAGAGGCCGACCTAGAGAGACACCGATAAGAACATTGATCAGGGAGGCAAAGAGGCCAACCCAGAGAGACACTGATAAGAACATTGATCAGGGAGGCAAAGAGGCCAACCCAGAGAGACACTGATAAGAACATTGATCAGAGAGGCAAAGAGGCCGACCTAGAGAGACACCGATAAGAACATTGATCAGGGAGGTAAAGAGGCCAACCCAGAGAGACACTGATAAGAACATTGATTAGGGAGGCAAAGAGGCCAACCCAGAGAGACACTGATAAGAACATTGATCAGGGAGGCAAAGAGGCCAACCCAGAGAGACACTGATAAGAACATTGATCAGAGAGGCAAAGAGGCCGACCTAGAGAGACACCGATAAGAACATTGATCAGAGAGGCAAAAAGGCGACCCAGAGAGACACTGATAAGAACATTGATCAGAGAGGCAAAGAGGCCGACCTAGAGATACACTGATAAGAACATTGATCAGAGAGGCAAAGAGGCCGACCTAGAGAGACACTGATAAGAACATTGATCAGAGAGGCAAAGAGGCCGACCTAGAGAGACACCAATAAGAACATTGATCAGAGAGGCAAAGAGGCCAACCCAGAGAGACACTGATAAGAACATTGATCAGAGAGGCAAAGAGGCCGACCCAGAGAGACACTGATAAGAACATTGATCAGGGAGGCTAAGAGGCCGACCCAGAGAGACACTGATAAGAACATTGATCAAAGAGGCCGACCTAGAGAGACACTGATAGAACATTGATCAGAGAGGCAAAGAGGCCGACCCAGAGAGACACTGATAAGAACATTGATCAAAGAGGCCGACCTAGAGAGACACTGAATAGAACATTGATCAGAGAGGCAAAGAGGCCGACCCAGAGAGACACTTATAAGAACATTGATCAGAGAGGCAAACAGGCCGACCTAGAGAGACACTGATAAGAACATTGATCAGAGAGGCAAAGAGGCCGACCTAGAGAGACACCGATAAGAACATTGATCAGGGAGGCAAAGAGGCCAACCCAGAGAGACACTGATAAGAACATTGATCAGGGAGGCAAAGAGGCCAACCCAGAGAGACACCGATAAGAACATTGATCAGAGAGGCAAAGAGGCCAACCCAGAGAGACACTGATAAGAACATTGATCAGAGAGGCAAAGAGGCCAACCCAGAGAGACACTGATAAGAACATTGATCAGAGAGGCAAAGAGGCCAACCCAGAGAGACACCGAAAAGAACATTGATCAGAGAGGCAAAGAGGCCGACCTAGAGAGACACTGATAAGAACATTGATCAGGGAGGCAAAGAGGCCGACCCAGAGAGACACTGATAAGAACATTGATCAGAGAGGCAAAGAGGCCGACCTAGAGAGACACTGATAAGAACATTGATCAGAGAGGCAAAGAGGCCGACCTAGAGAGACACTGATAAGAACATTTATCATGGAGGCAAAGAGGCCGACCTAGAGAGACACTGATAAGAACATTGATCAGAGAGGCAAAGAGGCCAACCCAGAGAGACACTGATAAGAACATTGATCAGAGAGGCAAAGACTCCAACCCAGAGAGACACCGATAAGAACATTGATCAGAGAGGCAAAGAGGCCGACCTAGAGAGACACTGATAAGAACATTGATCAAAGAGGCAAAGAGGCCGACCTAGAGAGACACTGATAAGAACATTGATCAGAGAGGCAAAGAGGCCGACCTAGAGAGACACTGATAAGAACATTGATCAGAGAGGCAAAGAGGCCGACCTAGAGAGACACTGATAAGAACATTGATCAGGGAGGCAAAGAGGCCGACCTAGAGAGACACTGATAAGAACATTGATCAGGGAGGCAAAGAGGCCGACCTAGAGAGACACTGATAAGAACATTGATCAGAGAGGCAAAGAGGCCAACCCAGAGAGACACTGATAAGAACATTGATCAGGGAGGCAAAGAGGCCGACCTAGAGAGACACCGATAAGAACATTGATCAGAGAGGCAAAGAGGCCGAACTAGAGAGACACTGATAAAACATTGATCAGAGAGGCAAAGAGGCCGACCTAGAGAGACACCGATAAGAACATTGATCAGAGAGGCAAAGAGGCCGACCTAGAGAGACACCGATAAGAACATTGATCAGGGAGGCAAAGAGGCCAACCCAGAGAGACACTGATAAGAACATTGATCAGGGAGGCAAAGAGGCCAACCCAGAGAGACACTGATAAGAACATTGATCAGAGAGGCAAAGAGGCCACCCAGAGAGACACCGATAAGAACATTGATCAGAGAGGCAAAGAGGCCAACCCAGAGAGACACTGATAAGAACATTGATCAGAGAGGCAAAGAGGCCAACCCAGAGAGACACTGATAAGAACATTGATCAGAGAGGCAAAGAGGCCAACCAGAGAGACACCGATAAGAACATTGATCAGAGAGGCAAAGAGGCCGACCTAGAGAGACACTGATAAGAACATTGATCAGGGAGGCAAAGAGGCCGACCCAGAGAGACACTGATAAGAACATTGATCAGAGAGGCAAAGAGGCCGACCTAGAGAGACACTGATAAGAACATTGATCAGAGAGGCAAAGAGGCCAACCCAGAGAGACACTGATAAGAACATTGATCAGAGAGGCAAAGAGGCCAACCCAGAGAGACACCGATAAGAACATTGATCAGAGAGGCAAAGAGGCCGACCTAGAGAGACACTGATAAGAACATTGATCAAAGAGGCAAAGAGGCCGACCTAGAGAGACACTGATAAGAACATTGATCAGAGAGGCAAAGAGGCCGACCTAGAGAGACACTGATAAGAACATTGATCAGAGAGGCAAAGAGGCCGACCTAGAGAGACACTGATAAGAACATTGATCAGGGAGGCAAAGAGGCCGACCTAGAGAGACACTGATAAGAACATTGATCAGGGAGGCAAAGAGGCCGACCTAGAGAGACACTGATAAGAACATTGATCAGAGAGGCAAAGAGGCCAACCCAGAGAGACACTGATAAGAACATTGATCAGGGAGGCAAAGAGGCCGACCTAGAGAGACACCGATAAGAACATTGATCAGAGAGGCAAAGAGGCCGACCTAGAGAGACACTGATAAGAACATTGATCAGAGAGGCAAAGAGTCCGACCTAGAGAGACACCGATAAGAACATTGATCAGAGAGGTAAAGAGGCCGACCTAGAGAGACACCGATAAGAACATTGATCAGGGAGGCAAAGAGGCCAACCCAGAGAGACACTGATAAGAACATTGATCAGGGAGGCAAAGAGGCCAACCCAGAGAGACACTTATAAGAACATTGATCAGAGAGGCAAAGAGGCCGACCTAGAGAGACACCGATAAGAACATTGATCAGAGAGGCAAAGAGGCCGACCTAGAGAGACACCGATAAGAACATTGATCAGGGAGGCAAAGAGGCCAACCCAGAGAGACACTGATAAGAACATTGATCAGGGAGGCAAAGAGGCCAACCCAGAGAGACACTGATAAGAACATTGATCAGAGAGGCAAAGAGGCCGACCTAGAGAGACACCGATAAGAACATTGATCAGGGAGGCAAAGAGGCCAACCCAGAGAGACACTGATAAGAACATTGATTAGGGAGGCAAAGAGGCCACCCAGAGAGACACTGATAAGAACATTGATCAGGGAGGCAAAGAGGCCAACCCAGAGAGACACGATAAGAACATTGATCAGAGAGGCAAAAAGGCCGACCCAGAGAGACACTGATAAGAACATTGATCAGAGAGGCAAAGAGGCCGACCTAGAGAGACACTGATAAGAACATTGATCAGAGAGGCAAAGAGGCCGACCTAGAGAGACACTGATAAGAACATTGATCAGAGAGGCAAAGAGGCCGACCTAGAGAGACACCAATAAGAACATTGATCAGAGAGGCAAAGAGGCCGACCTAGAGAGACACCAATAAGAACATTGATCAGAGAGGCAAAGAGGCCAACCCAGAGAGACACTGATAAGAACATTGATCAGAGAGGCAAAGAGGCCGACCCAGAGAGACACTGATAAGAACATTGATCAGGGAGGCTAAGAGGCCGACCCAGAGAGACACTGATAAGAACATTGATCAAAGAGGCCGACCTAGAGAGACACTGAATAGAACATTGATCAGAGAGGCAAAGAGGCCGACCCAGAGAGACACTGATAAGAACATTGATCAGAGAGGCAAACAGGCCGACCTAGAGAGACACTGATAAGAACATTGATCAGAGAGGCAAAGAGGCCGACCTAGAGAGACACCGATAAGAACATTGATCAGGGAGGCAAAGAGGCCACCCAGAGAGACACTGATAAGAACATTGATCAGGGAGGCAAAGAGGCCAACCCAGAGAGACACCGGTAAGAACATTGATCAGAGAGGCAAAGAGGCCAACCCAGAGAGACACTGATAAGAACATTGATCAGAGAGGCAAAGAGGCCAACCCAGAGAGACACTGATAAGAACATTGATCAGAGAGGCAAAGAGGCCAACCCAGAGAGACACCGATAAGAACATTGATCAGAGAGGCAAAGAGGCCGACCTAGAGAGACACTGATAAGAACATTGATCAGGGAGGCAAAGAGGCCGACCCAGAGAGACACTGATAAGAACATTGATCAGAGAGGCAAAGAGGCCGACCTAGAGAGACACTGATAAGAACATTGATCAGAGAGGCAAAGAGGCCGACCTAGAGAGACACTGATAAGAACATTGATCATGGAGGCAAAGAGGCCGACCTAGAGAGACACTGATAAGAACATTGATCAGAGAGGCAAAGAGGCCAACCCAGAGAGACACTGATAAGAACATTGATCAGAGAGGCAAAGACTCCAACCCAGAGAGACACCGATAAGAACATTGATCAGAGAGGCAAAGAGGCCGACCTAGAGAGACACTGATAAGAACATTGATCAAAGAGGCAAAGAGGCCGACCTAGAGAGACACTGATAAGAACATTGATCAGAGAGGCAAAGAGGCCGACCTAGAGAGACACTGATAAGAACATTGATCAGAGAGGCAAAGAGGCCGACCTAGAGAGACACTGATAAGAACATTGATCAGGGAGGCAAAGAGGCCGACCTAGAGAGACACTGATAAGAACATTGATCAGGGAGGCAAAGAGGCCGACCTAGAGAGACACTGATAAGAACATTGATCAGAGAGGCAAAGAGGCCAACCCAGAGAGACACTGATAAGAACATTGATCAGGGAGGCAAAGAGGCCGACCTAGAGAGACACCGATAAGAACATTGATCAGAGAGGCAAATAGGCCGAACTAGAGAGACACTGATAAGAACATTGATCAGAGAGGCAAAGAGGCCGACCTAGAGAGACACCGATAAGAACATTGATCAGAGAGGCAAGAGGCCGACCTAGAGAGACACCGATAAGAACATTGATCAGGGAGGCAAAGAGGCCAACCCAGAGAGACACTGATAAGAACATTGATCAGGGAGGCAAAGAGGCCAACCCAGAGAGACACTGATAAGAACATTGATCAGAGAGGCAAAGAGGCCGACCTAGAGAGACACCGATAAGAACATTGATCAGAGAGGCAAAGAGGCCGACCTAGAGAGACACCGATAAGAACATTGATCAGGGAGGCAAAGAGGCCAACCCAGAGAGACACTGATAAGAACATTGATCAGGGAGGCAAAGAGGCCAACCCAGAGAGACACTGATAAGAACATTGATCAGAGAGGCAAAGAGGCCGACCTAGAGAGACACCGATAAGAACATTGATCAGGGAGGTAAAGAGGCCAACCCAGAGAGACACTGATAAGAACATTGATTAGGGAGGCAAAGAGGCCAACCCAGAGAGACACTGATAAGAACATTGATCAGGGAGGCAAAGAGGCCAACCCAGAGAGACACTGATAAGAACATTGATCAGAGAGGCAAAGAGGCCGACCTAGAGAGACACCGATAAGAACATTGATCAGAGAGGCAAAAAGGCCGACCCAGAGAGACACTGATAAGAACATTGATCAGAGAGGCAAAGAGGCCAACCCAGAGAGACACTGATAAGAACATTGATCAGAGAGGCAAAAAGGCCGACCCAGAGAGACACTGATAAGAACATTGATCAGAGAGGCAAAGAGGCCAACCCAGAGAGACACCGATAAGAACATTGATCAGAGAGGCAAAAAGGCCGACCTAGAGAGACACCGATAAGAACATTGATCAGGGAGGCAAAGAGGCCAACCCAGAGAGACACTGAATAGAACATTGATCAGAGAGGCAAAGAGGCCAACCCAGAGAGACACCGATAAGAACATTGATCTGAGAGGCAAAGAGGCCAACCCAGAGAGACACCGATAAGAACATTGATCAGAGAGGCAAAAAGGCCGACCTAGAGAGACACCGATAAGAACATTGATCAGGGAGGCAAAGAGGCCAACCAGAGAGACACTGAATAGAACATTGATCAGAGAGGCAAAGAGGCCGACCTAGAGAGACACTGAATAGAACATTGATCAGGGAGGCAAAGGCAGCAGGAATCTGCCCCCTCAATGAGATTGAGATGCTTGCACAGAACAGTGACAAATGGCGAGATTTGATACAAGATCTTTGCAAGGATTGAAATTGCTAAAAAGAATATCTAGAACAAGAGATAGAACATCTGGGTCTATGCCCTATGGGCCGGCCACGAAAGGGCGATAGATAGATAGTTTATAGTTAGTTTTCTTTAGACTACCATCTTTGTCTATATTAGGCTGTTCTACGGTCATATCGTCATTATACATGTGTTGAGAGACACTTGCGTTCTTAATGATAACTGTGTTTTGTCATTGGAGAACACACTTTCTTTAGGAGTGGTTTTTTTTTTTTTTAGCCATCACTCGCTGCCTCTCTTATGATTACCCTCGCCACACACTCGTGATACTTGAGTGTACAGCATCTTGCCAACTTCAACACTTTATTATACCAGGGATCTTCAAACTATGGATGTTTGACAGTACACATTTTTACCTCTGTACACAGTCAAGGCATCCCCCATATCCGCTCCACTGCCCGTCCCAGCATTTCTCGAAGCGTATATAGATTGTTCCTGTTAGGTGTTGATTGTAGATATATCTGTTTTTCCACTAAGCACTCCGAATCGGGGAGCCGCAATACCTCAGTGGCTATTGAACTGGACTACAAAGGACAAGAGGTAGGGTTCGATCCTGATCGACGGCTTTCGGGTTCACCCAGCCTTAAATGGGTACCGGATTTTTTTCTGGGAAAGTAAAGTTGCTTATATCTCCATTATCACACTGGGCACCGTAATGCTACACTTTTCAGGTTTCCTAACCACTTCTCTGCCATGTTGGTATACCACAAAACCCCAAGCACTGCGCTGTCTACCGGATACAGAACCATGTGGATGATAGGGTCCTGAAGTGACGACACTTTTTCGATGGATCCCTTTATTACTACCTCGATATCTCCGTAAGCCTAGTTGCTACACTCCCTGCCGAGTTAAATTATTACTTTGGTTACATTTTTTCCCCGGCTGTTACATATTCTGGTCATGAACAGCCACATTCATTAAACAAAAATGTTGGAAGTAATACATTTGAATCTTCTTACTGGAGTAACGTGTCTTATTCTTTTTTTGCTCTGCTACTTGTTCCATAAGGTGTTGCAGAGAGGAGATATATATCGTTTTTTTTTCTTCTAGATATCGCTAATTTTACAGCTTAAGTTGCAGTCATCTTGATTATATTTAGTGACTGATTTCGTCTTTACACCTTTTCCTGGATCGTCGTTTTGTCGTCGCAGTCTACTATTTTCATGTTGCATGCCCGTTCTGCAGGTTGGTTGGATCAAATGTTCAAACAAATTAATTTTTAGCTATTCTCATTTCATGGAATCATCCCTAATGGTTTTCTCAGGGCCTAATTTGATAAAACAAATTCCGCCTGCCAATGAGTAGACAACATGCAACACCTGCTTGGTTGTTGGTGATGTAATGCCACGAGTTGATGTGGACAGCGTGAACTTTTACTCATTGATGTGGCGGGTCGTTGTGGCTTTCTTGACATTCTCGGCTTTTACTGGAGAAGTTGGAGTTCGTTTATCCCAGGCTGTGCTGGGGAAACTACTAGTCCAACCGTGAGGTACTGCAGTAGGTCTTCTGTATCGATAACAACCACCACAACACGGTACACAGAACATCATAGCCTCTGTTAGCCAGCCTGTTGCTGGGTGTGAACACGAGGTGGTGGAACTGCTAGGTCTTGGTCAGCTGATGATACGCCGACCATGCTATTGCCACCGAAGGTACTTATGCTCCCCCGGCAACACCTGATTAGCAGATAACCCTGTAGGAAATATATATATATATATATAATTGCTTTGCTTGAACCAGGAATAACATATCACAGCAACATATACACCCGTTATCTGCTCATTATCAAAAACGTAGCATTTGTGGATGATTAAAGCGAGAATTGTGCTCTGTAAATGGTTTCCTCTACATTTCTTCTCGTTTTGACAGATGGACGGGCTTTGTTTAATAAACACACAGAAGGCAAACATTCACTGCTCGGAAACCTCATTATGCCAGTAGATAATAAACACGTTGTTCTAATAACTAGGTTTGTTTATCAATTGTTATAATCTATATCCAGTTTTTATCATCATCATGTGCCGTACCGAATGACGCAGGCGATCTTGTCCTTCCAGAATCTTCTATCCAGAGTTTAAAAAAAGAAGTAAAGAGCCCCGTCACGCCAAGTGACGTATAAGGAATATGGTGTTGGTGATCATAACTTTACAGACGTTCAGCACATGATTTTTGGGGTAATGTGGTCGGTATTACGCCCGTGCCGCTTTACTTTCCCAGAAAAAAAATCCGGTACTCATTAAAGGCTGAGTGAACCTGGAAGCTGCCGGTTAGGATCGAACCCGACGTCTTGTCCTTTATAGTTCAGTTCACTAACCACTGAGCTGTCGCGGCCCCCCTCTATCATCGTATCAATTCTGTTGACTGTTTTCCATGCCATGACACCAAGCTATTCAGTATTTTCTCTCTTTGTCGTCCATGATCTCACTTTCCCTGTATGTTGTCAGTTGTAACCGAGTATTCCAACTGTCCTCTTCTCACGATGTGCCCGAAAAATGTCGATTGTTTCTTTCTGATGTTTCTTAGGGGCTTCTCCATTTTTGAGTTGGTCTCTTTGAGAACTTCCTCGTTGGTCTTTTTAGTTGTCTAGGGAACTTTCCACATTCGTCAGAGAAATCTCATATCTGTGGCCTCTAATCGAATTTTCATTTGTCTGTCTACTGTCCATGATTCGTTTCCATAGGTCAGAATTGGCTCTATATAGCACCGATGAGCTCTCTCTCACTTATATTGACATATTTTTGTTGCATAAGGCGTTTCTTTTTTTCTGTAGTGCTGTTTTGGTCTGAGCTATCCTGTTTGTTATTTCTGTGGTGCTTCTCCCATCTGATGTTATTGTTCCCAAGTAAAAAATTTTAGTTATTTAGGAGGGGGAAGCATGGTTCCCGGGGGATGGTTTGGAGTGGGGGGGGGGGGGGTTGAGACTGATGGTGCAATAGGGCTTGGGAATAAATGGCTCATGCCCACAGTTGTTGCCATAAACGCTATGAGCTTTTGATCCAAAGTCACTTAAAAATTTTTTTGTTAAAATAATTCCCAGATTTCTGTTAGTTATTATAAGTACATTCTATATATCATATATATATATATATATATATATATATATATATATATATATATATAATTATATATATATATATATAATATAGCCACACATACATATAGATAGATAATGTTATTGCACAGTCTTAGAAAATGGCCATTATTGTCATAGTTTTATTTTCTATTCAATTAATGTAAAGGGGACTGGTTGGTCTCGAGGCAAGACGCAAGCCTCGAGACAGAGAGGTTGTGGGTTTAAATCCCGGCTACACCGGTTAGGATTTTTATTTATGATTTCTCTCTTCGGCAACCACCCCTGGTCTCAGCAGCGAGGCCTGGCTTGAAACGTCAGTTACTGATCGACGGAAAAAATATGAGTACCTCCGAAGTCGGAGTTATCTGCCTGTGCGACAAGGGACCCCTGTGCACACAAGGCACATCTGCCTGTGCTGCCAGGGAAACATGGATTAACACGTAAAATTCAGTTCCTAGTCTCTAGGGACTTCGTCAGAGGTAAAAGCTGGCGAACGGAAAAATAAATAAATAAACGGCAATGTTCACTTATTATTTTCAATAATGGTACACTAGGCTGCATTTAAACTTTTCTTTCACAATCACCATCATGTGCCATACCGCTAGGCGTAGTCGATTGTGCCCTTTTCAACCATTCTCTGTCCTCAATGCTTCGTATCAATTCTGTTGTTGACTATTTATCGTGCCAGGATACCAACCTATCTGTATAATATTCGTTTCTATTTTTTATATTATTATATTGTCTCTTTGACGTCGTTCACCACTCATTCCATAAAAAAAAAATTATATTCAATATTTTCTAGCGGATTTATTTAAAACAGTTCTTCTTTGGTACTGTAAAATACATCTGTTTATTTTTGTCTTATACTGTAAAATACAAATCTTTTTATTTCAGTTTTATACTGTAAAATAAATCATTTTACTTCATTTTTATAGCTTATGTAATTCTATAGCTAGCATCAAATGATAATGAGTGTTAGTGGGGGCTATAGCAAGCTCATAAGCTCATAGAGAAATGGAAGAGAGTAATAAACTATAAGAGAATGGTTGGATAAATTTAGAAGTGAGAAAGGCGTCATTATTTATATTCTGGGAAAAAATGGTGCCCCGTCGGTATCTGTTTTTTTTTTTGTTATAAGTAACGTGATCAGATTCATGCCAGGTCGATTAACTTTTCTCACGAGTAAATCTCAGTGTCCCCCCCCCCCCCTTTTTTTTTTCATGTGTTCGACCAATCCGGACGAAGTCGTGTCGAAACGAGGAGGTGACGAGAGGTATTATAGGGGATGAAGAGTTTGAATTGAGTGAGTTGAAATATAATGCTATCGGTAGCTGGAGGTTTATCCACTGAACATCTGGTTCGGAGACGAGTCAGTGTCAGGTTCATCACAGAGGCTTCTTGTAGTCAGTATTGAGTCAATATTTCTTTAGGAATGTGAGTCATAGGTGGTAAGGTCAAGGTAAAGTATGAGACTTGAATCGGCGTCTTAACACGCGAGTTTTCACCCAAATTTGCTCGGCCACCTACCCATAAGTGTTCGGAGACTTCTGTATAGTGTCGCTTCAAGCATCGAAACTCATGATACGAGGCGGTAATCCTCACCTTCCCAGAGTACTACCCTGGTACCTATTTCTGCCAACGGCTGGGTCGACCCCGGGTGTATATATATATATATATATATATATTTTTTTTTTTTTTTTCAAACCATGAGTACAACTCACTCTGCTTCCAGTGGGAATCGAACACGCTTTGTCCGAACGTCCGGTAGCCCAGTCAGGTGGCTTTTCCTGCTAGGTTACCGTTACGCCCCCAGCCCCCCCCCCCCCCCCCCCCCCCGATCCCAATTATAGATTTAAAAATATAGAAGAAAAAACAATTATGAAATGTATTTGTAGTGAACAAGCTATTGACTGTAAGAGAAAGCTCTCCCAGCCACAGATAGACGCCACTGCTGTTTGATAAGAAAAAAAAAACATGACAAAATATAGCAAGAATGCACCATTAAAAGGACAAAAGACAAATATATTCAATTAACTTCTGCTTACAACTAATTCATGCCTACAGTTGGAAATGGGCTGAAAAAAAAACAGAAAAGAAGACTTAGATATATGAAGTTGAGTCAGGGGTGGAACAAGAAGAATTAGGTTTCAAGACATCAAAGAGACCAATCGTCAACAGGAGAAATGAGAGATCTGGCAACAAGAGAGAGAGAGAGAGAGATTCTTTCTGACGGGATGTGGTGAATACAACGTTCGTTCTGGCAAGTGAGAGAGAGATTCTTTCAGACGGGATGTGGTGAATACAACGTTCTATGGGGGGGGGGGGAGATCTGGCAAGTGAGAGAGAGATTCTTTCTGACGGGATGTGGTGAATACAACGTTCTATGGGGGGGGGGGGATCTGGCAAGTGAGAGAGAGATTCTTTCTGACGGGATGTGGTGAATACAACGTTCTGTGGGGCGACGGGGGGGGGGGGGAATCTGGCAAAAGAGAGAGATTCTTTCAGACGGGATGTGGTAAATGCAACGTTCTGTTGGGGGGGGGGGGGGGCCGCGAATCTGGCGAGAGAGAGAGAGAGAGAGAGATTCTTTCAGACGGGCTGTGGTAAATGCAACGTTCTGTTGGGGGGGGGGGGCGAATCTGGCGAGAGAGAGAGAGAGAGAGATTCTTTCAGACGGGCTGTGGTAAATGCAACGTTCTGTTGGGGGGGGGGGGCGAATCTGGCGAGAGAGAGAGAGATATTCTTTCAGACGGGCTGTGGTAAATGCGACGTTCTTTTGATGTTCTGGCTAGAGAGAGAGGGAGAGATTCAGACTGGATGTGGTGAATGCAACGTTCTGTGGAGGATCTGGCAAGAGAGTTATTGAGAGAAAGATTCTTTCAGACGGGATGTGGTGAATACAACGTTCTAGGGGGGGGGTGTGTGGCAAGAGAGAGAGAGAGATTCTTTCAGACGGGATGTGGTGAATACAACGTTCTGTGGGGCGGGGGGGGGGAATCTGGCAAAAGAGAGAGATTCTTTCAGACGGGCTGTGGTAAATGCAACGTTCTGTTGGTGTTCTGGCTAGAGAAAGAGGGAGAGATTCAGACTGGATGTGGTGAATGCAACGTTCTGTGGAGGATCTGGCAAGAGAGTTGTTGAGAGAGAGATTCTTTCAGACTGGGTGTGGTGAATGCAACGTTTTTTGGAGGGGTCTGGCAAGAGAGAGGGAGAGATTCTTTCAGACTGGGTGTGGTGAATGCAACGTTCTTTTGGGGATCTGGCTAGAGAGAGAGAGGGAGAGTTTCTTTCAGACTGGGTGTGGTGAATGCAACGTTTTTTGGGGGGATCTGGCTAGAGAAAGCGGGAGAGAGGGAGAGATTCTTTCAGACTGGATGTGGTGAATGCAGCGTTCTTTGGGTGATCTGGTTAGAGAGAGAGAGAGAGAGAGAGAGAGAGAGAGAGAGAGTTAGAGATTCTTTCCGACGGTCTGTGGTGAATGCAACTTTCAGCAAAGAACGTGTGACTTATTGATGACGATGCATACAGTTAATTTTCTCTTGCTTTCAGTTTATGAACTATTGTTTGGTAAATTGTTAATTAACTCATCCTTACAGTTAATTCACCCGTTCCGTGAATGTTTCGTTAACTCTTGAGTACAGTTAATTTATTTATGTCAAAGGTGGATAGTGGACGAGTGAATAGATCTATCGTTTGAGTCAAGTAAACACGGGTCGATTCACATTGAGTAATTTGTTCTTTTCTTTTTAAAAAGTGTCGTAAAATCCCTAACATGCAAACTACGTGATACCTCTCTCTCTCTCTCTCTCTCTTCGCCCCTTCCCATCTCCTTCTTCATCCGTAGACACCGAAATTGTTATAATGCTTTAATAGACACTTTTTTATTGGAAAATAATTGAGGTTAAAAAGGAAAAGGAAAACTTCTCCAATAGAGAAATAATTTCAGAGCGGAGAGCTCGGAATAGGAGGATGAGGGGGCCAGAAGTAGATAATTTCGGACAGAATAATTGTTGTGGAAAGGATTGTTATTGTGAAATGTTCAAGAGACCGCGTTAGAAGTTATCATATGTTAATGAGATAGGATTGTGACGTCTTCAAATGCTGAAGAGACAATATTGTGAAGTTTTCACATGTTGATGAGATAGGGTTGTCATGTCTTCAGATGCTCAAGAGACAGCGTTTGAAGTCTTCAATTATTGATTGTGAAGTTTTCAAATGCTAAAAAGTTAGGACTGCGAAGTTAAAAAAATAAATAAATAAATGAATAAAAATAAAAATAATTGTTAAAAAAAGGTAAAGAGCGCCCCCCCCCCCCCGGTCACGCCAAGTGGCGTATAGGGAATATGGTGTTAGTTACCATAAATTTTACAGACCTTCAGCACATGATTTTTGGATGAATGTGGTCGGTATTACTCCCGTGCCGCTTTACTTTCCCAGAAAAAAAAAACCAGGTACCCATTTATGGCTTGGTGAACCCAGAAGCCGTCGATTGGGATGGAACCCTACCTCTTGTCCTTTGTAGTCCAGTTCACTAACCACTGAGCTATCGCGGCTCCCAGGACTGTGAAATCCCTAAACGTTAATGAGGCAGAATTGTGATGTTTTTTCTAGTACTCAAGAGACAAATGTTGTGAAGTCATCAAATGTTAATGAGACAGGATTGTGAAAGATAATGTCAACACCAAGCGGTAAGTTACAATTATCGAGATGACAATTAGCTTTCGGTTGTCACGAATATTATTTTCGGGTCCCTGTTTCATAAAGTGTGAAGATCCTTGCATTAAAACCATATCGATCATCCAGGTAAGAGTGACATTATCCAGGCTGACAAGTGTATTGGAAGAAAACGGTTATTTGTGTAAACCGAACTGTCGCTGCGCATCATGCGCATTCATCATGGCATTGTATTGATCACGTGATATGGTGTGTGTTACTCATTCCTAACATGGGTAATCTTTCTAAATATATCGGTGCGCGTGACTATTGAATTTGAGTTATGGAATCGAGGTTTCAATGTTTCACTATGTAGGTAATGCGACAGGCGCACAGTAAATAAGCAGTATATTGAGTAGACAGGGCTTTCAGACATTCAATCTAGTTCTAGTTTAGTCAACAGATCATGCTTATTGCACATCCGGCATATAAAGACGTTTAGGAGGCGAAGGCGCGCCTCCAAGCACCAGAGCTGGAAGTTGTAAGCGACCAACAGCTGATGACTTGCGCCAGGATCGGTGAACCAAAACCATCCAGACCCTGCTCCACCACTCCGCGGTGCCTCCAGTAACAGACTAACCTGTCTAGTCTGGTCAAGCGAGCAGGGATCGAAGAGGGAAGACAACCCGGTACTCAAAAATGTCGTGCTGAAGTCGGATGTGTTGGGCCGCAAGGGCGCAAATACAACAGTTATACTGCAAACCACAACACAACGCAGACACGCCCACTTAACGTCCTTTTAAGGACGGATGACGAAGGGGAATTCTACAGTCTACGAATACTCTAGAATACTTTAGTCATCGGGCGAACGCAAGCAAGCAGCAAGCATAAAGACGTTTAAGAGAGAACGAATTAGTCTTGCGTAGAAAGCCATCCTACTTGTGGTCTTTCCTTAACAGCAAAATGACTGGAAATATGATCGCAATGAAGGCAACAAGAACAATACGAAACGCGCTATTACATTGGACATCATTAAACAAGCCAATTAATATCTAATTATTTTATACGACAGACGGCTGGGTGGTCTAGATGTAAGACGCCGGTCTCTGGACAAAAAGGTCCTGGGTTTGATTCCCATCATAGGCAGTTGCGAAAAAAAAATAAATCGAATCCGTGGCTCTATCCACTCCTGGATAGTGGTATCAGATTCTAGTCCTCTCAAAAAAACGACGAAAAACAGAAGGTCCCGTGTGCATTCTGCGCACGTTAAATAACCCTTGGCTGATCAAATTCAAAAGAATCAAATTCTATGTAACAATAAGAGTACTGTAACAGGGTTACCGACAAACAACAACAAACAAAGAATCAAATTCTATGTAACAATAAGAGTACTGTAACAGGGTTACCGACAAACAACAGACATTAACAGTCAGGTACAACAATTGAAGAGGCAGAAGAAGGATTCCCAAAAGATGGACAAACGAAATATTTGAAGCCTCACCAGTTCGTCGAAAACATGTTGCTGAAAGGTAAAGAGAATAAAGAAGAAGACAAAAGATGATAATAATGTCATGAGGCAGATATAGAGGGGAGGAGGTAAGGTGCAGATTAGCTGACACAGAAAGTGCGTTCCAAATAAGTAAAAAAAAAAAAAAGAGAGAGAGAATACTCAACCAAATGTTGGCCATAAAAATTAAAAAAAAATAAAAAGTGGAGCTGCTCCTTATCATCATGTGCCATACCGGTTGACGTAGGCGATCATATCCCTCCACAATCTTCTATCTACAGTGCATCGTATCAGTTCTGTTGTTGACTGTTTTCCATGCCATGACACCAAGCTATCCAGTATTTTCTCTCTTTGTCGTCCGCGATCTCTCTTTCCTTTTATTTTGCCAGTTGTAACCAAGTATTCAAATTTTCCTCTTCTCATGATGTGCCCGAAAAATGTTGATTGCTTCTTTCTGATGTTTTTTATGAGCTCCCTTTTTATGTTGGCCTCTTTGAGAACTTCCTCATTGGTCTTTTTAGCTGTCCAGGGAACTTTCAACATTCTTCTGAGAAATCCCATCTCTGTGGCCTCTAATCGTCTTTTCATTTGTTTGTCTATTGTCCATGATTCGCTTCCATATGTCAGAATTGGTTCTATATTGCACAGATGAACTCTCTTTCTCATTTTTATTGACATAGATTTGTTGCATAAGATATTTTTCATTTTCTGAAATGCTATTTTGGGCTGTGCTATTCTGCTTTTTATTTCTGTGGTGCATCTCCCATCTGATGTTATTGTGCCCAAGTATTTGAAACGTTGCACTTGTTTCAGATTTGTCTCGTTTATTTTTATGCTGCATGATGGTGATGATTGTTTCTTCGATATAGCCATTACTTCTGTTTTCTTACTATTCCGACTGAGACCTTTCTTGTTGCTTTCTTTGACTATTATGTCTATCATTTCTTGTAGTTCGTTCTCTGTCTCTGCTATTAAGACTGTGTAATCCGCATATCGCAAATTATTTATGTTGTGACCGTTGACTTCAATTTCTTTTTTGTCTACTATTGATCTCATAATATGTTCGCTGTAAAGTGAAAACAAATCCGGTGACAAAACACAGCCTTGTCTGTCTCCTTGTTTTATATATTGGAATTGTCCTGTTTGGTTGTTAATTCGTATAGCTGCTGTTTGTTGCCAGTACATGTTTTTATGCTTCGCAGATCCTTGCCATCAATGTTTAATTTCTCCAGCATATTGATTATTTCCACATGTTTTACTTTGTTAAATGCTTTCGTGTAGTCTATAAAGCACATATATAGATCTTTCTTTACCTCTATAGATCTTTCTATCAATGTTCTTAAGGTGTATATTGCATTATTAGTGCCCTTTCCTTCCACAAATCCACATTGTTCCTCACTTATTTCTGGTTTTATTTTGTTCCTTTCACGTCTCATGATTATTCTTAGTAATATTTTAGTCATATGGCTCATGAGACTAATAGTGTGATGGTCTTCACAATCAGTGGCTCCTGACTTCTTCAGTAAGGCTACAAAGATAGATTTTAGTAGATCTTCGGGTATGTGTCCAGTGTTATATATGTCATTGAGTAATTTTGTTATGACTTGTACTCCCAGCTCTCCTAATGCATTCATCTCTTCGACTGTTATATTGTCAGGACCTGGAGCTTTGCCTCTTTTCATGTGTTGAATTGCGTTCTCCACTTCACTCTGCATTATTGGTGGTCCTATGTCTTCATTTGAATTGTTTAATTCTGGCCTTTCATCATCATAGATAGAGTTGACTGATATATTCTGTCCATCTTTCCAGTGCCTTCTCCTGTCCCATTATCCCATTATTATAATTACGCTCCTGGCGTAAGAAAATTATTTCTGGATACCAACAAATAAGAACATGCCTGGATGACACGAACTTTGACTCTGCAGAGGCGACGGTCAAGCAAGGAAGTTTACTTATCTCTATGACGAAGATGTAAAATAAAATGAAATTATGTTGCCCTATTCAATGTAAGGACGGATAAGCCTTTGGCTTGCATTGTTTGAAAATTAATATAATTTACAGTAAAATCTAATGTTTAGAGCACGCGGTTTGATATTTTCCAAAAAATTATATAACAAAAAGCGATTTGTGGAAAATTCAGACTACCTTTGTACTTAAATGTTATCAAATCTGAAGGTCGGTGAAAAAAATAAGATTTTATTAAAAATAATTACAGAAATTCATCAAACAGTTTCCGAGATAATTGATAAACTCTGTGGGCACGAATTTGTGAACGAACTATATAGTAACCATACATTACAATGACCACGGCATATTTTTGATGATGTGGTCGGCATCACACTAGGTCGCCTTTATTTACCATAAACATATCTGGTACACATTTGTTAGAGGCTGGGTAAACCCCGGAGCTTTGTTGTCTGAAAAAAAAATCCGCACCTTGTAGGGATTGAACCCGGACCCTTATCAGGGAGCGAGCTCGCTAACCATCCCGCTACCGAAGCTCCTAACATGGTAATCCCTAAAGTGTTACAGCTAATATTATTGAGGGGCGCTAGGAGTACGAAAACAGGGTAGGGGGCAAGACTAACTCGCTCTGGACATGGAAGGCGCGGGTTCGAAACCCACCACGGGTGGTGGTGAATTTTGTTGGGGTCAAAATCAAGAAAAATTAACCCGTTGATTTCTTCATGACTTTTATCCTCCCGTAATATTTTGGATAGTGAGATCCGACATCAAGCCCGCTCGGACAACGGCAATAAACAGGAGGTTACGTGAGCACTCGCGCACGAAGAAAAAAGAAAACTTGGCAGGTAAAATATACGAGTGGCCATTCAGATTTGGCCGCTGCTGGAGTAAAACTGTCAGCGGAAACATACCCACTCCGTGGATCCCGGGCCGTGCTACGGAGTACGGGCTTTTCTCAGATTCTCTCGAGGGAGATATCGGAGCGCGTATAGATTCAGTCGGTGGGAAGTGATGAGGATCCTAACATGAATAATAAGAACGACAAGAAGAATAAGAGCAAGAAGAACAGGAACAAGAAGTGCAATAGGAACATGAACAAAAAGAAGAACAACAAGAACAATAAAAACAAGAAGAACATGAAGAAGAACAAGAATAACAAGAACAACAACAGAAAACAAGAATAACAAGAACAGCAAGAAGAACAAGAACAAGAAGAAGAACAAGAAAAAGAACAAGAACAACAAGAAGAACAACAGAAAACAAGAATAACAAGAACAGCAAGAAGAACAGGAACAACAAGAAGAATAAGAACAACACGAAGAACAACAAAAAGACCAACAAGAACAACAAAAAGACCAACAAGAACAACAAAAAGACCAAGAACAACAAGAAGACCAACAAGAACAACAAGAACTAATTCTCACACCAGGAGAGTCATCTGTGAGTCTCCGTCTGTTTTTAGGTCATCCAGATCGATGCGTCACCTTCCTCCATGGTCTGTGTCAAGAGGACCCCGACAAGACTGCAACTCTCAAGCATTGACTTGTCGGCGTTGGGCGGGCAATTTCTCGACAGGGTAGAACGTCCTGTCACGTGTCTTCGCGCCTTTGACCATTTCTATCACAGCAAGTAGCACAAGTCTTTAACAAGTGTATTGATTTTACGTAATTGAGAAGAATGTCCAAAGATAAGACACCAGAAGCAGATTTCATTGCTTGAACGAACACAAAGAAACCGTCTGTTTCCACACGCAACTTCTCACCCAACACACGCAAGCGCACTTCATGCGCGGAATGGAATAGCTAAAATAGAACAAAGCAGCTAATTATACATCGACGAGTTCCCTCGATCCTCGCCTCCCTCAAAAAATCCTCCAATTTTACTCTTCTATCCTGAACCAATCTGGAAATGTCAATCGATTCCTGTTGTTTCTCCATACCAGTTCTCGTGAGCTATCCTCCTCCCATCTCAACCAGTATGGAGACTATTACGCCTGAACCAGCCATCATTACCAACCCTTACCAACGTTCGGAGCACACCATTAGTCGCTCGGTAATAATTACAGAACCAACTGTCCACAAAATCAATGCTTCTGACAAACTTGAAGTGGAAACCTCACAGGGCTTGGCCGGATAACACGGGAGAGTTGTGGCTAATAAGATCTCGCTATCTATTTCTACTTTCCCTTAACAATACACGGATTTTTAACTGAAAAAAAGGCAAGCCAAGGAATGAAGAACAAAAAGGACATTCAGAACAAAAGAGAGGGGAAAATATTGAAGACATTCAGAACAAAAGAGAGAGGAAAATATTGAAAGGACACAAGTTTTGGCCGAAATTAGAAACACAGAGAGATGAGCACTTGAGAAACCGTTGGATTTATAAATAGGAGAACACTTTGGAAACTGGTGGTTTTAAAGGAATGGAGACCCAAATCATGTGATCCTGTACAGTTATTACTTGTGACCTTTATTTATTACATTTTTTTTAGTCATTTGTCAGCTGACTTTTTGGATTATTGTATTATTTTGCAACCACGTCAGCCATCTATTACTGTTTTCCCATCACCTGTTGATATTTGTCAACAATTAATTGATATATTGTTCAGCCATCTGTTGGCATACGGACGATCAGCGTCTGATGTTCTTCAAACGTATTTTTTTTGTATTGTATATACACAAACACAACATCTATGCTGAGAAAATATCTGAGATCTGTAATAATTAACAATGGAGACTGCAAGAAAGAGATCAAAAGGAGACTAGCAACAGCAACACACATATTAACGGCCACGAAGAACGAATGGAACAATACCAGGAAGGCAATAACATTACAACTAGTGTTGTCATTTATCTTCCCAGTAGCAACATGTGGTTGTGAATCATGGACAATCTCGCAAACAACAATGAAAAAAAATGGGTTCAATCAAAACAAAGTATTTACAGAGAAGTCTTTAGGATGCCTAGTATCATGAAAAATGAGCGATGAAAACATATTGTGAAAATAACTGGCTAATAAACAGCATCTTACAGACGATAATGAAATGGGCAAGTCAAAAGGTACAGTGAGTTGGAAATAACTTTAATTGAAGGCTCGGTTCTAGGAAAATGGAACGAGCAGACCAAGAAGAATGTGTTGCAAAACATCAAAAAGACCTTGAACATGATGACAGAATAAGTGGAAGATCTGGCTAGGGGACAAAGGTTCTTTTAGACATGATGTGGTGAGTGCAATGTTTTTTTCAAAGGACATACAACACCATATATATGCACCATATACACACATACTGATCGATAGAGAGTTCAATCTATGCACTCTGACACTTAAGGAGAAATAAAAAGCAGAATAGTTCAGGCCAAAATTGCATTTCAGAAAATAAAAAATATCTTACGCAACAAATCTATGTCAATATAAGTGAGAATTCATCGGTGCTATATAGAACCAATTCTGACCTATGGAAGCGAATTATGGACATTAGACAAACAAATGAAAAGACCGTTAGAGGCCACAGAGATGGATGGGATTTCTCAGAAGAATGTTGAAAGTTTCCTGGAAAGCTAAAAAACGGATTAGCACGAAAAATTCAGTTCCTGGTCTCTAGGGACTTTGTAAAGAGGTAAAAGCTGGCGAACGCAAAAAAAAAAAATAAAAAATATCATCGAGCCAAGTACCTTAAGTACCTTGCCTCCTGGCGTATGTGATCATGTCTCTCCACAACATTCGATCTCGACAGATATTCATCATTTCTATTCTTTACCTTCTGCCAAACCATTCTCTTAAGCTGTCTGGTATCTTTTCTTTTTGCTTCCCTCTATCTCTTCGTTCCTCAATTTTCCCCAATTGTCACAATTTCATCTGTTCCCTTCTCATTGCATGGCCTAAAATGATGATTATTTCTTCCTAATTTTCGAAATTAGCTGTCTTTTTGCTTTGGCTTCTTTCAGATCGTTTTCATTACTCTTCTTAGCTGTCATAGTTTTCTCAACATTCTTCTGTAAAACCACATTTCTACAGCCGCCAGTGATTTTCTTTTCTTTTGTCCTATTGCCCATGATGCACATCCATATGGTAAGACTGACTCTACATAATATTTAATTACTTTTTTTCTTGTTTCTTTTGTCAAAAATGGATTGTGCACTATTTTCATAATTTTTTGTAAAGCTGCTTTTGCCTGAGCCATTCTGCATCTCACACCTTCTACACATCTGCCATCTGAGGTTAACATTGTTCCCAGATCAATAACGGTTTAATATATGAATGAAAACAAAAAATATCGATCAGATTAGGAACTGAGATGTAACAATTTGAAGACCATTTTTTTTTACAGCAAGAAATTGGCAGTTTTAAAAAACTTTACAGTCGACCTTGACACCGGGATCTGACCAGATAATTGTCGCCTTCCGTTTCAGTGACATAGGCTGTCTCTTAAGAGGCAGCGTGGAGGGACATAGGCTGTCTCTTAAGATGCAGCGTGGAGGGACCGTATCGGACAGTATTTCCGTCAGATGTAAACCAAAGTAGAAAAAAAAAAACAATGGAAGACAAGAACGAAGCGTAAAAAGTGAATTGTTGGGATTAAAATGTTGCAAAGATAAAGGGGCGTAGCATTTCATAGAAGTTATGCAACCTTGCTATTGAGCAGTGTTCACGCTAGCAGATTACTACCGTTGAAATGGGTCATTTCAGAATTGTGCACTTAGCCTTATTAAATATTGATTTCTTTGTGACGGAATATCCGATTTTACTTAATTCATGCAGTAGTTGATGCTGATCTAATGCCTCGTGGTATCAGTTAGTCCAGTGGCTCTCAAACTAGTGGTACAAACAGCTTCCTTTTCCTGCCAATCATATATCGGCGGCCCCAGCAGCTGCGACCGTGTAAGTCGTGTCTGACTCCCTGATGGGTAATATAAAGCGATAAATAACAATATTATTAATACTAGCCTGTAGAAAGTCATCTCTTCTTCTATCTTTCAGCTGCCTTTAGAGCATAGGTCTTCAATTAACACTTTCAGCTGCCTTTAGAGCATAGGTCTTCAATAAAACTTTTCAGCTGCCAGTAGAACATAGGTCTTCAATAAACACTTTCAGCTGCCAGTAGAACATAGGTCTTCAATAAACACTTTCAGCTGCTTGTAGAGCATAGGTCTTAAACAAATATTTTTCAAGCCGTTCTGTTTCTTGCCATTCTTTTAAGTTTATTCCATGTCTTCCCCATCATCTTCATCTCTGCATTCATCTGTCTTCTCCAAGAATATTTTAGTCTTCCTCTGTCTTTTTCCTTGGGATTCCAGAAAAGGGCATGTTGTGTGAAGAAAGTCATGTATGCACTAGACAAAATATTAAGTCTATGTAGATGTTGTCATTGTATTATTTCTAGGCACTAAGTAGAGACAAACGAAAATATCCATGGAGAGGCTGCCTTGCCAAAATTTGACGACGCTCACTTTGGGAGCCGCTACTTTAACCGGTTGTCATCTAGGGCCGGAAGGTTTATGTGGCAGGTTTTCTTAACTACGGGGGTTTTGTTGAAGATGTTGAAGCTTGCCCTCAACAGAGGTGCTGTAATACTAGGTATTTTATATGAACAGGCCTTACAAATTCGGGAACTACGGCGATCATCATCATCTCGTAGCTAGTTCTATTTTATGCTGACTGTTATCAGTGTGTCTAGCTGTAAGGTGAAGTGGTGTCTTTATCATTTTTGGGTCGTCTAGTTTGTGCTTCATTCCAGTAGTAAGAAATTATAGAGTACTGCCATCAGATGCAGAGAATGTGGATGCTGATGTTCCAGCAACTCTCTGATTGCATCCACTTATTGTACGTCCTTTCAAATCTACTGAAAATGAGCCTCAGGATTTTAGCCTCATCGATCATTCTTTTAGCCTCCAATAAAGGGCCATTAAGAGACCGTCATTTATCTCTCTTGTCAGGCTATAAGAGTCCCACCCCAACTGATCTGTCATTATTCCGTGAATTCCTGAGTGACATGGTCATTCACAGCTGTTTGTGCTTGATATTTTAGTCTCGTTGCTTATTTGAAAAATATAACCTTAAAAAGGTACAATTCACTTGATTAATTATGCTATCTTTAATTTTTAGTAATACGTAATTCTTCCTCTTCTACCTTTTTAGCTCCCAGTGGAGCATATGTCTTCAACAAACACTTTCCAAGTCGTTCTATTTTTTGCCATTCTTGCCATATATCTGGGCAGTAATATAGATAAAGAGGGAGGGAAAGAAAATGATACCAAAATAAGGATATCAAAAGCAAGAGGAGCTTTCATTGCACTGGTAAACATATGGAAATCCAAAGAAATTAGGTTAACAATACGTATTTGGTAATAGAATATTACAAACAGTCTATAATTTATGCTTCATGTGCCGTATTGTTCGAGTGGATAATAGATTGATGAATAAGTGGATGGAAGGGTTGGTGGGTGGTTTTGATGGATGTATTATTTCCTACCAGCGAGTGTTACTTTAATCTACTAAAATGTCATTAAGAGACGCATTAATTTATGTAGGAAATTCATGTTACTGCACGATGTCACAAATTTCAACCGCTTTCATGAATATTTGTTTTGGGTTAACGAGATCCAGTAGGCTTCTTCCATATAACTAACTACTACACAATTTCAAACATTGTAGCTGAAATGTCACGTGGAAATTAAAATTGTCTGTGAGCTGCGCATACTAAAAAAGTATTTGTAGATAGCTTCAGCCTTATAGTAAACAGAAGTAATGGTAGCAACAAATAACAAGACTTCACCGCAGTCACAGTAACAATAAGTGAAACAATATTAAAACAGGTAAATGATTTTAAATATCTGGAACATTGTTAACCTCAGATGGTAGATGTACAACAGAGGTGAGATGCAGAATGGCTCAGGCAACGCAGCTTTCCAACAACGGAGAAAGATACTGTGCAGTCCAATTTTGACAATAGAAACAAGAAAATAGTAATTAAATGCTATGTAGAGCCAGTCTTAACATATGTGAACCATAGATAGCAGACAAGAAAATCACTGGAGGCTGTGGTTTTACATAATAATATTGAGAATACCATGGACAGCTTAGAAGAAAAATGAAAACGTTCTGATAGTGGTCAAAACAAAAAGATCGCTAGTTTCCAATATTACGAAGATGCAATCATGTTTATGCCATATAATGAGCATGGAATAGCTGGAATATATTGGGACAACTGGGAAAATTGAGGAACGAAGAAACAGAGGGAAGCAAAGTAAAAGGATACCAGGCAGCTTAAGAGAATGGTTTGGCAGAAGGTCAAGAACAGAAATGATAAATAACTGTCGAGATCGAAAATTGTGGAGAGAAATGATCACATACGGCAGCAAGCATGGTACTTGATGGTGAGATAATTTCAGTCACTTCTTGAGAAACTAAAACGTTTGAGACCTATGGAAGCATACTTTTTCCACATGATGATGATGGTTGAGTGGAACGCCATGATATCTATAAGTGTGGTGGGTTGTTTTTTTTAGGCCTTGAACGTATGTAGCCGCAGCAGTAGCTTTTCTGATCTCCAGGATCTGATGGAGAGGTTAGGATTTGCATTACTAGGCCTTTGGTGTGTGAGAAATAACACGGTATGCAACGTCATTGAACAGTAGACCTTGAAGCTTGAGAAATGTTAGCATGGACTTTTACAGCATCTTAGACTTTTGTTTGGAACATGTGTAGGTTTGTCACGGAACTAAACCACGCAACTCGTCACGTTGCTCTCATCCTAGACATTAGTTTTGAACATAAATATGTCTGTCACAGAACTAAACCACGCAGCTCGTCACGTTGCTCTCATCCTAGACATTAGTTTTGAACATAAACATGTCTGTCACGGAACTAAACCACGCAACTCGTCACGTTGCTCTCATCCTAGACATTAGTTTTGAACATAAACATGTCTGTCACAGAACTAAACCACGCAACTCGTCACGTTGCTCTCATCCTAGACATTAGTTTTGAACATAAATATGTCTGTCACGGAACAAAACCACGCAACTCGTCACGTTGCTCTCATCCTAGACATTAGTTTTGAACATAAACAAGTCTGTCACGGAACTAAACCACGCAACTCGTCACGTTGCTCTCATCCTAGACATTAGTTTTGAACATAAACATGTCTGTCACGGAACTAAACCACGCAGCTCGTCACGTTGCTCTCATCTTAGACATTAGTTTTGAACATAAACATGTCTGTCACGGAACTAAACCACGCAGCTCGTCACGTTGCTCTCATCCTAGACATTAGTTTTGAACATAAACATGTCTGTCACGGAACTAAACCACGCAGCTCGTCACGTTGCTCTCATCCTAGACATTAGTTTTGAACATAAACAAGTCTGTCACAGAACTAAACCACGCAGCTCGTCACGTTGCTCTCATCCTAGACATTAGTTTTGAAAATAAAACATGTCTGTCACGGAACTAAACCATGCAGCTCGTCAAGTTGCGCCCCCCCCCACACCCCCATCCTAGATATAAGTTTTCAACATAAGTAGGTCCGTTACGGAACTAAGCCATGGTCATCACTTCATGTTTTCGCTATGGCATTGTAACACTGAATAGTTATTCCAAAATTTGCTAGATAAAAATGTTACTGTTGCTCTTTACCTCTTATAAATGTTACTGTTGCTCTTTATCTCTTATAAATGTTACTGTTGTCCTTTAGCTGTTATAAAAGTTACTAATATTCTCTTGCTAGGCATAAATGTTACTGATATGCTGTCTTAATATTTTACTGATACTCTATTGCTATGTGTATATTTTACCCACAGTCTACTACTATCTGTACATTTTACCCATAGTCTATTGCCATCTGTTCATTGTACCCACATTCTATTGCTATCTGTACATTTTACCCACATTCTATTGCTATCTGTACATTTTACCCACAGTCTATTGCTATCTGTACATTTTACCCATAGTCTATTGCCATCTGTACATTTTATCCACAGTCTATTGCCATATGTACATTTTACCCACATTCTATTGCTATCTGTACATTTTACCCACAGTCTACTACTATCTGTACATTTTACCCACAGTCTACTACTATCTGTACATTTTACCCACAGTCTACTACTATCTGTACATTTTACCCACAGTCTACTACTATCTATACATTTTACCCACAGTCTATTACTATCTGTACATTTTACCCATAGTCTATTGCCATCTGTACATATTACCCACATTCTATTGCTATCTGTACATTTTACCAACTGTCTAATACTATCTGTACATTGTACCCACAGTCTACTACTATCTGTAGATTTTACCCACATTCTATTGTTATCTGTACATTTTACCCACAGTCTACTACTATCTGTACATTTTACCCACATTCAATTGATATCTGTACATTTTACCCACATTCTATTGCTATCTGTACATTTTACCCACAGTCTACTACTATCTGTACATTTTACCCACATTCTATTGCTATCTGTACATTTTACCCACATTCTATTGCTATCTGTACATTTTACCCACAGTCTACTACTATCTGTACATTTTACCCACAGTCTACTACTATCTGTACATTTTACCCACATTCTACTACTATCTGTACATTTTACCCACATTCTATTGCTATCTGTACATTTACCCACAGTCTACTACTATCTGTACATTTTACCCACAGTCTACTACTATCTGTACATTTTACCCAAAGTCTACTACTATCTGTACATTTTACCCACAGTCTACTACTATCTGTACATTTTACCCACAGTCTACTACTATCTGTACATTTTACCCACAGTCTACTACTATCTGTACATTTTACCCACAGTCTACTACTATCTGTACATTTTACCCACAGTATATTGCTGTGTGTACATTTTACTGACACTGTTTGTATATTTCATCGATGCTCTCTAGCTAAACGTACATTTTAGTAGCACTCAGAAATAAGTTGCACGATACCCATTTGGAGCTGTGACGTCATGTCCGTCTTGCCTTACCCGAGAGTGTGTTAATTAACTTGTTTCCCTACACTTCAATCTCTGTAGCGGAGGACCTCACGAAGTGAAGGGACTGAATTGAAGTTGGCTGTAAATTTGTTATCTCCCTCAATGAGTAGCCGTCTGGACTGAAGTGTAGGGTTAAACGTTCGATGTCAGATCAAAGAAAGGGTAGATGTCCTGTGAAGTGGTAGCTGGCGTGTGTATTGAAGTAGTGCTGAATATAAAATTCCATTCTGTGTCAAATTAGTATTCATTGTTCTGTTTGAATTGACAGGGATACCAGTTGAGTAGATAGGTCCTCATTATTTAAGCAATAACATGTGAACATTTGTTAATTGTTTACATATATTTCTTTGAATCAAGAAATACATTAACTCGCGTGTGTAAGTTATATACTATTATTGTATGATTGTCTTTTTCCGGTGTCGATCCAAGATGGAGGATTGTTATTCTTCCGCTTGGCCAAGAACCGTTCGTTGATCAGAGGTCTAACAAGCCACTATCGTAAAAACGCTCGTTAACGAAACGTAGAACATGTGATGAGAAGAAGTAATAACCGAACAGCCAAGCAAGCCCTCTAGTGGGAAACAACAGGTAGTAGGAAAAGAGGCCGACCCAGAGAAACACTGAGAGGAACATTGATCAGAGAGGCAAAGGCAACAGGAATCGGCTCGCTCAATGAGATCGAGATGCTTGCACAGAACAGAGAGACATGGCGAGATTTGATAAAAGCTCTTTGCAGGGATTGAGACTGCTAGAAAGAAAATTTCGAAACAGTGAAAGAGTATTTTAATCTATGCCCAGTGGGTCGGCTACGGCTAGAAAGAAAATGTCGAAACAGTGAAAGAGTATTTTAATCTATGCCCAGTGGGTCGGCTACGGCTAGAAAGAAAATGTCGAAACAGTGAAAGAGTATTTTAATCTATGCCCAGTGGGTCGGCTACGGCTAGAAAGAAAATGTCGAAACAGTGAAAGAGTATTTTAATCTATGCCCAGTGGGTCGACTACGGCTAGAAAGAAAATTTCGAAACAGTGAAAGAGTATTTTAATCTATGCCCAGTGGGTCGACTACTGCTAGAAAGAAAATGTCGAAACAGTGAAAGAGTATTTTAATCTATGCCCAGTGGGTCGACTACTGCTAGAAAGAAAATGTCGAAACAGTGAAAGAGTATTTTAATCTATGCCCAGTGGGTCGACTACTGCTAGAAAGAAAATGTCGAAACAGTGAAAGAGTATTTTAATCTATGCCCAGTGGGTCGACTACGGCTAGAAAGAAAATTTCGAAACAGTGAAAGAGTATTTTAATCTATGCCCAGTGGGTCGGCTACGGCTAGAAAGAAAATGTCGAAACAGTGAAAGAGTATTTTAATCTATGCCCAGTGGGTCGACTACGGCTAGAAAGAAAATGTCGAAACAGTGAAAGAGTATTTTAATCTATGCCCAGTGGGTCGGCTACGGCTAGAAAGAAAATGTCGAAACAGTGAAAGAGTATTTTAATCTATGCCCAGTGGGTCGACTACTGCTAGAAAGAAAATTTCGAAACAGTGAAAGAGTATTTTAATCTATGCCCAGTGGGTCGGCTACGGCTAGAAAGGTCGATAGATCATCATCAAGTACCGGGCCTGCTGGCGTAGGTGATCATGTCTCTCCACAACTTTCGATCACGACAGTTATTTATCATTTCTGTTGTTGACCTTCTGCCAAGCCATTCTCTTAAGCTGTCTGGTATTTTTTCTCTTTGCTTCCCTCTATCTCTTCGTCCCTCAATTTTCCCAGTTGTAACTATATGTTCCAGTTGTTGTCTTCTCTTTACATGGCCAAAAAATGGAGATTATTTCTTCCTAATATTGGAAATTAGCTCTCTTTTTGCTTTGACCTCTTTCAGAACAAGTCGATAGATAAATACGTTATTTGAGGAAAAGAAGCCACAACAGTTTGACAGTAGTTTCCCATTTATTTATCTTTCTATCCTATGTTTATTAGTGTTGAGATATATGTGTTCTGCAGGGGAAAGACACAATCGTTAATAGGGCTGTAGGTATGAGACGGTATGACGACGACCTCAGGACAGTAAGTTCCCGGATTCAAAGTCCACCAGAAACGGTCAGACAACCAAAGTTGTCTCTTGTCCATTTAAACAGTCCAATTGGTAAGGCAGCTACGGCCTTCGGCAAACTCATAGAAAGGGCCTGGGACAACACGAAACTAACACTGAAGACTAAACTCTTAATATATCAAACTTGTGTGCTTAGCACACTATTATATGGATCTGAAACCTGGACAACATACTCAAACCAGGAAAAAAAGACTAAATGTCTTCCACATGCGATGTCTCCGCAGAATAATGCACATCAAATGGCAGGACAAAATAACCAACTTAACTGTCCTGCAACGTGCTAAGACCCCAACAATCATGTCGATGCTCAGATTTCGAAGACTAAGATGGCCGGGGCTTGTCCAGCGAATGGAAGAAAAACACATCCCCAAGCAAATACTATATGGCGAACTAACACGGAAAGAGACAAATCGGCAGACCTAAACTACGATATAGAGATATCTGTAAATCATCTCTGAATGACTTCTCCATCTGTGAAATTGACTGGGAACATCTGGCCAGTAATCGCACATAATGGAGAGCATGTATAAGGAACAGTATAACATCATTTGAGACTGTGCTAAGGCAAAATTTAGAAGAGAAAAGACTCATGAAAAAGGATGGTAAACCCTGTGGACCAGTGAGCCTGACTTGTTCATTATGTGACCGCGTGTGTTTGTCAAACATTGGTAGAATTAGCCACGAGAGGAGCTGTTCGACAAAAACAAAACCTCAAAAAAATATACAATAGCCTCCACTAGAGCGTCTGACAAGACGAAAAGGGTCATATATAGAAACGGTGATGTTTTTTGTTCAAAAATAGGACAAATTAATTCGTGGGTTGTTTTTATGACGTAACCCTCCCATATCTTTTCACTCTAGTGAGATTCGATCTCTCCGATAACGGCAATAAATAGGTTCTGTCGTGTGCACTCGCTCACGTTAAAGAACCCCTGGCAGTTACAATGGACAATACTAGGCATTATGGTCGCTGCCCGGGCACAATTATCAGCAGAAACCTACCCACAACGTGGATCCCACGCCGTGGTACGGAGTTCGTGCATGTGGGTCAGGATTCTCCTCGGATTTTCTCTTGGGGGGGGGGGGGGGGTATCAAAGCAGCTATTTATGTGTCCGGTGTGTAGCGATGATGATCTTAACAACAACAACAACAGGAGATGGGAGATTCCACTAATAGAAGCTGGGTAGGAGCAGAATCGTGTTCACTGAGAGGGCGATGCAAAGGTTTATACAACCATCAAGCTGCAGGAAGTACCACCACACATACATTGTATCTCCTATTGGTTGGATTGAGTACCTGTAGGTGCCTGTCCTAAGTGTCTTAGCTTAGTTCTAGTCATCAATAAAACTATATTGTTTGATACGTCTCATACAGTTATTATTGACGCATGTAAATATAATTGACAAATTTCCGATAAACTGGTGTTCAACACACACGTTTATACTCGCTTGTCGACGCATGCGCACACATGTATTTTTTGCAGTAGATTCTCCTTTCTCAAACCTCTTACCGTGTAGCTGTTGATGTATATGGATCTCATTGAAAGAAATAACATTAATCTTCCCTGCCGCACTTCTAGATTAAATGAAATCCTTAAATTATAGCTAAAATATTTTTTTCTTCCTTTGATTTATGATTTTTTTTTTTCAATTGATTTTTTTTTAAAGAAAGAAAGAAAAAAAAAAACTTAATCATGTGGGATATATAGTTTCGTAAAAGTTAATAATTGCTCAGGTGTGTAATTAAAATGATCACGCACGCACGCACGCACGCACACACATGCACGAGAGTACATACCTGGCGTAAGATTGCATCTTCTTACAACATAGAGTTGTTACTATCCCTATATTGGTATCAGAATAGCAGATTACATTTGTTTTATTAAAAGATTTGAAGGCAAAAGAAGAAAAGGTCAGTATTATCCTATTTCAAATACTTTCGTCTTGAGTAGGAGCCCATAACTAGTTACAGATGTATGGGCTTGCTGCAATGTAACTATGTTGAGGCTGTACAACTGTAATTTTGCCGTGATAGCTCAGTGGTTAGTGAACTGGACTACGAAGGACAAGAGGTAGGGTTCGACCCCAATCGACGGCTTCCGATTCACCCAGCCATTAATGGGTACCGGAATTTTTTTTATGAAAGTAAAGCGGCATGGGCGTAATACCGACCACATTACCCCAAAAATCATGTGCCGAAGGTCTATAAAATTTATGGTCACTAACACCATATTTCCTATACGCCACTTGATTTACCTTGCAGCGTCGAGGGGAGATATAATTTGCGGCCTTTTTGCTATTCTGTTCGCTTTGCTGTTGTTATGTTTCCTAGTGTTTCCTAGTGTTTCTATCAATCCATATTTTTTCCTCGGCCCTTGAGTCTGGTATTCTCGCAACATTTATTGAAGACTCGTTATGTTGTGTTTTGGTCTCTCCGTCTTATGTGGCCCCATTTTATATGTTGTTTCTCTATGTATTCTATGTTGAGACGTATTATAAGCCTTTTACTCATTTATTCATATATGATCAAATTATACGGTTTGTGCATTTCATGCCCGGTCATGAGGTTTAGAATAGTGGTCCAATTTTTAATGCAGTATTAGAAATACAATGTGGCCTTGTAAAGTGGATTTACTTGTACAACGTATTTTTGGGACCGGTGTGCCGCTGTTAACTTTCATACACTGTCGAATCATTGACACAACAGTGGGCACAATAACAAGCCAAACCACCGAGCAAGGAGGGCAGGCCAAGTCGTCTATGTTTGAACGTTTCTAGAAGGTTCAGCTTAATAGACCTGCAGTTTTTTTCCGGATTGCGAACCTTGTCACCAAATGACCTTTTGTGTGTATTTGGGGATGGGTAAGGGGGGGGGGCAGGTGGAGAATGAGACGTACAGTTATGTTCCTTGAATAGTTGTAATGATATTAAGATATTTTACTGTGGAAAGAAGAAGGAAGAAAATGTGTTTATGAGAGACTGAAGCCTCGTACTTCGAACGACCTTCACATCGAAACGCCTAGAGTTCGAGCGCCAATTTCATCATCATCATCATTGAGTGCCCTCTCCGCATCGAAGGTTGGCTACGATGGAGCGCCATTCCACTCTTGTCTCTGGCTTTGATGATGCAGATTGCCATAGGCTGACTTGTCCATCTTTTGATGTTAGACGGTCGCGTAAATCATTTAAATATATCAACATTAGTCGAATTATAAAAACGACAACACGTAGTCGCCATGACACCGGAAGTTTATATTGCCAATTTCAAGAGTGTCGAAATCGGAGTTCGAACGAGTCTCTGCGTTTGAACTGCGCGTGCGCAGTGATACAAAATGTCATTTGTTAACGTCATGTGTGTTGGGCTGCCCAATCATCTCCTTCGCCACACGCTCGTGTGTTGTCAATAAGGTGATCATTGAGACCGAACTGGCGCACAGGGACACATTTGAAAGAATGATTACGTCATCTTTACCTTCGGATCATTGATAGAGCATGGAGGGAAGTTTCTCTCTTGACAGTGAATGAGGTTTGGAAGAAGCTCTGGCCAGATCGTGTTTCTGCCACAGCTTTAAAGGCTGGAACCAGCGTCTTTAATGAATTAAATTGTGTCTCCGGGCAAATCCGTTGGGACTTGAGGTGAATGATGAGGATGTCGAGGAGTTAATTAGTGGATGATCACGTGACCGAACTAACCATAGAAGAACTTCATCATCTTCACAGGTAGTAGCATGAAGAAGCTGAGGACAATTCTTTGGAGGAAAAAGAGAAAGCAAAGAGGGAATGCAGTGATGAAGTTTAGAAACCTTACTAATTTGTTTGCATTAAAACGCAGGGCATTGTTGAAAAGTGGCACCCTGACACAGCAGTGATGAATAGTTGCATTGGTTTTTTCCGGTGGCACGGTCTGTTTTATGAACATCAGAAAAATCGCCAATCACTGACAACACGTTTCTTAGGCGTAGAAGGGAAACTGCAACTAGAGTCTTCTATCAACAATACCAACAGACAGCAAGGAACATCAGAAAGAAGGAACAGCAGAAGTACATTTATTTGGCGCGTTTGTTGAATGGAATTGCCCTTTCCAACATTAACCTTTCTATTCCTCACGAGCCACACAGAACATCACTGCTTCTCACTAAGTTACAGTAAATGCACTTTTCGTTCCATTATACAGAACATGCATTTATTTATTTGTTTTTGTTTTAATTTATATTTATGGCTTTTAATCATGTGCGTTGTACCTTATATTACCTGTATTTGATGTTTATATGTATCGACATGGGTATTGTTAAAGGTCTAGGGACAGATCATTCATCGTCGTCGTATACCACACCGATTGGCGTAGGCGATCATGTCCTTCCACATGATTCTATTTACCGTTCATCGTATCAGTACTGATGTTGACTGTGTTCCGTGCCATGACACCAAGCTGTTCAGTATTTTTTCTCTTTGTCGTCCGCGAATAATTAGTACGAATAATTAACGTTCCATAATTGTAATGGGAAAGATTGATTCAGACTGAATAATTCAGAGTTTAAACTGTCTCATGGAACGAATTAAATTCGAAGTGCCAGGCACTGTAATCACTGCAATGCATGAAGATTATATTCATCTAGGGAATAAATTATACTTTGCAATAGCTCTTCATTGTCGTAGACTTTATAGCACCAATTTCCATAGTAAAAAAAGTAAAGCGTCCTGTCACGCCAAGCAGCTTATAGGGAATATGATGTTAGTGCCCATAAATTTTACAGACTTTCGGCACATGATTTTTGGGGTAATGTGGTCGGTATTACCCCCGTGCCGTTTTAATTTCCAGGAATAAAATCCGATACCCACTTAAGGCTGGGTGAACCTGGCAGCCGTCGGTCAGGATCGAACTCGGCCTCTTGTCCTTTGTAGTCCAGTTCAATAACCACTGAGCTATTGCGGCTCCCATCAATTTCCATAATGGAAAAAAAAAGTTGGAGCCGTTATTTCTGCATGAGATTTCCTGTACATTTGTGTGTGTCATTTCTTTGTGTTATAAAGATTAGTTCTTCCAACATGTTTGTCGTTGTTCAATTTGCTGCAGACGTAGTTGTATAGGCGAAAACATGTGTCTCCACCTGTCGGGGATGGACAATACAAAATGATCCGATGTCTAAAATGCTCACGTAGATGAATCCTTTGATGCTCAAAAACACAAAAATTATAGGCAGTATGCTGTTGTCAGGACAACATTGTCATAAAGAAAACGTTCCATTTCTTGCTATTCTTTTTAAGTAATTTACTAGCTTCCAGAAGTTAAACTCAGAGCACTCGTCACAGCTACTGAGCTTGTGAGCTTTTCTGTGGTGCAAGGAATCTGTGCCGATCGGAATATGGACCGACAGTGTTCAAGTCAACTAATAATAGTCATAAACCAAAGGGAAAAACACAAAGAACAAAGCTGCTTTTTCAAACATTCTGGACCAACAACTGCCCGTGATACACACCAAGCCTGTGAGAGATCATTTCCTCCAATTTTGTATTGTGGTATAAGATGTATAGCGAATGTGGCTGTATTGTGGTATAAGATGTATAGCGAATGTGGCTGTATTGTGGTATAAGATGTATAGCGAATGTGGCTGTATTGTGGTATAAGATGTATAGCGAATGTGGCTGTATTGTGAAATAAGATGTATAGCGAATGTGGCTGTATTGTGAAATAAGATGTATAGCGAATGTGGCTGTATTGTGAAATAAGATGTATAGCGAATGTGGCTGTATCGTGAAATAAGATGTATAGCGAATGTGGCTGTATTGTGGTATAAGATGTATAGCGAATGTGGCTGTATTGTGAAATAAGATGTATAGCGAATGTGGCTGTATTGTGGATTAGATGTATAGCGAATGTGGCTGTATTGTGGATTAGATGTATAGCGAATGTGGCTGTATTGTGAAATAAGATGTATAGCGAATGTGGCTGTATTGTGGTATAAGATGTATAGCGAATGTGGCTGTATTGTGGATTAGATGTATAGCGAATGTGGCTGTATTGTGGTATAAGATGTATAGCGAATGTGGCTGTATTGTGGTATAAGATGTATAGCGAATGTGGCTGTATTGTGAAATAAGATGTATAGCGAATGTGGCTGTATTGTGGATTAGATGTATAGCGAATGTGGCTGTATTGTGAAATAAGATGTATAGCGAATGTAGCTGTATTGTGATATAAGATGTATAGCGAATGTGGCTGTTTTGTGAAATAAGATGTATAGCGAATGTGGCTGCATTGTGGTATAAGATGTATAGCGAATGTGGCTGTATCGTGAAATAAGATGTATAGCGAATGTGGCTGTATTGTGGTATAAGATGTATAGCGAATGTGGCTGTATCGTGGTATAAGATGTATAGCGAATGTGGCTGTATCGTGAAATAAGATGTATAGCGAATGTGGCTGTATTGTGGTATAAGATGTATAGCGAATGTGGCTGTATTGTGGTATAAGATGTTTAGCGAATGTGGCGGCTGTATTGTGGTATAAGATGTATAGCAATGTGGCTGTATTGTGGTATAAGATGTACAGGGAATGTGGTTCTATCATGGCATAATATGTATGGGGATTTCGCCAAAACGTGGTATATATGTTTAGGGAATATCGCTAAATCGTGACATAAGGTGTGTAGGGAATATGACCAGATCGTGACATAAGATGTACAGGAAATATAACCGCATTCGTGACATAAGATGTACAGGGAATATGACCAGATCGTGACATAAGATGTACAGGGATATGACCAGATCGTGACATGTACAGGGAATATGGCTTCTTCGTGCGTGACATAAGATACACCAGGAAAGATGGCCATATCGTTCCCATGTATAAGAATATCGTGTTACTGTCCATATTAAATAAATTCACAACGACACAGTTTATGAGTAATGTGGTCCATATGAGGTTATGACGCTCCACTTTTGTACCCATTTTTAATAGGCTATTGAACCTGAAATCGCTGTCTCTCCGAAAAAAAAAAAGAATCGTTGCGTTGAATAATTAAACCCGAGGCCATCTTCTGGATAGCAGCGGGCGCCCTAACCACACAGCCCACCATGACTTCAAACGCAGGCAGTAGACAAAGCTGCCATATGTTTTGGCACTGTTGTTTGAGTTTTGTTGTTTTTCCTTCATTTATTTTAATTTACCATGTGTTCACTTTCTATATCTTCTCCAAATCAGCCTTTTAGATTATTTCATTGTTCCCTCCATGAAAAGATTATTTTATCTTCTCTAGGAATCACTATAATTATATAAACGATTTGATTATCGGTAAATCTATACTTTTGGAAATCATCATTTTTTGGTCATGTGATGAGAAGGGAACAGCTGAAATATATTGTGACAACTGGGAAAGTTGAGGGACCAAGCGATAGATGGAAGCAAAGAGAAAAGATACCAGGCAGCTTAAGAGAACGGCTTGGTAGAAGATCAACAGCAGAAATGATAAATAACTGTCGAGATCGAAAGTTAGGGAGAGACATGATCACCTACGCCAGCAGGCATGATACTTGATGATGATACTATCGGAATACTGCTTGCTTTGTAATCTGGAGTTCTGTATTCACTTGCTACGTCAATCTGAAATGTAATCATACACTTTATTAATTTTTCTACACAGCCTGGTAATTTGATTTGCCTGTAGCCATTTGGATTTTATAGGTTTCTCCATCTCTCTTTCTTTCTGATTGATACCACTGTAACATCATCTTCTTCCCTGCGGCACGATATCAGTTTCCACCTGTAGCTTAGAATAGTCAGAAGCCTTGCTTTTTCATCCAGTCCAATTAGTATTTCAATTTTTATTTTGCGTTTTCCTGACCATCTCCCTTTTTTCATGATACAATTATCCAATGCTATTTTTTTTTCAGGTACAATTGTGTGTCTTTGATGAATTCATGTAGTCTTGATCTGTCTGCTAACCAGTGGTGGCTTTCATCAGTTTGCTCACCGCTCAACAGTGGTGGCTTTCATCAGTTTGCTCACCGCTCAACAGTGGTGGCTTTCATCAGTTTGCTCACCGCTCAACAGTGGTGGCTTTCATCAGTTTGCTCACCGCTCAACAGTGGTGGCTTTCATCAGTTTGCTCACCGCTCAACAGTGGTGGCTTTCATCAGTTTGCTCACCGCTCAACAGTGGTGGCTTTCATCAGTTTGCTCACCGCTCAACAGTGGTGGCTTTCATCAGTTTGCTCACCGCTCAACAGTGGTGGCTTTCATCAGTTTGCTCACCGCTCAACAGTGGTGGCTTTCATCAGTTTGCTCACCGCTCAACAGTGGTGGCTTTCATCAGTTTGCTCACCGCTCAACAGTGGTGGCTTTCATCAGTTTGCTCACCGCTCAACAGTGGTGGCTTTCATCAGTTTGCTCACCGCTCAACAGTGGTGGCTTTCATCAGTTTGCTCACCGCTCAACAGTGGTGGCTTTCATCAGTTTGCTCACCGCTCAACAGTGGTGGCTTTCGTCAGTCTGCTCAACAGTGGTGGCGTTTATCTGTCTGCTCACCTATCACCAGTTGTGGCTTTCATCTGTCTGCTCACCTATCACCAGTTGTGGCTTTCATCTGTCTGCTCACCGATCACCAGTCGTGGCTTTCATCTGTCTGCTCACCACTCAACAGTGGTGGCTTTTATCTGTCTGCTCACCTATCACCAGTTGTGGCTTTTATCTGTCTGCTCACCGCTCAACAATGGTGCCTTTTATCTGTCTGCTCACCTATCACCAGTTGTGGCTTTTATCTGTCTGCTCACCGCTCAACAATGGTGGCTTTTATCTGTCTGCTCGCTGCTCATCAATGGTGGCTTTTATCTGTCTGCTGGTCGCTCAACAGTTGTGGCTTTTATCTGTCTGTTCAGATATGAATATGATCATTACAAGCAAAGTGATCTATTTGTATCTTATTTTCTTCAGAAATGTGCCTTTTTATGTAGTTTTCTCTGTCTGCCAAGCTGCTTGTCTGCCATGTTCGTCTGTTTATCGTGTCTGTATATCTAATCTGTCTATCTATCTGTGTGCCTGCCTCTCTGTCTGTTCGTCCGTCAGCCCGCCCGATTGAGTCCCCACCCAAACACACTCAGACAAAAAAAAACATACAATGTATACATCTATCTATCTATCTATTAACCTTTCCAGCCGTAACCGGCCCATTGGGCGTAGTCCAAGATACACCTTCTCTTATCTGAATTTTTTGTTCTAGCAGTTTTCTTTTAAAGATATTTTATCAAATCTCGCCATCTGTCTCTGTTCTGTGCAAGCAGTTCTATCTCATTGAGGGAGCCGATTCCTGCTGCTCTTGCCTCTCTCATCAATGTTCTTCTCAGTGTCTCCCTGGGTCTTCCTCTTTTTCTTTTACCTGTTGTTTCCCATATGAAGGCTTGCTTTGCTATTCGATTATTATCTCTTCTCATCACATGTCCAACATATGACCATCGTCTTTTCTTTATTATTGAAGATATTAGTGGTTGATTGGCGATTTCTCTAATTTCCTCGTTTGTTTTGAATTCGTTCCATGCTATACCAAGTATTTTCCTTAGACATTTATTATGTATGTATATGCATGCGTGCGAGTGTGGTGTGGGTGGGTGGGTCGGTGTGTGGTGTGATGTGTAAGTATGTGTATGTATGTTTATGTGTGTTTGTGTGTGCGTGCGCGGACTCATAGAAGTAGACAACAAATCTGTATGTACAAAGGACGATTGACTATCTACTAATAGTGATTTCGGTGCAGTATTAATTTGCCTTGCTAAAATTCTGCGAGGCACATTCCCAATAAGTGTTTGTGGGTAATTAGTGAATTAGACTGTCCTAGTATTTTTCTGCTATCCTTTTTTCAATCGTTGCTATGTTTTGTAAAATGGTGTGTGAGTGTGATACAGTGTGTGTGTGTGTGTATGTGTGTGTGTGTGTATGCACGTATATGAGAGAGAGAGTGTGTATATGTGTAAGAGAGTGTATGTGTGTGTTTTTGTGTGAGAAAGAGTATATATGTGTAACGTACCGCTCAGATTGAAGTATCATCTTATCAACGTCCTTAAGGTAGGAAAGAGAATTTGATGAGCTTGGCTGCTGTAACTGCTGAACTTCTTTTACAAATCTGTTGTGGGAATCACTGGTACTATACCTGGACAAGTTTGTGTGAAGATTTCACCATTCTTGAATCGACTAATACTTTCTTTGTACTGATTATATTTAACGTCTAAAGTATGTGCAGCAGAAAAAAAATAACTATTTTTGTATTGATAACACCATTATATTAAAAAAATAAAATGAAGAGCCCCCGTCACGCCAAGTGGCGTATTGGGAATATGGTGTTAGTGACAATCAATATTACAGACCTTCAGCACATGATTTTTGGGGTAATGTGGTCGGTATTACCCCCGTGCCGCTTTATTTTCCAGAAAAAAAAATCCGGTACCCATTTAGGCTGGGTGAACCTGGAAGCCGTCGGTTGGAACTGAACCCTACCCGTTGTCCTTTTGTAGTCCAGTTCACTAACCACTGAGCTATCGCGGCTCCCAACATCATTATATTGATAAGACGAAAAGGAGTTCTTAAATATTATGTAGAGCCAGTCTTAACATATGGATGTGAATCATGGACAATAGGACAACGGACAAGAAAATCACTGGAGTCCGTAGAAATGTGGTTTTACATAAGAATGTTGAGAATACCATGGACAGCTAATAAGAGTAACGAAAACGTTCTGAAAGAGGCCAAAGCAAAAAGAGAGCTAATTCCTAATATTAGGAAGAAACAATCATCATTTTTTGGCCATGTAATGAGAAGAGAACAGCTGGAATATATTGTAACAACTGGGAAAATTGAAGGACGAAGAGATAGAGGTAAGCAAAGAGAAAAAATACCAGACAGCTTAAGAGAATAGCTTGGCAGAAGGTCAACAACAGAAATTATAAATAACTGTCGTGATAAAAAGTTGTGGAGAGACATGATCACCTACGCCAGGAGGCTTGGTACTTGATGATTTTGTCATACTGTTGGTATAACATATTACAGTTCTTGTGGATTAAAAAAAAATTTCTTAAAAAAAAAAAAAGAAGGGATTTATTACCTGGAAAAGGGAAAGGCTTTAAGTAAATTAAAAAAAAAAAAGAAAAGAAAGAGGGACCAGCTAATTCCATCCGTGACAATGATATTGTGATCTCATTTGAAATGTATTCACTAGAACGTGAGGGTCAAGCTCCCACTTTCTGTATCGACAGTTTTTTTATCAAATGTTTATTTAATATCCAATCATTCTCTTCAGCTGTCTTTTATCTTTCTCTGTCTCTATTTCTCTATCTCTATCTCTCTCTCTGTGCGCACCCCCCCCCCCATACTTCCTATATCTGCAATATTTCCAGTTGTCAAAAACAAACCCAGCTGTTAATATCTCATTACAAGTCCAAGAAAATAATGATTGTTTCCTCATGATATTGGCAATGAGGTTTCTTTTTGGCTTTCATCAATGTTTTACATCGCCCAAGCTACTATTCTAATCAGTCCACGATATTATCAATATTCTTTTGTTAAAACCATTTGTATGTGGTCTCTAAATGTTTCCTTGTTAGTTGCCTCGTTGTCTCTGATTCTCGACAGTATGTCAGTGCTAGCTCTACATAACACAGAGCCGTTTTTTTTTTTTTTTAAATTTGCCTTTCTCAAAAATATTCTGCATATTATCATTCCAAGTGATTGAAATGCCGACAACGATAAACAAAATAAATAGATATAATTTATGAATGGAGGCTTCCGAAGCGAGACAGTCAAACAGATAAGGGACAATGGTGTATGTTTACATCATTCAGAATGATCCACAGACAACAATACAAAACACAAAGAACAATACACAGCTCGGACTGGGATCGAACCCGCATTCCTCGATACAGCGCCTGGCCACAGCAGCTTGCCTATTGCTCTATGTTTTTTGTTGTTGTTTGTTGGTTTTCCCGAGCGTTGTATACATACCATAGTTGGCTTTTTGTTTGTTTTGTACAGCAGCCTTTGTCTGACTATCCCACATCTCATCTCTTCTGCCTAGCTCCCAGTGGAGTATAGGTCTTCAACAAACACTTTCCAAGTCGTTCTGTTTTTTGCCATTCTTTTAAGATCATTCCATGCCTTCCCCATCATCTTCATCTCTGCTTCTATCTATACAGCAAATAGCAGTCTGCGACTCATAGAACCAAAGTTGGCAAAGACCTCAACTTGGTCTCTTCTTTGTGTTCTTGGAAACAGGATACTTTATTGTAAGTGTAAAGATAAACGTGAAAGGAGGCTCGGTTCCAAAAGTATATTGTGTCTAAGTCGGATGTGTTGGGTTGAAGGTGAACAACGATGGAAGCTTCGTTGCAAAATGCAACAAACACATTCACGCCCACTTAAAGTGTGACTAATGAAGGACAACGCGGAATTCTTAACATTTGTCGTTCTAATGGTTACAACCTTATAATGAATATATATATATATATATATATATATATATATATATATATATATATATATATATATATATATATCCCCCCCTCTCTCTCTTTTTCTCTCTCACGCTCTGTCCCCCTCCTTTTCATTTTTCTCTGTTGAATTGAGAAATTAGATATTAGAAGATTTGTTTGATAGTTAGTAAAACAGATGATTTGATGGATAGTTAGTAAAACAGATGATTTGATGGATAGTTAGTAAAACAGATGATTTGATGAATAGTTAGTAAAACAGAAGATTTGATGGATAGTTAGTAAAACAGAAGATTTGTTTGATAGTTAGTAAAACAGATGATTTAATGGATAGTTAGTAAAACAGAAGATTTGATGGATAGTTAGTAAAACAGAAGATTTGTTGGATAGTTAGTAAAACAGAAGATTTGTTTGATAGTTAGTAAAACAGAAGATTTCTTTGATAGTTAGTAAAACAGAAGATTTGTTGGATAGTTAGTAAAACAGATGATTTGTTGGATAGTTAGAAAAACAGATGATTTGTTTGATAGTTAGTAAAATAGAAGATTTGATGGATAGTTAGTAAAACAGATGATTTGTTGGATAGTTAGTAAAACAGATGATTTGTTGGATAGTTAGTAAAACAGATGATTTGTTTGATAGTTAGTAAAACAGATGTTTGTTTGATAGTTAGTAAAACAGAAGATTTGTTTGATAGTTAGTAAAACAGAAGATTTGTTTGATAGTTAGTAAAACATAAGATTTCTTTGATAGTTAGTAAAACAGAAGATTTGATGGATAGTTAGTAAAACAGATGATTTGTTGGATAGTTAGTAAAACAGAAGATTTGATGGATAGTTAGTAAAACAGAAGATTTGTTGGATAGTTAGTAAAACAGATGATTTGTTTGATAGTTAGTAAAACAGAAGATTTGATGGATAGTTAGTAAAACAGATGATTTGTTGGATAGTTAGTAAAACCGATGATTTGTTTGATAGTTAGTAAAACAGATGATTTGTTTGATAGTTAGTAAAACAGAAGATTTCTTTGATAGTTAGTAAAACAGAAGATTTCTTTGATAGTTAGTAAAACAGAAGATTTCTTTGAAGGTTAGTAAAACAGAAGATTTCTTTGATAGTTAGTAAAACAGAAGATTTGTTTGATAGTTAGTAAAACAGAAGATTTCTTTGATAGTTAGTAAAACAGAAGATTTCTTTGAAGGTTAGTAAAACAGAAGATTTCTTTGATAGTTAGTAAAACAGAAGATAAGGTCAAGGTAAAGTACGAGACTTGAACCGGCGTCTTAGCACGCGAGTTTCCACCCATATGTGCTCGGCCGCCTATCCAGAAATGTTCGGAGATTTCTGTATAGTGTCGCCTCAAACATCGAAACTCAGATGCGAGGCAACATTCCTCACCTTCCCAGGGTAATGCTCTGGTACCCATTTCTATCAACGGCTGGGTCGGCCGTGGGGGTATTTTTTTTTTCCAACCACGAGTACAATTCACACTGCTCCCTCGCGAATCGAACACGGGTTGTCCGAACGTCGGTTGTCCAGTCGGGTCTAAAAAAAAAACAGATTTGTTTGTAGTTAGTAAAACAGAAGATTTGTTTGATAGTTAGTAAAACAGAAGATTTGTTTGATAGTTAGTAAAACAGAAGATGTGTTTCATAGTTAGTAAAACAGAAGATTTGTTTGATAGTAGGTAAAACAGAAGATGTGTTTCATAGTTAGTAAAACAGAAGATTTGTTTGATAGTTAGTAAAACAGAAGATTTGTTTGATAGTTAGTAAAACAGAAGATGTGTTTCATAGTTAGTAAAACAGAAGATTTGTTTGATAGTTAGTAAAACAGAAGATTTGTTTGATAGTTAGTAAAACAGAAGATTTGTTGATAGTAAAACAGAAGATTTGTTTGATAGTTAGTAAAACAGAAGATTTGTTTGATAGTAAAACAGAAGATTTGTTTGATAGTTAGTAAAACCGAAGATTTGTTTCATAGTTTTAGTCCGTTCAGAATCGTTTGCCGAGATGTTATGATTTATAATTCAAAAAGTTCTTGATGATTTCACATGATTTTTGGCATACGGTGTTAAAATGTCCATGTCACGAGAACATATGTGTTACTCGATGTCTAGCTATAACGGTTTTCTTAAAGCGGCGAATTCCTTTGATCTTTGCCCATGTAACTATTATTTTGACCCTAATCAAAATGTTTTACAGTAATCTAGTGCAACGATGACCCATAGGCGTGTCCATAAAATTTTACTGGGTGGCAAGTATACAAATTTTAAATTATATATAGAACTTTTGTTCGTAGAGTCAATTTGATATAGTTCCATGCTCTTGGTGTGAGTTTCCCAAATGTTGTCGCTGCCTTTCAAATACGTACATTTAGTTCCTCATCTAAGGAAAGTGTGGCTGTAATAGTGGATCCAAGATAGCTGAACTTCTGTACTGACTCAAGCAGGCTTCCATTCAAAGTAATGGTTGTTGGTTTGCTTATAACATATTTTTGATTGCTTGGGTGGTCTTGAACAATAAACTGTTTAACATATCAACTAGGAAATTTTGCAAATCAAACTATTTATCTGTAGACTTAATCAGAGTAATGATCATTCAGAATCAGACGAGTCAAATAGGTCGATTACTGCTTTCGGCTGAACAAACAACAAACCATCCTTTTTCCAATATTCCTCTTCTTGTCGTAACACATGATCCTCACATTTTACCCAGTAGTCTTTATTTATATTTGATAGAGCCTGATTTGTAAGTGTCTCAACATCGCATAATTTGAAAGTTTTATTTGTATATGCTACGTGTCCTTTAACTTTTGCCCAAACTAGTTCTATAGGATTTAAGTGTGCATGATATGGAGGTAGTCTCAAACATCTATGGCCATGTTCTTGAATTAACTTGTCTATTTTAAATATCTTTGTACGTTGTGTCTGTTTTACAAGGCTAAGCAATTCGGGTTTCAAGTAGCTGTCGTTAACTTGTATGTGTTCTTTTATGAGCCACGTTTTGATTGCATCTTTTGTACTTGATGATGTTGGGATTCTATCTTCTACGTTAACTACGTTATGGTATGAAGCATTGTCCATTATCAGACAAGAAGGTCGATCTAATATTGGAAGGATACTTTTCTCGATCCAGTCTTTAAATATGTGCCCATTCATTTCGGAGTGGTAGTCTCTATTGTCTATGGATTTTGAAATGAAAACGAGATGAGCATTCTGCAACAACCCATTATGTCTGCTACCTGCATGTGCAACTATCAAACGTTGCCCTTTACTGCTTGGTACTGATCTTTTAATACTTCCATCTGCTAACTGCCATTCCTTTTCATTTGTATGATGAGCGTTGATCCAAGTTTCATCTAAATAAACAATATCATAATCATTTTCGCGCATTTCCTTCACTTCACGTAAATACTTGCTTCTAAGAGCTACTAGATGTGGCTTCTCACAAATAATGTTTTTTCCACCAGCATACTTTCTAAAGGTGAAGCCTGCACTTCTTAATATTTTCCATAATGAAGTTTTTGATATTTCAATGTCGTTGTTAGTTTTCAGCCAAAGCTTCAACTTTCTAAGTGTCACTTCTTCGTTTATATCAAACATTCGACAGATTTCTCTTTTTACTAGGTCCTTATCAAAACTGTCTAACGTTTCTTTCCTTCCTTGCTTTCTTGCATTTGTTGGCAATAAATATCCGCTTCCTTTAACTATTCGATCAAATGAACGTTTACACAAACCTAAAATATGCATTGTTCTCTTCTCAGGGTTTGATAAAGAACAATAAAGATGTCCCTTTTTACGCTCTCTGCAGATGTATTGATAAATCTTTATAGCAATGTTATGCTCAGTAAAATATTTTGCCTTTATTCATTCTCACATAGACTTGCAGAAGATAATATGGATAGTGCCGCCTCCTTTCTGTAAATATTGAGATTTGCCTCTGAATTATGACTCGAACTCGAGTCTACGGCCGTGATTTTGACGTCACATAATTTCCGGTTTCGGCTAAAATGTCATTTTGTGCTAAACGGGAAATTTCATATGTAACATTTCTTTATAAAAATTTATAGTGGAAACATAACTATTTTAGGACGGTGCGCATTCAGCCGTGAAGGTCATGCCTGTATGTTAAAGAATCAGCTGTGAGATGTAAGCATCTACATAATCCCGCCGGTGTTTATAATATCGATTTACTTTTTTTAAATATAGGTTAAATAAGGCATCTTTGAAACTGGATCACATTTCTTTGATAAAAAAATATTTTATAGCGACATTAGTATTCTAAACCTAACTTCAAAAGATCAATGCAAATGAACAATAAGTTTTTGAAAAAAAATAAATTAATGTCTAGGCAAACGAATCTGAACGGACTATAGAAGCGTATCTACATAGTGCTTAATTGTGGGTGTTGTTCGTTATGTGTATTTGCAAACATGAATTCAATTGGTTACAATTAGTGTGGCCGTATTTCTCAATGATTTTGTCAACATGGTACACCTTTTTCTTATTCGTATTCTTCACAAGTTGTAACAATTCGGGTTTTAAATATGTGTCGTCAAATTTGACATTTTCATTCGCAAGCCATGTCCTAATTTGCTCTTTTGTATTTGATGCAGTAGGCACTTTGTCCCATCTTGAATTCCCTAAGGAAGTGCTGATATAGTAAAACAGTAACCTTTTGCATAGTTATAAATTTGCATTTCAAACTCATTGTAATTTAGATATAAATGTTGGTATTTAAAGTCAACAAATTGTCTACTGAGTCTTCACAAAATTAATAAAGATACGCCTTCCCTTCGGTAATTAATGCCCAGGCCGTGGTGCGTCATGTCGTTCAATAACAATTCAGTTTTGTGCACGGGATTTTCCTGAACTTAGTGTTTCTGCAATAGCCAAACTATTTTACGTGAACGACCGCAACAAATTAATGTATATATCCTAAAATGGTGTCAAATTCGAACAGGGTGAATTTAATATAGCCTAAAGAAGAAAACTTTTAAACTAGATCAAATTTCTCAGAGCAAAAAATATTTCTATAACGACATCAATATTATAAGATTACATGCAAAAGTTGAAAGCAAAATAACAAACGGTTATCACGTAAAGCTAATTCAAGTGTGGTTATGAATTTCTGAACGGACTATAGTAATACAGAAGATTTGTTTGATAGTTAGTAAAACAGAAGATTTGTTTGATAGTAAAACAGAAGATTTGTTTGATAGTTAGTAAAACAGAAGATTTGTTTCATAGTTAGTAATACAGAAGATTTGTTTGATAGTTAGTAAACAGAAGATTTGTTTTGTAGTTAGTAAACAGAAGATTTGTTTCATAGTTAGTAATACAGAAGATTTGTTTGATAGTTAGTAAAACAGAAGATTTGTTTGATAGTTAGTAAAACAGAAGATTTGTTTGATAGTTAGTAAAACAGAAGATTTGTTTGATAGTTAGTAAAACAGAAGATTTGTTTGATAGTTAGTAAAACAGAAGATTTGTTTGATAGTTAGTAAAACAAAAGATTTGATGGATAGTTAATAAAACAGGCATATATTTCAGGACCGTTATTCAAATCAATTATGCTCAAATAAATCTCGAAGAAGAAAGACGTTACATGTCTTCAAGTTGATAGCAATATTGAAGCAAATACATTGTTAGAATGTTGCAATCCTGTCATCATTGCGTGTCGAATTGGAGTTTCAATCTAGTGGTGAGAGGTCGCCACATTATAGAAAAAAATATGGGAACTGCTGTTTGAGACATATTTCAATGAATACTTATTTGGTGACGTTTAATGATTTCTTTCAGGTAACACCGGGTCAGGAGATTATAAGACAAGGTGACGATGGGGACAATTTCTATGTCATCGATAAGTGAGTATTTTCCCTACTCTCTCTATCTCTTTCTCTCTCTCTCTATCTCTCTCTCTCTCTCTCATCTCCTAGTCCTCAATTGCTTCCTACACCCTACACCGTGTTAAACTTGATCTAGTTTGTCAAGATGTTTCTTCTTGTGTATTCCCTGCCTGTATTTGTTGTGCCTGTTTACAATTTATTATTTTTATTTATTTTTTTTTTTTTTTTGGGGGGGGGGGGGGGGGAAGGGAACACACGTCGTTTCATCTTAAAAGCGTCATGACGTTTGACTACGGTGTCTGCTTTTGTCTGTAACGTTTGTTCAGTTTAAAAATTAACCTGTGTTGGTTTTGTTATTGTAGACGGTCATGTGTGAGGTGAAAACGTCGTTTTTTTTTTTAAGGGTCATTTATTTAGTAAAGCCGACACAGCATTTTATTTGTTTACCACGCTCCACCTTAATTCATGGTTATAATGTTTTATTCTCCTGAAGTTGTTTTAATTTTATTTTCTTGTATTTGCTTCAAAATTTCCTTCTCCTTGGGTTGAATTCTGTCTTCCTGTATTTGTTATCATTGCTTTTTTTGGCTTTAATTATTTTTACATTTAGTCTCTCCTTATTTGTCTTGATATTTTTGTAACAACAGCTTATTTGCAGCTCCGCCCATTTCCCTTCAGCTTCGACATTCTGTTTTATTTTCAGTTTGTCTTGTTTATTTTTTCTGTCTGTGGGAGCACGCGTTTTTCAAAATTCCCTTTCTGTTATTTGTATGTGATAGATGGATCGGTGGGGGGGGGGGGGGGGGGCTTTTTCGGTTGGTGGTCAGCCGAATTATATATATATATATATAAATTAAATTACCTCTCTCACTCTCTCTCTTCTCTTCTCTATATATATATATATATATGAGATATAGTAAGATATACAGTGTATTATATATATATATATATATATATATATATATATATATATATATATATATATATATATATAGAGAGAGAGAGAGAGAGAGAGAGAGTTAGAGAGAAAAAAAAGTTAGCCGAGTAGTTGTTTATTGGCGCGTTCATTAACACATTGTGACGTGATACAGATGATATCCCCCTCCACCTCTATACCCCTGACACATTAGCATATAATACATTCGTTGCATGCATGCGCTTATGTCAACTTTGCGTTGACCTACATTAGGACACGGTAACCTCTATTGAATTAAACCCGGACTGCTAGATGAGCAAGACGCCAACACACCACACATCTGCGCTAACCAATCAGAATCTGCCTTTTATTTCCGGCAATCTGTATTTTATATTGTTTGAAATTTACTACCACAGTGGTTCTCAAGATTGTGTACTGAACGGAACATCACTGACAGTATATTGTCAAGGTTTACTGAGTCTACATCCAGGTTGTCCGGTTGGAAATTTGCTCCTTCGTCAGCTTCTCGGAAGTATTCCCCCCCCCCCCCCGTCCTGCTCAAAATGCCAAACATCTTCTGTAGTTACTCCCAGATCATGTGGCAGTGGCAGATATTTAAGGCGCCCGGGTTCACTCAGCCGTTAAACATGTATACCAAAGATGTTTATGTGAAGTAAATGCGTCCTGGCGTGATACTGACCATATCACCAAAGAATGTGCCGTGGTCCTGGAACAATAACGCCACTAACACCATATTTCCATACCCCTAGCAAGACGTGGAGGGAACCTTTACTTTCCTTACTATTATATCTTCCTCTCTCTCTCTCTCGTTACCTGGAACTTTACCCTATACAATTATCTTTTCTAGTTTATTATGTCGTTTTACATTGACCACAATATTTAATTTTCAAGGTTTTTATGTTCTTTATTAGACAGTATCCGTGGGTTGTTTATTTCTTTCAATGAGAACAGAAAAAAACTTGTCGAGTCGTAGTCAAGCAAATAGGTATGAATTTTTCAGCTTTACACTTGGTGTCCAACCCTACTGGTTGGCTACGGAACATTGTTAAGTGTTGTAAAGCTCAACCAATAACCACTCTTTTTCATCGTCCGACCCCCCAAAAGAGGTTGTTTGCGTGAGTGGTTGACGTTAATTTACAACAGGCTGTGATATCTGCACCTTTCGGCCCGGCACATCTGACTTTAGCATGGTATGCATGGATACAGGGTTCCCTCTTTTCGATCCCTTCTCGCTTGGCCAGATTTACCGGACTAGTTATTCTGTTTCCAGAAGCACCGTTGGAAGGTGAAGTGGGGCTTAGACCAGCTCTTGCTCCTCGACCCTGACAGCTCCACAGTTAGCTCATATTCGCTAAAAGGTCAATTGCTAGAGGTCTTTTTGGCTCCATATCAGAACATGTATCATCATTGTCGTGTTTTTCCATTCATCACCAGGGCTCACTTTTAACTCTTTAACTCCGAAATTATGTGGTAATTGTGGTCCTGAGCTGCCACATTTTGACAATTGATCGACTAATGAATTCCGATATATGGTAGTATCTATTCCAGAACCAAAACAGGAAATCCATTAATTTGTGAAGCCATAAAACTATAAAATGCTTCAGAAAACTTGCATCGTTTTGATGACAAAGAAAAATATCTTTTTCCTCTCGGAAAAAAAGAGTAAATAGAAAAATGTAATCTTTCTCCACTCAGAAAAAGACCAGCAAGAAAAATGTCATCTTCCTCCACTCATAAAATGAGCAAATAGGAAAATGTCATCTTTCTCCGCCCAGAAAAAGAGTAAATAGGATAATGTCATCTTTCTCCACTTAGAAAAACAGTAAATAGGATAATGTCATCTTTCTCCACTCAGAAAAAAGAGCAAACAGGAAAATGCCATCTTTCTCCACTCAGAAAAAAGAGTAAACAGGAACATGCCATCTTTCTCCACTCAGAAAAACAGTAAATAGGATAATGTCATCGTTCTCCACTCAGAAAAACAGTAAATAGGATAATGTCATCTTTCTCCACTCAGAAAAAAGAGCAAACAGGAAAATGTCGACCACGTGCGGACCATGATCAGATAAAACATTTACAGAATGCTAAAAAATGAAAGAAACTGACCACTGGCCCTCTGGACAATCTCCGGAGGTCTATTGTCAAGTATACAGTTTGTAGTATTCCTACATCAACGTAAAGCAAGGGGAACAGTTGGCTGTTTTCACTTTCTGCGCGGTTTCGCCTTATGTCTTTATGGCGTGTGCTGAGACTTCTACGATGGGGACTACAATTGCCTTTCTTTGTTTGGGAGATGAGTTAGTAATTCGGATGATTCCACTGGCACGGGCGGTTGAGCAATTATGGATTTTAATTCGTTTGCTGTGATACTGAGGCCTTCCATAACCAATAACCAAAGCAAGGCCATTGACTTCGCAGAGTTAAAAAGAGCGACCGTAGATATAGATTTATGGAGAAAGTAGATGACGTTGTTGGTCTTCCTAGAGACACTCAGGGTTATGGGAAGAAGAAGGAATTAGTGAAAGAAGGGAAGGAGGTAGATTTGTAACGAGCGCTCTACAGGGAAGGAGGTAGATTTGTAACGAGCGCTCTACAGGGAAGGAGGTAGATTTGTAACGAGCGCTCTACAGGGAAGGAGGTAGATTTGTAACGAGCGCTCTACAGGGAAGGAGGTAGATTTGTAACGAGCGCTCTACAGGGAAGGAGGTAGATTTGTAACGAGCGCTCTACAGGGAAGGAGGTAGATTTGTAACGAGTGCTCTACAGGGAAGGAGGTAGATTTGTAACGAGCGCTCTACAGGGAAGGAGGTAGATTTGTAACGAGCGCTCTACAGGGAAGGAGGTAGATTGTAACGAGCGCTTACAGGGAAGGGGTAGATTTGTAACGAGCGCTCTACAGGGAAGGAGGTAGATTTGTAACGAGCGCTCTACAGGGAAGGAGGTAGATTTTAACGAGCGCTCTACAGGGAAGGAGGTAGATTTGTAACGAGCGCTCTACAGGGAAGGAGGTAGATTTGTAACGAGCGCTCTACAGGGAAGGAGGTAGATTTGTAACGAGCGCTCTACAGGGAAGGAGGTAGATTGTAACGAGCGCTCTACAGGGAAGGAGGTAGATTTGTAACGAGCGCTCTACAGGGAAGGAGGTAGATTTGTAACGAGCGCTCTACAGGGAAGGAGGTAGATTTGTAACGAGCGCTCTACAGGGAAGGAGGTAGATTTGTAACGAGCGCTCTACAGGGAAGGAGGTAGATTTGTAACGAGCGCTCTACAGGGAAGGAGGTAGATTTGTAACGAGCGCTCTACAGGGAAGGAGGTAGATTTGTAACGAGCGCTACAGGGAAGGAGGTAGATTTGTAACGAGCGCTCTACAGGGAAGGAGGTAGATTTGTAACGAGCGCTCTACAGGTGAAGGAGGTAGATTTGTAACGAGCGCTCTACAGGGAAGGAGGTAGATTTGTAACGAGCGCTCTACAGGGAAGGAGGTAGATTTGTAACGAGCGCTCTACAGGGAAGGAGGTAGATTTGTAACGAGCGCTCTACAGGGAAGGAGGTAGATTGTAACGAGCGCTCTACAGGGAAGGAAGTAGGATTTGTAACGAGACTAAGGAAGTAGATTTTTAGTAGCGCTCTAAGGGAGAGAGATTTGTAACGCGCTCTACAGGGAAGGAGGTAGATTTGTAACGAGCGCTCTACAGGGAAGGAGGTAGATTTGTAACGAGCGCTCTACAGGGAAGGAGGTAGATTTGTAACGAGCGCTCTACAGGGAGGAGGTAGATTTGTAACGAGCGCTCTACAGGGAAGGAGGTAGATTTGTAACGAGCGCTCTACAGGGAAGGAGGTAGATTTGTAACGAGCGCTCTACAGGGAAGGAGGTAGATTTGTAACGAGCGCTCTACAGGGAAGGAGGTAGATTTGTAACGAGCGCTCTACAGGGAAGGAGGTAGATTTGTAACGAGCGCTCTACAGGGAAGGAGGTAGATTTGTAACGAGCGCTCTACAGGGAAGGAGGTAGATTTGTAACGAGCGCTCTACAGGGAAGGAGGTAGATTTGTAACGAGCGCTCTACAGGGAAGGAGGTAGATTTGTAACGAGCGCTCTACAGGGAAGGAGGTAGATTTGTAACGAGCGCTCTACAGGGAAGGAGGTAGATTTGTAACGAGCGCTCTACAGGGAAGGAGGTAGATTTTGTAACGAGCGCTCTACAGGGAAGGAGTAGATTTGTAACGAGCGCTCTACAGGGAAGGAGGTAGATTTGTAACGAGCGCTCTACAGGGAAGGAGGTAGATTTGTAACGAGCGCTCTACAGGGAAGGAGGTAGATTTGTAACGAGCGCTCTACAGGGAAGGAGGTAGATTTGTAACGAGCGCTCTACAGGGAAGGAGGTAGATTGTAACGAGCGCTCTACAGGGAAGGAGTAGATTTGTAACGAGCGCTCTACAGGGAAGGAGGTAGATTTGTAACGAGCGCTCTACAGGGAAGGAGGTAGATTTGTAACGAGCGCTCTACAGGGAAGGAGGTAGATTTGTAACGAGCGCTCTACAGGGAAGGAGGTAGATTTGTAACGAGCGCTCTACAGGGAAGGAGGTAGATTTGTAACGAGCGCTCTACAGGGAAGGAGGTAGATTTGTAACGAGCGCTCTACAGGGAAGGAGGTAGATTTGTAACGAGCGCTCTACAGGGAAGGAGGTAGATTGTAACGAGCGCTCTACAGGGAAGGAGGTAGATTTGTAACGAGCGCTCTACAGGGAAGGAGGTAGATTTGTAACGAGCGCTCTACAGGGAAGGAGGTAGATTTGTAACGAGCGCTCTACAGGGAAGGAGGTAGATTTGTAACGAGCGCTCTACAGGGAAGGAGGTAGATTTGTAACGAGCGCTCTACAGGGAAGGAGGTAGATTTGTAACGAGCGCTCTACAGGGAAGGAGGTAGATTTGTAACGAGCGCTCTACAGGGAAGGAGGTAGATTTGTAACGAGCGCTCTACAGGGAAGGAGGTAGATTTGTAACGAGCGCTCTACAGGGAAGGAGGTAGATTTGTAACGAGCGCTCTACAGGGAAGGAGGTAGATTTGTAACGAGCGCTCTACAGGGAAGGAGGTAGATTTGTAACGAGCGCTCTACAGGGAAGGAGGTAGATTTGTAACGAGCGCTCTACAGGGAAGGAGGTAGATTTGTAACGAGCGCTCTACAGGGAAGGAGGTAGATTTGTAACGAGCGCTCTACAGGGAAGGAGGTAGATTTGTAACGAGCGCTCTACAGGGAAGGAGGTAGATTTGTAACGAGCGCTCTACAGGGAAGGAGGTAGATTTGTAACGAGCGCTCTACAGGGAAGGAGGTAGATTTGTAACGAGCGCTCTACAGGGAAGGAGGTAGATTTGTAACGAGCGCTCTACAGGGAAGGAGGTAGATTTGTAACGAGCGCTCTACAGGGAAGGAGGTAGATTTGTAACGAGCGCTCTACAGGGAAGGAGGTAGATTTGTAACGAGCGCTCTACAGGGAAGGAGTAGATTTGTAACGAGCGCTCTACAGGGAAGGAGGTAGATTTGTAACGAGCGCTCTACAGGGAAGGAGGTAGATTTGTAACGAGCGCTCTACAGGGAAGGAGGTAGATTTGTAACGAGCGCTCTACAGGGAAGGAGGTAGATTTGTAACGAGCGCTCTACAGGGAAGGAGGTAGATTTGTAACGAGCGCTCTACAGGGAAGGAGGTAGACTTGTAACGAGCGCTCTACAGGGAAGGAGGTAGATTTGTAACGAGCGCTCTACAGGGAAGGAGGTAGATTTGTAACGAGCGCTCTACATGGAAGGAGGTAGATTTGTAACGAGCGCTCTACAGGGAAGGAGGTAGATTTGTAACGAGCGCTCTACAGGGAAGGAGGTAGATTTGTAACGAGCGCTCTACAGGGAAGGAGGTAGATTGTAACGAGCGCTCTACAGGGAAGGAGGTAGATTTGTAACGAGCGCTCTACAGGGAAGGAGGTAGTTTGTAACGAGCGCTTACAGGGAAGGAGGTAGATTTGTAACGAGCGCTCTACAGGGAAGGAGGTAGATTTGTAACGAGCGCTCTACAGGGAAGGAGGTAGATTTGTAACGAGCGCTCTACAGGGAAGGAGGTAGATTTGTAACGAGCGCTCTACAGGGAAGGAGGTAGATTTGTAACGAGCGCTCTACAGGGAAGGAGGTAGATTTGTAACGAGCGCTCTACAGGGAAGGAGGTAGATTTGTAACGAGCGCTCTACAGGGAAGGAGGTAGATTGTAACGAGCGCTCTACAGGGAAGGAGGTAGATTTGTAACGAGCGCTCTACAGGGAAGGAGGTAGATTTGTAACGAGCGCTCTACAGGGAAGGAGGTAGATTTGTAACGAGCGCTCTACAGGGAAGGAGGTAGATTTGTAACGAGCGCTCTACAGGGAAGGAGGTAGATTTGTAACGAGCGCTCTACAGGGAAGGAGGTAGATTTGTAACGAGCGCTCTACAGGGAAGGAGGTAGATTGTAACGAGCGCTCTACAGGAAGGAGGTAGATTTGTAACGAGCGCTCTACAGGGAAGGAGGTAGATTTGTAACGAGCGCTCTACAGGGAAGGAGGTAGATTTGTAACGAGCGCTCTACAGGGAAGGAGGTAGATTTGTAACGAGCGCTCTACAGGGAAGGAGGTAGATTTGTAACGAGCGCTCTACAGGGAAGGAGGTAGATTTGTAACGAGCGCTCTACAGGGAAGGAGGTAGATTTGTAACGAGCGCTCTACAGGGAAGGAGGTAGATTTGTAACGAGCGCTCTACAGGGAAGGAGGTAGATTTGTAACGAGCGCTCTACAGGGAAGGAGGTAGATTTGTAACGAGCGCTCTACAGGGAAGGAGGTAGATTTGTAACGAGCGCTCTACAGGGAAGGAGGTAGATTTGTAACGAGCGCTCTACAGGGAAGGAGGTAGATTTGTAACGAGCGCTCTACAGGGAAGGAGGTAGATTTGTAACGAGCGCTCTACAGGGAAGGAGGTAGATTTGTAACGAGCGCTCTACAGGGAAGGAGGTAGATTGTAACGAGCGCTCTACAGGGAAGGAGGTAGATTTGTAACGAGCGCTCTACAGGGAAGGAGGTAGATTTGTAACGAGCGCTCTACAGGGAAGGAGGTAGATTTGTAACGAGCGCTCTACAGGGAAGGAGGTAGATTTGTAACGAGCGCTCTACAGGGAAGGAGGTAGATTTGTAACGAGCGCTCTACAGGGAAGGAGGTAGATTTGTAACGAGCGCTCTACAGGGAAGGAGGTAGATTTGTAACGAGCGCTCTACAGGGAAGGAGGTAGATTTGTAACGAGCGCTCTACAGGGAAGGAGGTAGATTTGTAACGAGCGCTCTACAGGGAAGGAGGTAGATTTGTAACGAGCGCTCTACAGGGAAGGAGGTAGATTTGTAACGAGCGCTCTACAGGGAAGGAGGTAGATTTGTAACGAGCGCTCTACAGGGAAGGAGGTAGATTTGTAACGAGCGCTCTACAGGGAAGGAGGTAGTAGATTGTAACGAGCGCTCTACAGGGAAGGAGGTAGATTTGTAACGAGCGCTCTACAGGGAAGGAGGTAGATTGTAACGAGCGCTCTACAGGGAAGCTCAGTTGTTAGTGAACTGGACTTCAATGGACAAGAGGTCGGGTTCTATCCTGATCGACGGCTTCCAGGTTCACCCAGCCTTAATGGGTACCTGATTTTTTTCTGGGAAAGTAAAGCGGCACGGGCGTAATACCGACCACGTTATCCAAAAAATCATGCGCCGAAGGTCTGTAAAAAATTATGGTCACTAACACCATATTCCCTTTATGCCACTTGGCGTGACGGGGCTCTTTACTTTTTTTTTACTTACTTTGGCAGAGCTTGGACGAGTGTGGGTAGGTAAATGGATAGCTGTTCAAATAACAAGCGAAGCACTCTTAAGCGTTAAGCTTCACCAACAGATGACACATAATAGATTTTAATGATGTGGTCATAGTCATCGGACTTGACCTTGGGAACCGAATGATGTCTTTCAGTTCAAACCTCACTTTAAATGGATTTCTAAATTAAAATATAAATAGAATGATAGAGATATATGCACACGACATGGGCATAGCACTACTTGGGTGTATAAATAAAGGAACATAATACAAAAAAAAACCTGAATGACAGTTTACAACAATCTTGCTTGCTTACGTTCGCCCGATGACTAAAGGAGTACACCTCTCCGTTATCCGCCCTTAAAAGGACGTTAAATGTGTGTGTTTGCGTTGTGTTGTTGTTTGCAGTATAACTGTGACATTTGCGCCTTTCGGCCAAACACATCCGACGTCAGCACGCACAACAATTCTTCAATATACGAATCTTTGTTAACCGGTACATCCGATTTTCAAATAAAATTTTCACGACTTAGTAGATCGATCGGTGTGTCTGTGTGTTTGTGGAATATGCCCCAGTCATATTTGCAGCACGTCTATTAGATCATATACAAACAGAATCAAAAGCAAACATGTTAACTCCGAGCAGATTAGAACCCAAACTGATTGCCGAAATTGTAAACAGGCTCACGTGTAAACATGATTAAGTATAAATCCGTTTTAGCGGATATATTTCTGATACAAAGTGATTCTAACGTAAATACGTTTAAAATTAACCAATACACCCACCTGCCCTTTATAAACACGACAAAAATTATCAGTTTTGTAATTATTTTTGTCGTTTCGTTTCTTTTCTTTCTCTTTTTTTTTAAATGTCGGTGTTATTTTTTGTTTAAAATTAAAGCACTGCCACTTAGATTTAGCGGTTGCACAAAATGACACCGGTAGAGGAGGACATTATGCCTAAACAATTGCGTCGGTTCGTGTTCCTGATTCTCACATTGGGAATTCACAAACACTGTTCTCTGTGTGTTCTTATTAGATTGTTATCTTGTTGGTCAGTTATTACATTTGTGTGCTGGTTATCTTGTTGGTCAGTTGTTACATTTGTGTGCTGTTATCTTGTTGGTCAGTTGTTACATGCGTGTACTGGTTATCTTGTTGGTCAGTTATTACATGTGTGTGCTGGTTATCTTGTTGGTCAGTTATTACATTTGTGTGCTGGTTATCTTGTTGGTCAGTTATTACATTTGTGTGCTGGTTATCTTGTTGGTCAGTTATTACATTTGTGTACTGGTTATCTTGTTGGTCAGTTGTTACATTTGTGTGCTGGTTATCTTGTTGGTCAGTTATTACATTTGTGTGCTGGTTATCTTGTTGGTCAGTTGTTACATTTGTGTGCTGGTTATCTTGTTGATCAGTTGTTACATTTGTGTGCTGGTTATCTTGTTGGTCAGTTGTTACATTTGTGTGCTGGTTATCTTGTTGGTCAGTTATTACATTTGTGTGCTGGTTATCTTGTTGGTCAGTTATTACATTTGTGTGCTGGTTATCTTGTTGGTCAGTTGTTACATTTGTGTGCTGGTTATCTTGTTGGTCGGTTGTTACATTTGTGTGCTGGTTATCTTGTTGGTCAGTTGTTTACATTTGTGTGCTGGTTATCTTGTTGGTCAGTTGTTACATTTGTGTGCTGGTTATCTTGTTGGTCAGTTGTTACATTTGTGTGCTGGTTATCTTGTTGGTCAGTTGTTACATTTGTGTGCTGGTTATCTTGTTGGTCAGTTGTTACATTTGTGTGCTGGTTATCTTGTTGGTCAGTTATTACATTTGTGTGCTAGTTATCTTGTTGGTCAGTTGTTACATTTGTGTGCTGGTTATCTTGTTGGTCAGTTGTTACATTTGTGTGCTGGTTATCTTGTTGGTCAGTTATTACATTTGTGTGTTGGTTATCTTGTTGGTCAGTTATTACATGTGTGTACTGGTTATCTTGTTGGTCAGTTATTATATTTGTGGGCTGGTTATCTTGTTGGTCAGTTGTTACATTTGTGTGCTGGTTATCTTGTTGGTCAGTTGTTACATTTGTGTGCTGGTTATCTTGTTGGTCAGTTGTTACATTTGTGTGCTGGTTATCTTGTTGGTCAGTTGTTACATTTGTGTGCTGGTTATCTTGTTGGTCAGTTGTTACATTTGTGTGCTGGTTATCTTGTTGGTCAGTTGTTACATTTGTGTGCTGGTTACCTTTGTTGTCAGTTGTTACATTTGTGTGCTTGTTATCTTGTTGGTCAGTTATTACATTTGTGTGTTGGTTATCTTGTTGGTCAGTTATTACATGTGTGTACTGGTTATCTTGTTGGTCAGTTATTATATTTGTGTGCTGGTTATCTTGTTGGTCAGTTATTACATTTGTGTGCTGGTTATCTTGTTGGTCAGTTGTTACATTTGTGTGCTGGTTACCTTGTTGGTCAGTTGTTACATTTGTGTGCTGGTTACCTTGTTGGTCAGTTGTTACATTTGTGTGCTGGTTATCTTGTTGGTCAGTTGTTACATTTGTGTGCTGAATGTTGTTTTAATTAATGAATAATTACCGTTTCCTTTATCTACGTTACTACATGTCAGGCAGTGTTGCTAGTGTTAGTTCACTTTGAAGTTTTTTTGTAGCTTATTGCGCTCGCGCGCTATCTCTCTTTCTCTATTTCTCTATTACTCTCTGTTTTTCTTTCTCTCTCTCTTTATCTATTTCTCTCTTACTCTGTATATTTTTCTTTCTCTCTCGCTATCTTTCTCTATTTCTTTTTTACTCCCTCTATATTTTTCTTTCTCTCTCGCTATCTTTCTCTATTCTTTTTTACTCCCTCTATATTTTTCTTTCTCTCTCTGAGATACATCTTTTTCTCTTCCGTCCCCCCCCTCTCTCTGTCTCTCTCTCTCTCTCTCATGCACACATGAATCGGCATTCTAAACTTCTGACGTGTTGTATGCTGCTGGAGCAGTCATCCATGACTTTAATATCACCATCTTGTGCACCGCAATTACCATAAAGTAGTTGCCAGTTCTGCACATTTCGCATATCTTATACATTCTGTGAGACGCATGTGCGACAAAGCTATAAAGTCGTACACTATTGCGACCACACTAAATATTAAAGAAATGAATTTATCAAGAAATCAAATATGTTGTTATAGTAAACTTGGGATTTCATCTTCGGCGTGGTTCTCAAAAAAAAAATCAGCTACCAAGAACAGACCAGAAAGTGCAGCCAACTGTAGATGCATGAATCGATAACATTGTAGATAGTGGAGTTTGTTTGGGTCATGTGATTGGCGAGGTCACGAAACAATCACAATGTTTGGGTCATGTGATTGGCGAGGTCACGAAACGATCACGTTTGGGTCATGTGATTGGCGAGGTCACGAAACGATCACAATGTTTGGGTCATGTGATTGGCGAGGTCTCGAAACGATCACAATGTTTGGGTCATGTGATTGGCGAGGTCACGAAACGATCACAAGAGCTGCTTTGCGTTAAGCTACGAAGAGAACACGAGATGAAGGCAGACCACGTCCAGCTTTGCTAAGTGGCAACTTTTCTCACTAGGAATCGAACAAAGAAAGGCAGTTCGACCCGTTTCAATTAAAAGGACCCGGTAGCGTTTTGGGTTGTACGACTTGCAGGTTCGTGGATCAAATGCCAGTTAGGGTAGCATTTTTCCCCAACTTAAAAAGCTCTCGGTGTCCAACCAGCCTTTTAAAATGAGAACTAGGGATATTCTCTGGAAAGTAGATTTGGTCATCCCACCTCCTAAAGCTCATCCTTAGCTCAATGTAGCCACTAACTCTTCATTATCCAGCGGCAATTGCTATGGGACTCACCTTTACCTTTATTATTTATCCCCCATTGCTGAAGTCAGATGTTGCCGGCTAAAGTGCAGATAGTAACGTAACTTGTAAATAACGTAACGCAACTACATCCGCCATGTTAATGACGCACAATCAAAAAGATTGTCGGACTAACGTAGAAGAGTAAATAAAAGCTGAAATGAAAAATGTATAGACGAAATTAAACATAGAAAAACATTGTATGGTTAAAGATTTACGTAATAGATGGACAGCACAAATTAGATCAACGTTTCGACTCAATAGGCCTTCAGCAGGAACATACATAAATCACATAAACACACATATATTTATTTAAAATAACAATAATATAAATAACAAAAAAAAATAATAATGTCGAACTAGAATGAGAAATAAAAATAAGAATGAAGTGCATGTCCTGTATACTGCGCTTTGACCAGAAGGAAAATGAACGTTAGTGCGCACGGGACACGTGCGCGTGCACCCAAGTGAAAATGTGCGCACACAGCACGCATATCCGTAAGTTCCCACACACAGGACCATGTAAAATGCATTTATATGCATTTCTTTGCTTTGACCAAAATAAAAGCTGGTAGGCCTGTTTTACCGAAGTTATTTTGTTTAACGTGTCTGATTTCTAAAATTCTATTTCTATAATACTTCTCTATGTTTTTGTGCTTATTATCAAGCTAAATTCATTTCGTTCATTTCGTTTTCCATATTTTGCATGTAGCTGTCATAAGTAGAAAATATTGCTTGCTGGCATGATCCCGATGTCCTATAATTAATATGAAGAATACATAAAAAAAATAAAGGTCCATGACTTTCCTACGATTGAGTTGAGTTAAACTATACAATTGGATTGTCTCATGATTTTCATAACTGCAATCTGATCTCAGCGTATTTGGTTATCATAATTTGTAGCTGTAAAAATAGAGTTTGAAATCTATTTTTAGATTTGATTTCAGACGTACCCTTTGAGTTGTCTCGCCTATGTTGTTTATTTTCTTGCATCTTGTCTATTGGAATGTTTGAGTCATTTCGCTGTATTTTATTTATATATGTGTGGTGTGTGTGTGTGTGTGTGTGTGTGTGTGTGTGTGTGTGTGGTTGAGGAAGGAAGGGGAAGAACTGCTGTTGTTGCCGATATTTGCTTTTAAACTAAAGCCTAGGAGTAAATGATTGGAGAACCGAATGGCATATAACTCATTTCTGCTGGATCTTTTCTTTCTATATTTAATTATTTTTTTTATACTGTTGTTTATACTTATCTCCCACAACCTCGAGAATGGCGGATTAGACGTCACGACGAAGATGGATTTAGACGTCATCGAGAATGATGGAGTAGACGTCATCGAGTATGATGGATTAGACGTCACCGATAATGATGGGCTAGTCATCAATGAGAATGATGGATTAGACGTCACCGATAATGATGGGCTAGTCATCAATGAGAATGATGGATTAGACGTCATCCAGAATGATGGATTAGACGTAAATGAGAATGATGGATTTGACGTCATCGAAAACGATGGATTTGACGTCATCGATAACGACGGATTTGACGTCACGGAGGACGATGTATTAAACGGCATCAAGAATGATGGATTTAGACATCACGGTGAATAGTTAATTCTACGCCATCGAGAATGATGGATTAGAAGTCATTGAGAATGATGGATGAAATGTCAACAAGAATGACGGAGTCGGCGTCATCTAAAATGACGAATTAGAAGCAAAGGAATGATGGATTTAGATGTTATTGACAATGACTGATTGGACGTCACCGGAAATGATGGATTGGAGTCACCGAGAATGATGGATTGAAGTCACCGAGAATGATGGATTGGAGTCACCGAGAATGATGGATTAGAGTCACCGAGAATGGTGGATTGGAGTCACCGAGAATGATGGGTATACGGAATGGTGAAATGAAACACTCTGAAATATGCCAGGAAACCAAGAGAAGATATTGTTCTATGAATAGCTTCATAGGACAGTAACCATCTACCATATAACTTACATGTGCAGTCGCAGTATTTCATTGGTTTGTGAACTGGGCTGCTAAGAACAAGTGAACTGGTTGGCCTCGAGGCAAGACGCCAGTCTCGAGACAGAGAAGTTGTTAGTTCATATCCTTGCTGAACCAGTTGGGATTTTTATTTATGATTTCTCTCTGCGGCAACCACCAACGCTGGTCTCATCAGCGATGCCTGGCTTGAAACATTTAGTCATCGACGGAAAAAAAAATATGAGTAACTGAAGATGAAATTATCTGCCTGTGCGGAGAGGGACCCCTGTGCACACGGCCGCCAGGGAAAAGCGGATTAATACGCAAAACTCAGTTCCTAACCTCTACTGACTCTGTCAGAGGTGAAAACTGGCGAATAAAAATAAGGAAACTAAGAAGAAGAGATCGGATTCGTTTCTGAATCAAAGATTTCCACGTTCATCTCGCTTTGTTCATATTCCGGTTTTTTTTTTTCCCTTAAAGAAAGACGTTCCGTAAAATGACCAAATCACCCACAAAATAATCCGCCGAAAGTTTATAAAACAATATAAAAAAAATAATCCGCCGAAAGTCTACGAAAACAATATAAAACCAGCTGTTGACTGTGTCGAACTGCAAAGAATAAAACAGTTTGGACATTAGACCAGAAGAAAACCCAACAAGCTGATGCGTAAAAAAAAAGTAAAGTACCCCCGTCACGCCAAGTGGCGTATAGGGAATATGGTGTTAGTGACCATACATTTTATAGACCTTCGGCACATGATTTTTGGGTTAATATGGTCAGTATTACGCCCGTGCCGCTTCACTTTCCCAGAAAAAAATCCGGTACCCATTAAAGGCTGGGTGAACCCGGAAGCCGTCGGTTGGGATCGAACCCTACCCCTTGTCCTTTGTAGCCCAGTTCACTAACCACTGAGCTATCGCGGCTCCATACATCTGATGCGTACTACATGAAAACATTCGGCGAGAAACCCACAAAGAGATCTTCTTTCCTAATCTGCCTTTCAGCGTCAGGGAAGACATGATTTGCTTTCTCTTGCACTTCTGTTGACCTCTCCTGCTGTTATGTTTCCTAGTGTTTATAATATTCCATCAATCCATCCTTTTCGTGGTTGGCCCTTGAGTCCGGTGTTCTTGCACCGTTTATTGAAGGCTCATTGTGTTGTGTTTTGATCTTTCTACCTTATCATGTGGCCAAGCCATTTTATCTGTTGTTTCTTTATATACTCTATGGTGGGAATTAGAATCCCAATGCGATGAATCATCATCATCATCATGTACCCTGCCGGCTGGCGTAGGCGATCATGTCCCTCCACAATCTTCTAGCTACAGTGCATCGTATCAGTTCTGTTATTGACTGTTTTCCATGCCATGACACCAAGCTATCCAGTATTTTCTCTCTTTGTCGCCCGCGATCTCTCTTTCCTTTTATTTTGCCAGTTGTAACCAAGTATTCCAACTTTCCTCTTCTCATGATGTGCCCAAAAAATGTTGATTGCCTCTTTCTGATGTTTTTTAAGAGCTCCCTTTTTGTGTTGGCCTCTTTGAGAACTTCCTCATTGGTCCCTACCAAAGGAGGAGTAAGACGTCTCCTTTCCTCCGCTAGTCTTCGGGGACACCCCTGGGCAAGGTGGAGTTCCCCGTTTAGCCCCCCTATCAGGGTTATGTGAAGCCATTGGAGCAGGTGGTGGATGGTGTTGTGGGAGCAGCCGACAAGTAGTGCCGGTTATGGTCCCCACACCACGATGGCAGGCAGAGGATCTCATGTATAGAGACAATGGCTGCGATCTCCGACTAGTACAGTCACTGCCAAGAAGGAAAGGAATGGCAAACTACCTTCTTAAATTGCCTGGAATAATCATGACACATGCGATGAATAGATGGATTTAAAGACACATTACGTCTTGGATTCGACATGAAAACAACTCAAGCTACACAACCTAGCAAAGACCAGAACATTACACATTCCTGCTCTCTGTGAGCTTGTTTTTCCTGCTGAAGGCCTATTGAGCCGAAGCGTCGTTCACATTTGTGTCGTCTATTAATTACGTAAAGCTTTTACCATACCATTTCTTCTATATTTTTTTCTTTCAATTCTACCTCGCATTTAGCTTTACTGCAGCTTCGCATTTTTATGCACTCATTTGCATTTGTTTGCCTTAACCGCATAACACAAGCAATAGGATTTAAAAAAAAAAGAGAACAAATGAAAAGGGACAAAAATATGTTTGGTAAGATTGTCACATCAGGGAATGATTATATCAATAATCAAGCAGATAGATGGCGTGGGCATCTGGTTTGGATAAACTAGCCCACAGCACAAGCTTGTCACCTTAAAACACCAGACTAGAGGACTAAAAATGGACCTACGAGAAGACGGATAGGGCGGAACCAGTCGCATAATACATCAAAGACAACTCACACTACTACACTTGCATTGACTTCCGGAATGATACATGTGCCTCTTCTCTGCAACACTTCAGGATAAAAGATATATGATGAACGATGAGAGTAACACACGCACACACAGAGGGAGAGAGAGAAGTGTGATAAAGAAAGAAATAGTGAAATAAAGAGAGAGATGGGTGGGGGCGAAAGAAAGAATGAAAGCGGGACAGTAAATGAGAGCGAAGCAAAGAAGTAAATGAGAGAGAGAGAGAGAGAGAGAGAGAGAGAGAGAGAGAGAGAGAGAGGAAAAATAAATAAAAGACGGACGGAAAAAAATTGACCGAAAGAGAGACCGAAAGAAAGTGAAAGACAAAGAAAAAAAATAAAAAGAAAGAACGAGCGGAAGAAAAAAGGAAATAAAGCATTATATGGGAGCTTTTCTGTAGCGCAGTGGTCAACACGAGAACACGTTCCCACATGCCAACATTGTCTACGCTTGTAACGAGCACATCAAACCCATTTCCGAGGGCTATCTCGCCAGTTCTTCTTTCATCTTCTCCATCTAATCCTTCCAAATTAAACTCCAAACACCAAGATAAAGCATTATCTCCTTCGCCATATCAAAAACAGCGTTCAAGTGTTTCTGGTTCTCTTGAAGTAAACTTAATGAGTCTCAAGATCCGTGTGTTGCCTTAAGCTTGTTGCCCTTGTACTTGTTTCCTCTCGTGCGACATGTTCGATCCCCCCCCCCCTTTTTCCTTCCCCACCCTCTCCTCTGTTGGGGACGAGAACGCTGTGTTGGCTCTCCGGAAGTTGAAAACACAACCCGCCGATTGTTTCGTTTGTTCACCCGGAAGTGAGTGTGTTCCAGGCAAATATTGCCTTTCCCGATCTCTTTAGTTGACGTGTAGGCTACCGCACGTCACTGTGTCGTCATTAGCAGCTTCTCAAACATTCGGGTTGAGAAACCTAGTTGTCTCTGTACTAACGCATTGAGTTGTTATTGTTATTATTATTATATTCGGCAACAATAAATGCGAATGGAAGTAAAAAAGTAAACAGCCCCGTCAGGCCAAGTGGCGGATAGGGAATGTGGTGTTAGTGATCATACATTTTACAGACCTTCAGCACATGATTTTGGGGTAATGTGGGTCAGTATTACACCCGCGCCGCTTTACTTTCACAGAAAAAAAATCCGATACCCATTTAAGGCTGGGTGAACCCGGAAGCCACCGGTTGGGATCGAACCCTACCCCTTGTCCTTTGTAGTCCGGTTCACTAACCACTGAGCTATCCCTGCTCCCAAATGTGAATGTGGCTTCATATAAATGTTAAGAAGACACATTAAATTTATAAATTAAATTTCTTTGAAAATAAATTCCTCGGAAAAAATACTTATTATATCATGGAATTCCCCGTGTGTTCCCGGGGCCTCATTATGAGGGAGGTAAAGAATAGTGACACTGTAACCTTCCAGGCATGTCGTAAGAGGCGACTAAGGAGGTTGATCGATGGCTTGACAAGCTGTCATTGTAAAAAGTATTGTTATGGAAACAGCGCCATATATTTTAGAGTAGTGATCTCAGCAATATGTGCCATTTTGGCACGCAAGGTTTCTGCTTTTTGAGATTGTGGTTCTGCCTTATGTGCCGTCTTCGGCTCGAAAGGACAATAGATAGATATCATGGAATGAATTCAAAACTAATGTAGTTATAAGAGAAATGACAAAACATCAAAGAAGATCATCTATAATAAAGAGAAGAAGGTGATTATATGTTGGTCGTGTGATGAGGAGCGGTAACAGGAGAATCTCAAAGAAAGCACTCAGATGGGAACCAGGGAGTAAAAGAAAAAGAGATCGATCTAGAAAAACACTAAAAAGAACACTGAAGCGAGAGGCAACAACAGCAGGCGTCACTTCCATGTCGATATACATGCGGCTCGTCCAGAACACGAACGTATAGCGAGGTACAATTCGGGTACTGAGCAAGGTCTGACGTTTGATAACAAAGATCATCGAACATAGTCTAACATGTATGTGCCGCCTTTGGCTAGGAAGGATATAGGTCGTTTCAAAATATTTTGAAGGTGTTTAAAATTCCATATCTCTGCAACCAATTGATTGATAATGTTGAAATTTTGCATATGGTCTTGTGATTTTTTGGTCCCAAGAAGTACATTCATTTCCTCACCAACAAACGTATATTTTTAAATATTCTTTATTTGAAGTATACAAATTTAAGGCATTTTGGTCAAACCATATATTTGGAGGAATTACCGCTTCATATGAGTGAGCACCCACGGACTTGTCATCTTGAACGTAATGCGCGCCAATTTCCCTGTTTTAAGCACTAAAAAACACATAAAACGCGTCATAGTTATAATTTTATATCCGGTGCATCCCATTTCCTGTCGTTTTGTTGTGATTTATGTGCAACGGCGTATCCTAATTATTGGGTAATTTCGTTAAATTTGTGATCTGTTAGTCAATGGGTATAAATGTAAAGTTCCTTACATTGCAATCAGTGGCAATAAAGGTGTATAAATATTTTTGCATAGAAGCTAAGCGTGGAAAACTGTATCGAAGCATCTCAAAGCCAGAAAAGAGAACTATTCACGCATTGGGTATAAGCAAACGCTTTTTCAAACAAGTGCTTAAAGCTAACGGAGTGTCCAGTTCAATCAAGACTAGGACGCTAGGAAGAAAGAAAGTAGTAGATAGTTTTGACAAGGAAGTGATTAGAAGAGAAATTTGTAAAATGTTCGATTCCAAAGAAACTGTGACTTTAAGAAAACTGAAAATTCGACTGAGAGCAGAAAATGACATTGTTGTGTCGAAAACAACATTATGGAGAACTGTTAGAAGCATCGGTTTTACGTTTAGAAAGTACGATAGTGGTAGAAATGTCATCTGCGAGAAGCCGCACTTAGTTTCTATGAGGAGTAAATATTTACGTGAAGTACGGGAAATGCGTAACCAAGGTTATGATATTGTATTTCTAGATGAATCTTGGATAAATTCTCACCACACAAGTGCCAAGGAATGGCAGTTATCAGATGGAAGTATTAAAAGATGTGTACCCACTGGAAAAGGACAGCGTATTATAATGGCACATGCAGGCAGCCGAAAAGAAGGGTTGGTGAAAAATGCAGAACTTATATTCACCTCTAATTATACTGACAACAGGGACTATCACACCGAGATGAATGGCCATATATTTAGAGAGTGGATTGAAAATACTCTTCTTCCAATTCTAGACAGACCATCCTGTCTGGTAATGGACAACGCGTCGTACCACAACGCTGTGGCAGAAGAAGACAAAATTCCTACATCTACCAGTACAAAAGATGTTATAAAGATTTGGCTAAGAAAGGAAGGAATTCCATTTAACGAGGGATTTTTGAAACCTGAATTACTGTCACTTGTTAAGAAATCGCAAAAGACCAAAGTATTCCAAATAGACAAAATCATTCAACAGCATGGTCATACGTGCTTGAGACTGCCCCCTTATCATCCACAATTAAACCCCATTGAACTCGTTTGGGCAAAAATTAAAGGGCAGGTGGCAGCTGAGAATACAAGTTTTAAACTATGCGATATAAAAGGACTGACATATGCTGCTCTATCACAGATTGACAAATATTTTTGGTGCAAATGTGAAGATCATGTCTTAAAAGAAGAAAATGACTATTGGAAAAAGATGGACTATCGTTCGTTCAGCCCAGATTAGTAATCAATATGTTAGACTCCTCTGATTCAGAATAAATGAAATAATAATGGACGTTTTTATATGTCCGCATGATCAATCTTTAGCTAAAGTTGATAACGTTTTGAAAATGTAAAGATTCTTGATATGTGTACTGCAGGCATGCAAAGAAACTAAATCACTTTCATATGTCTTGTTTACGTAAAATAATGAAAGTCACATGGAAAGACATAAAACGAACAATGTAGCTCTTTACAGTGAAGAGGATCCCGTGCTTACATCGGACTCTTTAGTCACATGCGTACCCATAAACAATAACTTTGCTTGATATGTCATGCTCGTTATCGCTCGCAACGGATAATTAATTTTTTAAATGTATTCTTTGTTGTATATTGTTTAAATAGTTTTCATTAATGGAACTGTTTATACGCTGATTTGTTTTAGACCGTCTGTAAAGGCTATAACATTGACATTCTCATAGTATTTTAAAGAAAGTAAACAATAGAAAGTAAACAGTTGATAAACGCCTCCAACTTTCAAGTTGTGTAGAGACGCCTATGTCGAGAAGCTGATTTCCATTAATGTACGGTAAATTATTTTCTCCAGGAGCAAAAAGATCCGTAAATTCACTGAGATCAAAGGAAAGTGCTGCTTCATGATGAAGCATACTTCCTACATCATTAAATTTTGTGAAATCGGTGGGACCTTGGAAAAACAAGACCAGATGCAAAAAATCAAGTTTGTAAGTGCAGGGAAAGAGGAGATATTTCATGTTAATCGTGAACATTTAGATTTGAAACGACCAATAATAGATAAATAAATGTGTGGTATTAAATGATGACTCAATGCGGAACTTGCAAGACAGTACCAATGTTCATGGAGGAACATGTGAACGTGTTCCAGGTTCCGGTTACTTGCGATATATGTGTTAAAGCTGCCAGTGTGGCTACCTGGGCCCTGACCATCGTCTTCTTCTTCTTTCCTTCCGCATTTGCCTTTCAGCGTCGAGGGGATATATAATTTGCTGTCTTTTGCTCTTATGTTCCCCACTGCTGCTGTTATGTTTCCTAGTGTTTATAATGTTCCGTCAATCCATCTTTTTCATGATCGACCCTTGGGTCTGGTGTCCTCATAACGTTTATTGAAGGCTCGTTGTGCTGTCTTTTGATCTTTCTGCCTTCTCACGTGGCCAAACCATTTGATTGGTTGTTTCTTTATATATTCTATGACGGGATTTATTCTTAGCTTTGTTTCTCAGTTCTTAATTTCTGATCTTCTCTCTCAGGCTGTTTCCTGTCATTCGTCTAACACACTTCATCTCAGCAGAGATAATTTTCTTGTTGTTCTTGTATCTAGAGTCCAGGACTGGCATTGGTAGCACAACGTTGGTATGAAGATTGTATTGTAGAGTGCCCATTTTGCCTCTAGAGTTATTTCCTTGTTGGACAATAATAGTGATAGCTGTCCAATGATGACAAGCTTTATTGCATCTGGAGATTATCTGCTATCTGTGAATTGTTGTTTGTACCTGGCTACGATGAGGGGAGAAAAGAACAGAGCCACTGTTACCTGCACTCTTGTCGTTAGAGGCAACTAAGAAGGTTTTTGAGACAAGGTCTTCGCCGGTGCTATAGAATTCGTTGAGCTGAAGCTATTTTAGTGCTTTCGCTAGTTTGTGTGGCAAGGAGATCTGTACACTATGGAGAATCCGTTGTGCAATGAAGATGACTAAATAAAAGTGAAGGAAACTGAACAAAACTAAAGTGTTAATGCCACTCATCTGAGAAAATTCCAGTGACAGTGACGTTGTTTGTTTACACAGATGGTTTTGTGATGCACCATCGACGGAGTGTTTGGGTGTTTATTATATTCGTTTACGTCTGAGTGGCAGAACTGTTGATGGAGATAATGAGAACAAGTAATTTGATGATGGAGATCTTGTCCGTGGCAAGAGCTTTTATCTGGTTAGCCACAAGATCACTCCCATGATTGTGTGATGAGCGAATTCCAGACGGCTCCATCCTCAGGAGATAGATGGAATCAGTTCAAAGGTAAAAGATTTGCAGTTTTGCCTTTTTGTCAGTCCTAGGTGATGCTGGTGTTGATGGCTGCAAAAGGGTAGATCGGTAAGCTGGTTGGGCGATCCTATCTGGTGAATATATCAACGCCTCATGGATAGAGCGAAAGACTTTGTTGACTACGTCGCTATCTAGACTATTTGAGGTGAGAATGAAGATTGGCACTGCCAGAACAGAGAAAAGATAGTAATTGTCAGCCAACACCGAACTAGCACAGTAGTCGCCGAGAGTTGATGAACATTTCGAGAAGGTCGGAACACCTATGAATAGATCCTGAGTGAGTGCAGTGATGATGGTTCTAACTCAACATACCATAACACAACAAATTATAGTATAACATAACATATAGCATCACATTACGGAAACAAATGATGCAGAGATAAAAGTATGGATAGCAGAAAATATATATGTATAAGAAAACAGCCTGGAACATGCTCTAATGCATCTATCTATCTATTGACCTTTCGAGCCGTAACCGGCCCATAGGGCGTAGACCAAGATACACCTTCTCCTATATGAATTTTTGTTCTAGCAGTTTTCTTTTAAAGATATTTTATCAAATCTCGCCATCTGTCTCTGTTCTGTGCAAGCAGTTCTATCTCATTGAGGGAGCCGATTCCTGCTGCTCTTGCCTCTCTCATCAATGTTCTTCTCAGTGTCTCCCTGGGTCTTCCTCTTTTTCTTTTACCTGTTGTTTCCCATATGAGGGCTTGCTTTGCTATTCGATTATTATCTCTTCTCATCACATGTCCAACGTATGACCATCGTCTTTTCTTTATTACTGAAGATATTAGTGGTTGATTGGCGATTTCTCTAATTTCCTCGTTTGTTTTGAATTCGTTCCATTCTATACCAAGTATTTTCCTTAGACATTTATTTTCGAATGCGTTCAACGTTGTTTCTATATCTCTTGTTGTTTTCCAGCTTTCACACGCATACGTAAGGGTTGATAGTACATTTGATTTGAATAGCCTAAGTTTTGTGTTTGTGCTAATGAGTTTTGATTTCCACAACTTTTCAAGGCTTCTGAAAGACATTGCTGCTTTAGCCAGTCTGATTCTAATTTCTTTGCTCGTATCCCCTTCTCGATCAATGTGACTTCCAAGATAGATAAAGTGATCGATCTCTTCTACTTCTTGCAGCTTTGTCTGTCATCATTATGCCTACTCCTTCACGGTGTTTTCCATCTTCCCTTCCAGAAAAAACTACTATTTTATTATCAATAGATCTCCTACCTGTTCCAGGCCAGCGCATTTCGCTTAATCCTAAAATATCTAGATCGTATCTGTCCATCTCGCTCGCGACCTGTGCATGTTTCGTCGGAGCGGCCATTGTTCGCACATTCCAGAATCCTATTTTTGTTGTTGTTTTAGGGCCGAAAAAACTATCACTACTATCTACTGCTAATTTACACATTCTGTATCAGGTCTACGTTTCATTAACAACATCGTTTTTTACGATAGCGGCTTGTTAAACCTCTGATCAACGGTTCTATACCAAGCCGGAGAAAAATAATTCCACCATTTTGGAAACAACCGGAAAATGCATAATGTAAACAAATACCACCAAATTTAAACTAAGAAATCTAACATGCAATGCTCGTTCAAGTCTATTGTATGAATCCGAACATTGGCAATGGATTAAATAACATTAAAAAAAAGATATGAAGACCTAGAAATGGGGATTAGCAGAATGATAAGAGTTTGTTCGACGAAGAAGAAAACAAGTGTTCTGAAACTGATGAAAATAAAAAGTAAACTATTGATTACAATCCGAGCAAAACAAATAATATACTTTTGATATATAAATATACAAACAATGAAAAAGGAAAAGCTGCAGGACTTGACAACACACAGATAGAGATGATAAAGGCGCTATAAGATTTTGGCATTGAAGTGATCACAGACATATGCAACGATATATACCATACAGGATATATACTAAATGAACTAAACATACCAACTTTCATTGCATTGCCTAAAAAGAATTGTGCAGTTGAATGAAGTGATTTTAGAACAATAAGCCTAATGAGCCACGTAACACAAACCTTTCTAAAAGTTATATAAGGAAGGATTCAGAATAAAATCAATATGGAATTAGAACAACAATTTGGATTTATTAATCGAAAAGTACACAGAAGTAAACAAATCAATATATGCCTTCTTTATAGACTACACCAAAGTTTTTGGTAGAATACACCATAAACAAATTATCATCATCATGTGCCATACCGGTTGGCGTAGGTGATCATGTCCCTCCACAATCTTCTAGCTACAGTGCATCGTATCAGTTCTGTTGTTGACTGTTTTCCATGCCATGACACCAAGCTATCCAGTATTTTCTCTCTTTGTCGTCCGCGATCTCTCTTTCCTTTTATTTTGCCAGTTGTAACAAAGTATTCCAACTTTCCTCTTCTCATGATGTGCCAGAAAAATGTTGATTGCTTTTTTCTGATGTTTTTTTAGAGCTCCCTTTTTGTGTTGGCTTTTTTGAGAACTTCCTCATTGGTCTTTTTAGCTGTTCAGGGAAATTTCAACATTCTTCTGTGAAATCCCATCTCTGTGGCCTCATCGTCTTTTCATTTGCTTGTCTACTGTCCATGATTCGTTTCCATAGGTCAAAATTGGTTCTATATAGCACCGATGAACTCTGTTTCTCATTTTTATTGACATAGATTTGTTGCATAAGATATTTTTCATTTTCTGAAAAGCTATTTTGGCCTGAGCTGTTCTGCTTTTTATTTCTGTGGTGCATCTCCCATCTGATATTATTATTGTGCCCAAGTATTTGAAACGTTGCACTTGTTTCAGATTTGTCTCGTTTATTTTTATGCTGCATGATGGTGGTGATTGTTCACAAATTATAGACTGCCTAAATGATGTACATCTAGACGACACGGACATATGACTGATATGTAATTTATTCTGGGAGCAAACACCAGTAATAAAAAATAATAAAGAGTATTCTACACCTATTGATATAACAAGGACAGGGATGCATCCTATCACCAAACGTATTCACTCTATACAATGAGAACATCTGTAAAAAACATCACATAGATGTCAGGCCTAAACATTAATGGAAAGATAATCAATAACCTAAGATATGCTGGATGATACTGTACTACTAGCAGAAAATCCTAAAGATCTACAACAATTACTTAATGAAATAAACATGACAAGCAAAAATATGGATTAAATATGAATATAAAAAAGACTAAAATTATGATCAAAAACAAAGAAAATGATCTAAACCTAAGAGTGGATGTTAGAATTGAAGGAATAGAACTGGACACAGTTCAGAACCACAACTATCTTGAACTAACTATAACCAGTGATGGAAAATGTACAACTGAAATAAACAAATGAAAAGGAAGGGCAAAAATTAATTTGAATGCCATGAAAATATACTAACATTAAAACAAATATAACCAGGGCTAAAACTAAGAGTAGCAAAGTGTTATATCTTCTCAACATTCCATGTATGGTGTAGAAACATGGGCATTTGACAACAAAACAGAACAGAAAATTGAAGCCTTTGAAATTTGAATTATAGAAGTCTAGGAAGAATTGGATGGAAAGAAAATAAAAGAAAAGATGAAGTCTTTAAACAACTAAAACCGAAAAGAGACTAACTTCTTCTTCTTTTCTCTTTCACTGATACCTAAAAGGTGTCGTGGTTTATATCATTTGTCGTTCTTGTGCTGCTCGAATTGTTTGAATTAGTGATTTTCCTTTGTTGTTACATGAAATAGCACAAAAACGCTTGAATTTCTTTTTCTGCGAGCATTGACATTCACTTATAACTTAAATTTGACTCCCATCGAAAATTGTGTCGTGTTGCCAACACAGTCACACACCGGAAGCTTCGCAAGTATACTTAACAGACCAGAGACTAACTACTAAATACAATTGAAACAAGACAAATGGAATTTGTGGGGCATGTTAAAAGACATAGCACCTATTACAAGTAATGAAGGGAAAATACAAAATAAAAGAGGCAGAGGTAGACCAGGACTAACATGGACGAGTAACATCCAGAGATGGACAAGTCAGCCTATGACAACCTGCACCATCAAAGCAAGAGACAGCGGAATAGCGCTCCTTGGTAGCCAACATTCGATACGGAGACGGCACTCAATGAAATATAAATGTACATAACACATTGGGAGTTATCTTAGATGGAGAAGTACAGGGGACAAGAAATAAGGCAGCAGATACTGAAATGGACTGGAAATATGAATGGGTGTACAGACAATCACGATATTATAGTCAATACAATGAGATAGAGTAGAATTGCGTTTTATGGGAAATGGACTTTCCTTATGTAGATGGCACATATGATGACTATTTTATTATTATTATTTTTGCTTTATATGTTGATTTAAAAATTAAATAAGTGAGTTTTGATTTTAGAATGGAGGATGTGGCTTAAATATGGAAATAAATTAGTGTTGATTTAAATATAGGTATAAGTGAATGTTGACCTAAATGTAGAAAAATATAGATGTTGACTTAAATGTAGAAAAATGTGGATGTTAACTTAAATATAGAAAAATGTGGATGTTGACTCACATATATTAACATGTGAATGTGAACACACGCGATATAGGACGATGATGTTGCTTGTTTAAACGTGACAAGAGGTTGAATTTCTCTTAAACTCTAACAAGAAAGAGTTTGAATCGAATCACTTATATCTGTCCTTTTTCTGGACTTTACGTGACTAAACCCGCTCCTCTCTTGGACATTTTGCTGTGTTAAATAAACATGATGAATTGTTTCTCTTTTCATTTCAATTGCTATTTCGTTTCTCACATTCTTCACCTACCATCTAATTTAATGTGTCTGGGCCGGAGATTCGCGATTTATGTTAAATCTGTTAACGTATTCGATGGGGAATGTTGTCTTGTCGGCCCGTTAACATTCTAACTGAAATGCTTCTAAAACATGTTTCATTATGTCCGTCCCAACATTTGTCTGTTCAGACATGATCTGTGGGTTCCCCTTGGAGGTTTGCCCTTCATCTAACCTTGAGATTCGTCTAACTTCACGTGTCCTTGAACTTCATGCAGTTTCACCTATTTCGCTAATCGCCGTGACTTGGAGTTTGCAGATTTACCTGCTGTTGTTTACTTTCCTCGTATCTCGCCCACAAATGACGCGTGATCCTTACCAGGCAGTGGCTGTTTTTAATCACAGAAATGTAGACGTCGTCATTCTCATAACAAAATAGATGATAATTCAGTTACAGCGATCTAGGAATATTCAATATTTGGTAAATTTGTGGTGATCATTTTGGAAACACAAACAAGAAAATAATAAATGACGCTCTTAAATGACACTTTACACCCACCCTCCGCACAAATGTGCACAAGGCTACACACACATAAATAAATCAAGTTTCAGCCTTCTTATGTTTGTGTGTTTGCACGCGCGTGGACGTTGTGCAGTACACCTCGTTCCTGGCTATTAATGTTATTTTAGCTCTAACATCATAGCCCTTCTATTGAATGTAAGGAAGGAACAGATTTATGCTATTTTGTATTTATTTTCCCGCTATTTTTCATTCTACAGTCATGAGTGTCAGTTGAGGCTTTACTGACACACGTCATCAGCCTTCTCCAGTAATCTCTATGTACAGTCATTCTTTGGGACTCAGCAAAGTCGAGGTCCGTCCATTATTATGGTTATAGTTAGTAGATGACCCAGGTATCACTATAAGCGAATTAAAATCTATAATTGCTCAACCGCCCGTGCCAGTGGATTCATCCGAATTAAAACATATCTAATTGAAGGATCCAAAAAAAGAAAGGTAGCTGCAGTCTCCATCATAGCAGCTATAGCAGACGCCAAAAAGATATAAGGCCATGCGGCACCGAAAGTGAACGCAGCTGAACGTCATACGATATCATCATTCATCGTAAGCAATCGAAATATCGAAACACTATCCTGCTGAAAACTACAGCTCACAGTGTGCACAGAGCACTAAACTCAGTAGCCCCGACAGAAAGCCAGTCCATTATTTAATATTATCTTCCATCTCTTATTGTGCCCACCTTTTCTTTCTCGATAACTTTCTACTTTCTCGATAACTTTCTGCTTTCTCGATACTTTCTACTTTCTCGATAACTTTCTACTTTCTCGATAACTTTCTACTTTCTCGATAACTTTCTACTTTCTCGTAGAATGATCTTTGCCAGGTCAGATGATCGGGACAACGCACCCAGACCATTTAACAAAAATAAACATGTACTCAGAGAACAGATCTATGTCAATAGAAATGAGAAAGAGAGTTCATCGGTGCTATATAGAACAAATTCTGACCTATGGAAGCGAATCATGGACAGTAGAGAAGCAAATGAAAAGACGGTTAGAGGCCACAGAGATGGGATTTCTCAGAAAAATGTTGAAAGTTCCCTGGACCGCTAAAAAGAGCAATGAGGAAATTCTCAAAGAGGCCAACACAAAAAGGGAGCTCTAAAAACATCAGAAAGAAACAATCAATATTTTTCAGGCACATCATGAGTAGAGGAAAGTTGGAATACTTGGTAACAACTGGCAAAATACAAGGAAAGAGAGATCGCGGACGACCAAGAGAGAAAATACTTGAGAGCTTGATGTCATGGCATGGAAAACAGTCAACAACAGAGTTGATACGATGCACTGTAAATAGAAGATTGTGGAAGGACATAATCGCCTACGCCAGCCGGTATGACACATGATGATGATTATGACTCCGAGAACTTGTATCCTTTAGCGAACCTTTTCGTTCGTGGTATAATCTAAGTAAAAAAATGGCGAAAAATCTGCGATAGAATTGTATCTTCATTATGTATATTTTGTTCTGTAGTTCTGCCACAAGGGTCTTTGTTTTGCAAGCGCATAGAAAATTAATATACCAAATGTGAGCATTCAACTTGATTTTAGAACCAAGAGTGAAGTTCGTATCTTTCCAACCAGGGGTTTAGCCTAGCAAGATCTGCTGTAGTTTGGGATATTCTACCTGATATTTTATGTTTTCAGCCTTCGACGCTGACAAGTGATTTTAGGTATTTTAGGTTTCTTCATTTATTTCTATTTTTGCTTCAATGCTACTGGGGCTATTGAGTATCCGCCAGCATTAACCTACGTGTCATATACAACAGATGTTTTATCTAGTCGTTGTATCCAACATTAATCTCCGTGCCATATATAGCAAATGTTTTATCTAGTCGTTGTACCCAACATTAATCTCCATGCCATATACAGCAAATGTTTTATCTAGTCGTTGTATCCAGCATTAACCTCCATGCCATATATCTCTTTGGCCTTTCGAGCCGTACCGGCCCATAGGGCGTAGACCAAGATACACATTCTCCTATATGAATTTTTGTTCTAGCAGTTTTCTTTTAAAGATATTTATCAAATCTCGCCATCTGTCTCTGTTCTGTGCAAGCAGTTCTATCTCATTGAGGGAGCCGATTCCTGATATCCATATATAGCAAATGTTTTATCTAGTCGTTGTATCCAACATTAACCTCCATGCCATATATAGCAAATGTTTTATCTAGTCGTTGTACCCAACATTAATCTCCATGCCATATACAGCAAATGTTTTATCTAGTCGTTGTATCCAGCATTAACCTCCATGCCATATACAGCAAATGTTTTATCTAGTCGTTGTATCCAGCATTAACTTCCATGCCATATATACAGCACATGTTTTATCTAGTCGTTGTATCCAGCATTAACCTCCATGCCATATATCTCTTTGGCCTTTCGAGCCGTAACCGGCCCATAGGCGTAGACCAAGATACACCTTCTCCTATATGAATTTTTGTTCTAGCAGTTTTCTTTTAAAGATATTTTATCAAATCTCGCCATCTGTCTCTGTTCTGTGCAAGCAGTTCTATCTCATTGAGGGAGCCGATTCCTGATATCCATATATAGCAAATGTTTTATCTAGTCGTTGTATCCAACATTAACCTCCATGCCATATATAGCAAATGTTTTATCTAGTCGTTGTACCCAACATTAATCTCCATGCCATATACAGCAAATGTTTTATCTAGTCGTTGTATCCAGCATTAACCTCCATGCCATATACAGCAAATGTTTTATCTAGTCGTTGTATCCAGCATTAACTTCCATGCCATATATACAGCACATGTTTTATCTAGTCGTTGTATCCAGCATTAACCTCCATGCCATATACAGCACATGTTTTATCTAGTCGTTGTATCCAACATTAATCTCCATGCCATATACAGCACATGTTTTATCTATTCGTTGTATCCAACATTAATCTCCATGCCATATACAGCACATGTTTTATCTAGTCGTTGTATCCAACATTAATCTCCATGCCATATACAGCACATGTTTTATCTAGTCGTTGTATCCAGCATTAACCTACATGTCATATACAACAGATGTTTTATCTAGTCGTTGTATCCAACATTAACCTCCATGCATATACAGAAAATGTTTTATCTAGTCGTTGTATCCAGCATTAACCTACATGTCATATACAACAGATGTTTTATCTAGTCGTTGTATCCAACATTAATCTCCATGCCATATACAGCACATGTTTTATCTAGTCGTTGTATCCAACATTAATCTCCATGCCATATACAGCACATGTTTTATCTAGTCGTTGTATCCAACATTAATCTCCATGCCATATACAGCACATGTTTTATCTAGTCGTTGTATCCAGCATTAACCTCCATACGGATATGAGAGAGTAAGCAGCCTTGTCGAACTCGCAACTGTTGTTCTGAACATTCCTATCGTTTTCCGTTGATAACTACTACACTTGTATCCTTGCCATACATATGTTTTTTACTGCTAAATATGTTGGCACTGAAGTTGTACATCTTCATAATCCCATAAGACTTGATCCAAATTCCATGAAATGCTTCTTTGGAGTCTATGAGAACATAATTAATTGCATTAAGCAAACGTTTTTCTAATGAAATATTTCTCATTTAGGCGGCTTTGCTTGGAGAAGGATGAGCAAGTAGAGAGAACCAGTCGGTTAGGTGAACGGTTGACTACCAACCTTCGAATAGCTTAGTTTACAGTTGTTAGTTAAGTGAGCCAAGTCCGGCTTGTTGCAGGAGCTACTGAGTTAGGTGCTCTGTGCACACCGTGAGCTGTGTGTTTCATCCGTTTTGATCATGTTTCGATATTCCAATTGTTTACGATGAATGATGATATCGTATGACAGGAAACAGTTGGCTGTGTTCACTTTCTGTGCGGTTTCGCCTTTTGTCTTTTGGCGTGTGCTGAGGCTGGTATGATGTGGACTATAGCTACCTTTCTTTGTTTAGGAGATGAGATAGTAATTTGGATGATTCCACTGGCACGGGCGGTTGAGCACTTATGATTTTTAATTCGTTTGCAGTGATACTGGGGACTTCCATAACCAAAGAACCAACAAATATTTCTATATTGGGATTGTACAGGAATATTTCCATGTTTGAGTTCAACGCTTTCTTATGAGTTCGTGATGGCTTAGTGGATTATCATTTATTAGAGTATATTTTATATATTGTTCAATTTGTCCTTTTGTAGCGCAGAATAAATGCATTTCTCATCTTAAAAATAATAATTTAAGCCGCACTTTCTTCTACTCTTTACCATCATTTAGAAGTTGTAGATCTGTGCTGTGTAAATAGAACTGAGCACTTATGGGCTTGTTCGATGTGCAATGAAGATGACCTGTGAACTAAACTAAACTAAACTAAACTAAACTAAACTAAACTAAACTAAACTAACTAAACTAAACTAAACTAAACTAACTAAACTAAAACTAAACTAAACTAAACTAAACTAAACCAAACTAACTAAACTAAACTAAACTAAACTAAACTAAGACTGTGCTGTACACTACAACACTGTAACTAAAGTATCACTGCCCAACAGCTGCTGAAGATTTGGGACAGGGGAGGGAGAGAAGACGGCCTGGTTATGTTAATATCTTCTGCATTTGATTACCCCTCTTTGTACGCCCCAGAAAAGGGAAAATAAGTAAAGATGAAGACACTCTTGTCAATGTTAGGAAATCTATAGTGATCACCTTAGACACTTTTAGCAAACTTTAGTGTTAGCAAACATTAGTGATAGCTGACAAACATCGGGGACAATTTACAACCTGTCAGGATTATAAGCAAACATTGATGGATTGTTGGCAACCTTTTGGGGACTTTTGGCAAACTTTAAGGACTATTGACAACCCTTATGTAACTACTGATAAACTTTAATTTAACTATTCACAAGAACCTTTAGGGATTATTAACAAAAACTGTTCGGTTATTGACAAGTATTAACAATTTAGGAAACTCTTCACGTCAATATCTAATTTAGAGACTATTGACCACCTTTAGAGACTATTGACAACCTTCATGGGGACTACTGACAAACTTTGAGAGCCATTGACAGCAATTATTGACTATTAACAAACTTTAGTGACTATTAACAATCTTTAGTGACTATCAATAAACTTTAGTGACTATTGACACACTTCAGGGGCTATTGACAACCATTAGGGACATTTGACAACCTTTAGGGGACGGCAAACTTTGAGAGCTATTGACAACAATTATTGACTATTAATAAACTTTAGAGACGTGGCAAACTTTAGGGACTATTAACAATCTCTACGGACCTTTGACAACCGTAGCGACTATTGACAACCTTTAGGAATTATTGAGTTATACCACGTGCATGGAGCGACCTTGTCTTCGGAATTTACGATGAATTTTTTTGAAATGCTGTGACAAGTGATAGGGCGGATATAAGGAATTAGTGACTGCACTGAAACTGGTTCCATGGATAGAACGGGATAGAATGACAACCACAAGGATTGTTGAGTTGGCAACTTTTAGGGCCTATTGACAACCTCTAGGAATTGACAACCTTCCGGGTCTATTTACAACTTTTATAAGCTTGTGACAACTTTAGACATTTCATCAATAGTAATATGCAAACAAGAATATAGAAACAAGAAAAAGAGTTCTTAAATGTTATGTAGAGCCAGTCTTAACATATGGATGTGAATCATGTACAATAGGACAACAGACAAGAAAATCACTGGAGTCTGTAGAAATGTGGTTTTGCAGAAAAATGTTGAGAATACCATGGACAGCTAAGAAGAGTAATGAAAGTGTTCAGAAAGAGGTCAAAGCAAAAAGAGAGCTAATTTCTAATATCAGGAAGAAACAATCATCATTTTTTGGCCTTGTAATGAGAAGAGAACAACTGGAATATATTGTAACAACTGGAAAAATTGAGGGACGAAGAGATAGAGGGAATCAACGAGAAAAGATACCAGACAGTTTAAGAAAATTGGCTTGACAGAAGGTCAACAACAGAAATGATAAATAACTGTCAAGATCGAATGTTGTGGAGAAACATGATCACCTACGCCAACAGCCCCGGTTATTGATGATGATGATGATGACTTGCAATACCTTGAACTGTTGGTAACTTAGTTATCTTTCATTAGTTGTACAGTTTGTTATGTAAAACTATGTTGTATACTGTTAGCGACTACAGTTGCATGTACTAACCGCATGAAATGTGCTATCGTTTAATTTATCTTGCGTTTATTAATAACGTTTTGAAGTAGCCATCAGCATTTATTTATTAGCTTTTGTCAGTCACGATACATCTCCACAAAATGTGAATCTTTCTCCGTGCACAGCAAGCTCGTTGTTTGACATTGCTTAAAGGACATTGAATGATTTCCATTTCGAACGAGGTCGAATTGTGTGATTAATTGAAACCGAATTTTCTACACATTTGAAAAAGACTTAAAGAAGACGGCCGTAGCCACAAAATTGTTTGAGTACATGACAAGAAGGTTACATTAACTTGAAATGCATTATTTATTTATTTTTAAATAATGTAACCGGAGGAAATACCTGCCTTGTTCGTGATAATATGAATGTACAGGTCGCATTTTTAGAGGTCACAGTTACAATAAAGACAGTTGACTGTTGTGCACTCTTCACAGCTCCAATAATATTTACCTCTCCCACAATGACTACATAATGATAGTTACTGTAGCTCACTGATTATGAATACCCTTTATCTATATCTTCAAAATTAGCATGATATTTGTGCTAAAATACCACAGGCTCCTATTGTTTCCACGTTACTGTTCCGTCACTCTTCTGGTCCCTATAAAAAAAAAGAAAAACATTAAATAAGGGAAATATGTAATCCAGCTCCTTATTTCCCTAAATATTGATGCATGGGTTGGTCAAAAGGGTAAAACATGCCACTTGACAAATGGACGTCTTTTTGATTCCTGGTAAGGTCTAATGTTTTAAATATCAGGGCATCTTCTTCTTCTCTCCCTCTTCTTCTTATTTCTTATTCTTCTTCTTCTTACATCTTCTTCTTCTTACATCTTCTTCTTCTTACATCTTCTTCTTCTATCTTCTTCTTCTTATATCTTCTTCTTCTTACATCTTCTTCTTCTTACATCTTCTTCTTCTATCTTCTTCTTCTTACATATTCTTCTTACATCTTCTTCTTATATCTTCTTCTTATATCTTCTTCTTACATTTTCTTCTTACATCTTCTTCTTACATCTTCTTCTTACATCTTCTTCTTCTTCTATCTTCTTCTTCTTACATCTTCTTCATATATCTTCTTCTTCTTACATCTTCTTCTTCTATCTTCTTCTTCTTACATCTTCTTCTTCTATCTTCTTCTTCTTACATCTTCTTCTTCTATCTTCTTCTTCTTACATCTTCTTCTTCTATCATCTTCTTCTTACATCTTCTTCTTCTTACATCTTCTTCTTACATCTTCTTCTTCTATCTTCTTCTTCTTACATCTTCTTCTTACATCTTCTTCTTACATCTTCTTCTTCTTACATCTTCTTCTTACATCTTCTTCTTCTTACATCTTCTTCTTCTCACATCTTCTTATATCTTCTTCTTCTTATATCTTCTTCTTACATCTTCTTATATCTTCTTCTCACATCTTCTTATATCTTCTTCTTCTTATATCTTCTTCTTCTCACATCTTCTTATATCTTCTTCTTCTTATATCTTCTTCCTCTTACATCTTCTTCTTCTCACATCTTCTTATATCTTCTTCTTCTTATATCTTCTTCTCACATCTTCTTATATCTTCTTCTTCTTATATCTTCTTCTTACATCTTCTTATATCTTCTTCTCACATCTTCTTATATCTTCTTCTTCTTACATCTTCTTCTTCTTATATCTTCATCTTCTTATATCTTCTTCTTCTTACATCTTCTTCTTCTTATATCTTCATCTTCTTATATCTTCTTCTTCTTATATCTTCATCTTCTTATATCTTCTTCTTCTTATATCTTCATCTTCTTACATCTTCTTCTTACATCTTCTTATATCTTATTCTTCTTACATCTTCTTCTTATGTCTTCATCTTCTTATATCTTCTTCCTCATATATCTTCATCTTCTTATATCTTCTTCTTACATCTTCTTATATCTTCATCTTCTTATATCTTCTTCTTCTTATATCTTCATCTTCTTATATCTTCATCTTCTTTTATCTTCTTCTCACATCTTCTTATATCTTCTTCTTCTTATATCTTCTTATATCTTCATCTTCTTATATCTTCTTCTTACATCTTCTTCTTATATCTTCTTCTTACATATTCTTCTTCTTCTTACATCTTCTTATATCTTCATCTTCTTATATCTTCTTCTTCTTATATCTTCATCTTCTTATATCTTCATCTTCTTTTATCTTCTTCTCACATCTTCTTATATCTTATTCTTCTTACATCTTCTTCTTATGTCTTCATCTTCTTATATCTTCTTCCTCATATATCTTCATCTTCTTATATCTTCTTCTTACATCTTCTTATATCTTCATCTTCTTATATCTTCTTCTTCTTATATCTTCATCTTCTTATATCTTCATCTTCTTTTATCTTCTTCTCACATCTTCTTATATCTTCTTCTTCTTATATCTTCTTATATCTTCATCTTCTTATATCTTCTTCTTACATCTTCTTCTTATATCTTCTTCTTACATATTCTTCTTCTTCTTACATCTTCTTCTTCTTACATCTTCTTCTTATATCTTCTTCTTACATCTTCTTCTTCTTCTTACATATTCTTCTTCTTACATCTTCTTCTTATATCTTCTTTTTCTTACATCTTCTTCTTCTTCTTACATATTCTTCTTCTTACATCTTCTTCTTATATCTTCTTCTTACATCATCTTCTTCTTCTTACATATTCTTCTTATATCTTCTTCTTACATATTCTTCTTCTTACATATTCTTCTTATATCATCTTCTTACATCTTCTTCTTCTTCTTACATCTTCTTCTTCTTACATCATCTTCTTATATCTTCTTCTTCTTACTCTTCTACTTCTTCATCGTGTACTTCTTCTACTTCTTCTTCTTCTACTTCTTGTACTTCTTCTATCTTCGTCTTCTTCTACTTCTTCTACTTCTTCTTCGATCTTCTTCTTCTTCTACTATCTTCTTCTTCTTCTACTTCTTCTTCTTCTTCAATCTTCTTCGTCTACTATCTTCTTCTTCATCTTTTTCTTATTCTTTTACTTCTTCTTCGTTTGCCCCGCGTCCACCTATCTTCATCCATCGCTCTTAAAGGAACGTTTTGTGGGTGTATATGCGTTGTGTTCTTACTTAGAGCACATGCTGCGTTATCAACTTCTTGTGATCAAGCACAACCGACTTGGTAGCCGGTTGCCTTCCGTCTCGATCTCCACTCGCTTTTAGTTATTTCCGTCGGCCTGTAGTTATTTCCCGCCTGCCTATAGTTGTTTCCCATCGGCCTATAGTTGATTACCATCGGTCTTTATTTGTTTCACGTCGGCCTGTGTTTATTTTCTGTCGGCGTGTGGTTGTTTCCCGTTAGCCTGCATTTGTTTTCACGTTGGTCTGTATTTGTTTCCCCTCAGCCTATAGTTGTTTTCCGTCGGCCTGTAATTGGTTAGAGGTGCGCGTGGCCGTGCGGCTAAAACCACTGTTCCGCTGGCTGAAAAGCTGACGTACGGTGTTCGAAGCCCGCAGTAGACAGAAAGGATCTTTCCTATCGGGAGTGAAATAAAAATCATGAGTCTCACACGTCGTGGCGACTGCTTGACCAAGCGGCCTTTATCCCTCTGGTGTCGTAAAGATAGTTGTATTTTTTTTATAATTGGTGACCGTCGGTTTATTATTTCACACAGCCTTTCAACTGTGTCTGTTAGCCTGTGCCATTCGATTGCTTCTCCTTCTCTCCCGCGGTTTAATGGACGTTATTAAGTTAACACTATTTGCGTCCTGTCGTAAGATGTAAATACAATCGACTGCAATATATTTACCTGTAGGTCCATAGCATCTCACTTCAGCGAGATATATTATAATATAGGGGTCAAGTAATGGCAAAAAGTAATTTTAATGTCATGAAGAACATACTAACATCAAAACAAATAACACCAGGGCTAAAACTAAGAATAGCAAAATGTTACATCTTCTCAATAATCCCATATGGTGCAGAAACATGGACATTAGACAAGAAAACAGAACAGAGAATTGAAGCCTTTGAAATGCGAATATATAGAAGAATAGGTAGAATTGGATGGAAGGAAAAGAAAGTAAAAGATAAAGTCTTAAAACAACTAAAAATGAAAAGAGAACTACTAAGCACAATTCAAACAAGACAAATGCGGTTTTTGGGCCATGTTAAAAGACACTACAGCCTACTAAAAGTAATCCTGGAAGGGAAAATACAAGGTAAAAGAGGCAGAGGTAGACCAAGACTAACATGAACAAGTAACATCAAAAGATGGACACATCAGCCTATGACAACCTGCACCATCAAAGCAAGACAAAGCAGAATGGCGCGCCATGGTAGCCAGCCTTCGTTGCGGAGACGGCACTCGATGATGATGATGAGGGGTCAAGGCAGAGAACTGCAAATGAATGCACAAAAATGCGAAGCTGCAGTTAAACTAAGTGTGAGGGAAAAATGAAAAAAAAAATTTAACAAATGGTATGGTAAAAGCTTTACGTAATTGATAGGCGACACAAATTTGAAGGACTTTTCGGCTCAATAGGCCTTCAGCAGGACCAAACAAACAACTCACACACATGTATGTTAGTGAATAAAACTAATCCTACATCATCATCAAGTACCGGGGCTGCTGGCGTAGGTGATCATGTCTTTCAAATCTGTCGATCTTGACAGTTATTTATCATTTCTGTTGTTGACCTTCTGCCAAGCCATTCTCTTAAGCTGTCTGTTATTTTTTCTCTTTGCTTATCTCTATATCTTCGTCCCTCAATTTTCCCAGTTGTTACAATAAATATATTCCAGATGTTGTCTTCTCATAACATGGCCAAAAAATGATGAATGTTTCTTCCTAATATTGGAAATTAGCTCTCTTTTTGCTTTGACCTCTTTCAGAACATCTTCATTACTCTTCTTAGCTGTCCATGGAACTCTCAACATTCTTCTGTAAAACCACATTTCTACAGACTCCAGTGATTTTCTTGTCTGTTGTCCTATTCTCCATGATTCGCATCCATATGTTAAGACTGGCTCTACATAACATTTAAGAACTCTCTTTCTTGTTTCTATTGTCAAAAATGGATTGCATAGTATCTTCCTCATGTTTTGGAAAGCTGCTTTTGCTTGAGCCATTCTGCATCTCACCTCTTTTGTACATCTTCCGTCTGAGGTTAACAAAATTCCCAAATATTTAAATTCATTTACCTTTTTTAATATTGTTCCACTTGTCTTTATTTTGTTCTGAGGTGATGTCTTTTTCTTTGTTGTTACCATTACCTCCGTCTTTTTGCTATTAAGGCTGAGTCCTTTATTTTTGCTTTCTTTCACTATAATGTCAAACATTTCTTGTAACTTATCTTCACTCTTAGCGATTAAGACTGTATCATCAGCATACCTTAGATTATTTTTATTATGACCTCCAATTGTTACTCCTGACATGGCCCTTATAGATCTTAAAATAATCTCACTATAAATATTAAACAAATCTGGTGATAGCACACAACCTTGTCTAACACCCTGTTTTATTTGTTGAAACATTCCCAATTTATTTCCAGTTCTTATGGCCGCTGTTTGTTGCCTGTACATGTTCTGTATTATTCTTAGATCTTTGCTGTCTACGTTTATGCTTTTGAAAATTTTGATTATTTCTTGGTGCTTTACTTTGTCAAATGCTTTGGTATAATCTATGAAACATAGGTATAAATCTGTTTTCCCCTCTATGGCTCTTTCTACTAAAGATCTTATGATATATATGGCATTGCTCGTTCCTTTACCTCCAACAAAACCACACTGTTCATCGCTAATTTATGGAGTGAGTAAAAGCCTTACGTGATTAGTAGACGACACAGATTTGAACGACGTGACGGCTCAATTGGCTTTCAGCAGCAACAAACAAACAACACTCAAACACATGATTAGTTTTGTTTACTTACATATTTGTGTGCTTATTGTTTGTTTGTTCCTGCTGAAGGCCTAATGAACCGAAACTTCGTTCAAATTTGTGTCGCCTATCAGTTACGTAAAGCTTTTACCATACTACTTTTTTTCCAATTCTCCCTTATATTATAATATACTATAATAATACTTATGGATTACGGAGTATTAAAAAAATGCCTGTACTCGTTGATTCTTACTCGCTTGGCACACTAAGTCTATTTCAAAGATTACCATGAAAAGATGAAGTTGGATATTGATCGCTCCAAGATTTAAAACAAGCGATATATTTCTGTGTAAAGCAAGGTGGACGTGGATTGTGCTGACCACCTCATCTTGTATTAAAGCTTGTCAAGTCGACGATGATCAAGGTGCAGTGTTGGCATTAACACTATGTCGCTAATAGGCAATTAGCCTCCCCGGCCTTTGCGTTTATCTGTTTAAATATTTTTTTTTCTTACTCCGTAAGTATATTGTTCTAGATATTGCCTGCCGGCACGGCACTTTATAGAAGAATACACAAATACATAAATAGAAGCATTTGGTTGGCTGGTTGGTTGCGTTCGCCCGATGACTAAAGTATTCTAGAGTATCGTGGTAGACTAGAATATTCCTCTTCATCATCCTCCCTTACAAGGACGTAGTGGACGTGTCTGCGTTGTGTTGTGGTTTGCAGTATAATTGTTATATTTGCGCATTTCGGCCCAACACATCCGACTTCAGCACGACATTTTTGAGTACCGGGTTGTCTTCCCTCTTCGATCCCTGCACGCTTGGCCAGACTATACAAGTTAGTCTGTTACTGGAGGCACCACGGAGAGGTGGAGCAGGGTATGGATGGTTTTGGTTCACCGATCCTGACGCAAACCATCAGCTGAAGCATTTGAAATGTGGATTTATAGAAGAATAGGAAGAATTGGTTAGAAAGAAGAGAAAACAAACGATGAAGTCATAAAACAACTAAAAATGAAAAGAGAACTACTAAACGCAATTCAAACAAGGCAAATGAGTTTTATGGAGCATGTTAACAGACACAGCTGCCTACTAAAAGTAATGAAGGGAAAATACAAGGTAAAAGAGGCAGAGGTAGACCAGGACTAACATGGACTAGTGACATAAGAAAATAGATAAGTCAACCTATGACAACCAGCACCATCAAAGCAAGAGACAGAGCAGAATGGCGCTCCATGGTAGCCAACCTACAATGCGGAGACGGTACCTTATGACGATGGTGATGATGACTCAAATACTGTTAAAATGAGACCCCAATGCTGGCTCTTATTATTATTATTATTATTATTATTTTGTTTTAAGTGATGTTTACAGCATCTGAAAGTCGCATGCGATATGGCAGATTGCCAAGCCTAATGAAAGTGCTGAATCGTGCATTCTGGGCGACATTTGGCCGGAGCAGCTAGTATTTTATCGCCGGGTAATGAAAAGAACGCCAGTTTTATGACTTTGAACTCATAGAATCCTGATCGTCTTTATTTTGATATATGTGATATGTGTGTGTAGTGTGTCGTGAGTTATTCTAGATTCTCTGTGCTCATCCTCATGTATGTGGCCAGTGACGTTGAGATGGTAGAGCGTTCATTTCTCACCAGAAGGGTTCAATTCTCAGATTGGGTTAAATTTGTGTCTTCCCGTCAAGGAAGTGGTTTTTTTTTCTTGTGAAAATTGTTACCAGCAGATTTCTAGAGGTACACCGTCAGCTTCGGCATAGGCGGGAGCCGAGTTCAAAGCCCACCAGAAACGGTGGCGATTTTTCTAAAATATATATTTAAAAATAAATTAATCCGTTTTTTCTTTATGATGTTAAGCTTCCCTGATCAATTAGGTGGGGAAATCCTATGTCTAACCCTCTCGGATAACGGCAGTAAAGACAGTCCGTTTTGAGCTCGTGCACGTTAAAGAACTATTGAGAGTTAAAATAAAAAAGAATAGGTTCTAAATGTGACCGCTTTGTCAGCAGAAACGTACCGACACCGGGGATCCTAGGCATTACTATACACGTGGACCAGGATTATCTTCGGATTTTCTCGAGATTCTCGAGGGGGATATCGGGGCACCTATGGATTCGTCCAGGGAGCCGCGATAGCTCAGTGGTTAGTGAACTAGACTACAAAGGACAAGAGGTAGGGTTCGATCACAGCCCGACACTTCCGGTTCACCCAGCCTTTAATGGGTACCGGATTTTTTCTGGGAAAGTAAAACAGCACGGGCGTAATACCGACCACATTACCCCAAAAGTCATGTGCTGAAGGTCTGTAAATGTTGGTCACTAACACCATATTCCCTATACGGCACTTGGCGTGACGGGGGTATTTTACTTTACTGATGGATTCGTCCGGTATGCAGTAATGATAATCCTAACACCAACTAGATTTTTTTCTGGGAAAATATGGCAACATTGAGCGATACAGACTATATCATTCATTAAATGTGCCGTTTGTCATTTAATAATAAAGGCAATGGCAACATTTTCTGTCTTATGGCGTGCAAGTAATTATTTGATTTTATTTGTGGTTAGTGCAGATTGTAATACTGTGGAGGTATATTGACTTCTTTCGCCTCTTCGTTATTCTCTTTGCCGTCATCATCAGCTTTGATTTATTTTCTTTCTTGGCCACAGACCGACGAATCACTGCTGCATTTTGTAGGACGCGTTCCATACTTCAGAACTGGCCTAAACTCGTCATCATTTATCACCGTTCTCCAGTACTTTGTCGTTGGTCAGTCTCTCTCTATTACATCAACACCGGAGTACACTGCATGTCAGTTTTTGTGAATTTTCTTACTTATTTCTGAGCTCATGACCTATCTAGCTCCATCTTCTTCCTAATAATTAATTAATTCATTGGATGCCGTCTTCACATCGAACGTTGGCTACCATGGAGTGTCATTTTACTCTGTCTCTTGTTTTGATGGTGCATGTTGTCATAGGTTTACCTGTCCACCTTCTGATGTTGTCAGTCTACTTTAGTCTTGGTCTGCCGCTGCCTAGTCTATCTTGTACCTTCCCATCCACGATGACTTACATTAGGGTATTGTGTCTCTTCATATGTCCAAAATATTTCGGTTGTCTTTTCAGAATTTTAAGTACTTTTTTTCCTGCCACCCAATTCTCTCTATTTTTTTTTTCTATAGATCCACATTTCAAAGGCTTCAATGTTCTTCTCATTTTTTCTAATTTAATGTCCTGTTTCTGCACCATACATTAACGTTGAGTAATTATAACATTCTACAGTTCATAGTTTTAGTTCTGATGTTAACTGCTTTGATGTTTGTAAACTGTTCATGTGTTTGTTAACATTCTTCAAGGGAGAGACAGTGGTTGTGACCATGACTCACTCTCACACTTCATCTAACACACATACAGTCTGTTACTTTCCTCACACCATTCACTCACACAAAGTCTCGCCCTCACACTTCATACCTTCTCCACACCATTCACTCACACAAAGTCTCACCCTCACACTTCATACTTTCTCCACACCATTCACTCACACAAAGTCTCGCCCTCACACTTCATACCTTCTCCACACCATTCACTCACACAAAGTCTCGCCCTCACACTTCATCTAACACACATTCACAGTTTGTAACCTACCTCTCATCTCCACACCATTCACCCACACACTGAAACACCCATGTGAACCTTCTCGATTCCTACCCACCAGTTCTCCTTTTAGCCCCGAGCCGAGACAGAGAAATAAAGCAGAATTTATCCGACGTGGATCGAATGAATATTGACAGCCCACACAATAAACGGTCTCGAATCCTCCGTTTGACGGGCAGTCAAGTCCATAATCACATCTCGTGCTAGTCCGTCTTTAGCATTCGTTTTTCCAGATAGCGTCGTCTCATAAAGCCGCTTTCTTCATTTCTCCTCGTCTGACTCCCAATTCTTTCTGTATTCCTTTCCTTATTCGTTTGCCTTTTATTTCTTTCTCTCAATCTGTCTGTCTACCCCGTTACATTTCTCACCATGTCGTAATCAGTCACCTTTAATATTTTCCGTATTCTCATATGTTCACCTTTTTTCTTCTCACCACTCTCCTTTTTTTCCCCCTCGATAATTTTCCTCTCGTTCGCACACGCACAACTAAAAAAATAAACTCGATAACCCTCATGTTTCACCCATGTCTTTCCCTTTCTCCCTGTCAATATTAGTGTGTGCATGTTTTCATCTTTCTTTGCTGTTTTTTTTTTTAAAATCATCGTCTCTCACTCTGTTTCTCTTTTTTGACCTGTTGCTCTCCTCTTTCTCACTACTCCTCTTTCTCTCTTGTCCCCCCCCCACCCACTTTCCCTTTCGTCCTTCCCTTTCTCTCTCGTCTCCCCTTTTCTCTCTCGCCTCCCCCCCCTTATCCCTCTCGCTCCCCCATCTTTCTCGTCCACCCCTTTCTCTCTACCCCCTACTCTCTTGTCCCCTTCTCTCTCACCATCCCTCTCGCCTCCCTTTTCCCTCTCGTCTCTCTCTTCTCTCTCGTACCCCACCACTATCTCGTCCCCCCTCTCTCTCGTCCCCCACCACTATCTCGTCTCCCCCCTTTCCTCTCGTCCCCCCCTTTCCTGTCGTTCCTCCACCTCTCTCTCGTTCCCCCCTTTCTCTCGTCCCCCTCTCTCTCGTCTCGTCCCCTCCCTTCTCTCTTGTCCCCGTTCCCTCTAGTCCCTCCCCACTCATCCCCCTTCCCTCTAGTCCCTCCCCACTCATCCCCCTTCCCTCTAGTCCCTCCCCACTCCATCCCCCTACCATCTTGCTCCCCTTGCTCATACCCCCTCTCTTCTCACGTCCCTCCCCCCCTCCCTCTCTCTCTTGTTGTACATTTTTTCACCTAATCTCCCTAATACTATAATAATAATAATCTCCCTAATACTATAATAATAATAATCTCCCTAATACTATAATAATAATAATCTCCCTAATACTATAATAATAATAATCTCCCTAATACTATAATAATAATAATCTCCCTAATACTATAATAATAATAATCTCCCTAATACTCGCCCTGTCTTACCTACCTCAAGTGTTTGCTTGTGTATGTGTGTATCCGCACGCTCTATATAAGTTGTTTAGTTGCATTTGAATACGTCCCTCTTACATAAAGTGTATTCCCATAAGGAATCAACGTACTTCTAGCCTCATACACACATCTCTCTCCTTCCCCACAACGCCTTGTACATCTTAAGCCTGACTCCTAAGAACATTTTCTAAGAGCGATAAATTCATAAATAAAATTAAAATAAACAAAACAATAAAAGCTCTTTTCTTCCTGGATGAACGGCGTTATTATCTAATTAAATCGTTGCTGTAAATCCAGCGTAATACAGCGCCCAGAAATATAATAACTCTTATCAAACTATTATTTTTGTGGCTTCAGTCTGCTCCTAAAATATATGTCTCGTTTTTCTCTCCTGAATTCTATCAGGAAAACAATATTGACGTTTAAGTATTTGAATTTATTATTGCTTGGAAAATCAGTATTCGTGATCAGAGTCATGAATCGATCACTATTGATTTGTCTAGTTAAGTGCCTGTTGTTTAGGAAGAATCAATTTATTTCATAATACCCTAATCATACATTCGAGTTGTCTGAGATTTTACCAGACTTCTGTAAAACTATGCTTTTGTATACTGTTATTATTGTGTAGCTCTCTGAATTAACTCTTTTTAAATGTTGTTAATTTTGCTCTAGAAATAATCGGTAAAATCATGTTTGTTTGGCTACGTCAGTTTTATATATTTATATCTAGTCAGAGACTGATTTTTGCTTGAATATCACTTTTTTTTTCGTATATTTTTCACACCAACAGCTGTGTGCTGGGGAGCCCTCGCCATCATCATCATCATCATCATCATCATCATCAAGTACCGTGCCTGCTGACGTAGGTGATCATGTCTCTCCACAAATTTCGATCTCGGCAGCTATTTATCATTTCTGTTGTTGACCTTCTGCCAAGCGATTCTCTTAAGCTGTAGGTTATTTGTTTTCTTTGCTTCCCTATATCTCTTCGTCCCTCAATTTTTTCCAGTTGTTACAATATATTCCAGATGTTCTCTTCTCATTACATGGCCAAAAAATGATGATTGTTTCTTCCTAACATTGGAAATTAGCTCTCTTTTTGCTTTGACCTCTCTCAGAACCTCTTCATTACTCTTCTTAGCTGTCCATGGTATTCTCAACATTCTTCTGTAAAACCACATTTCTACAGTCTCCAGTGATTTTCTTGTCTGTTGTCCTATTGTCCATGATTCATTCATATGTTAAGACTGACTCTACGTAACATTTAAGAACTCTTTTTCTTGTTTCTATTGTCAAAAATGGATTGCATAGTATCTTCCTCATTTTTTGGAAAGCTGCTTTTGCCTGAGCCATTCTGCATCTCACTTCTTTTGTACATCTTCCGTCTGAGGTTAACAAAGTTCCCAAATATTTAAGGCATATTGTGCGATGATCATCACATTCAATCGCACCCGATTTCTTTGGTAGGGCTATGAATATTGATTTGAGCATGTCGTCTGGTATATATCCGCTGTTGTAGATATCATTCAATATTTTTTATTATTTTTCAAAATCACCCATGGCTTCAATCTCTTCTTTAGTTATATTATCTGGTCCAGGAGCTTTGCCTGCTTTCATATTGCGCAAGGCGTCTTCCACTTCTTATCTGAGTATTTATGGTCCTTCTCCATTATCCTTAATATTTACTTCCGTTCGTTCATCATTATCATCGTCATCATCATCATTATGTGCCGTACCGGTTGGCGTTGGCGATCATGTCCTTCTACAATCTTCTATCCACAGTGTATCGTATGAGTTCTGTTTTTGACTGTTTTCCATGCCATGACACCCAGCTAACCAGTATTTTCTCTCTTTGTCGTCCGCGACCTCTCTTTCCTTTTATTTTGCCAGTTGTAACCAAGTATTCCAACTTTCCTCTTCTCATGATATGCCAAAAAATGTTGATTGCTTCTTTCTGATGTTCTTTAAGAGCTCCCTTTTTCATAATTATAAAGATCTTTAATGTATTCTGTCCATCGTTCCCTTATGTTTTCTTGATCAATCAACAGTTCTCCTTCCTTTGATCTTAAACATCAATTTTTTAATTGCGTTTTTCTTCCTGTTAATCCCTCAATTTGTTTGTATATAGCTTCATCATCTCCTTTTTGTTGCATTTCAATCTCTTTGCATCTCTTTTAGCCATGCTTCTTTTGCTTCATTGCATTTTACTACAATTTCTTTATTTAATCTCTTACACTCATCTTTATTTTTCTTTATTTCTTCTTCTTGTATCAATTAGTTGCAAAATGTCATCTGTCATCTATTTCTTTCTTGAATTTGTCCTCACTGGTGGTATGAACTCTTTTGATGTTTGTTGCATTGATTCTTTTAGCATTTGCCACTGTTCATCAATGTTTTGTATCTTCTCTATTGCATTGTACCGGTTCTGAATTGCGATTTTATATTTGTCCTGCAACCTCTTGTCTGATTTTAGTAAATTTAAATCTAACTTGATGTTAACTGAGGCTCGTTTTGTTGTTTTTAATTTTACTCTAAGCTTTCCCACAACTGGTACATAATCACTATTGCAATCTGCCCCTGTTTTAGTTTTCACACACACCAGAATGTTTGTGCCCTCGCCATACAGGCAGATATTCTTCGACTTTAAGAGTACTCTAATTTTTGTTATTGTCGAGCTTTTGACTAGATTTTTTTTCCCTATCTATTCTGCCTTGACAACGGCCGTTTTTAGCTAACTCTTTTCGATTTCGAAATGCTAAGAGTTCCTTAAAATAGAGTGTACATCGGGCCATGTTCTTTGCCGTTATCTGAGCAGGCTAGACATCGAATGTCACTACCCAGAGACCAGCAGGGGTCAAGCCGCGAATCAGAAATGAAAAAAAAATATATAGAAAAAAAAGATTAAAAAAAACGGTATGGTTAAAGCTTTACGTAATAAATGGACGGCACAAATTTGAACGACGTTTCGTCTCATAGACCTTCAGCAGGAACAAACATACAACACACACACACAAATATATGTAAGCAAAATGAAACCACGAAGTGAAAAATACACATTATCTGTGGTGGGTTTCGAACCTAAGATCTTCTCACCAAATGCCAACGTTTGATAACCCAACCTCCTGTTATTATATCATTTATATTGTTTTCTTCTTACTAATGTTCTATCACTGGAGTCTGTAGAAATGTGGTTTTACAGAAGAATGTTGAGAATACCATGGACAGCTAAGAAGAGTAATGAAGAGGTTCTGAGAGAGGTCAAAGCAAAAAGAGAGCTAATTTCCAATATTAGAAAGAGACAATCATCATTTTTTGGCCATGTAATGAGAAGAGAACAACTTGAATATATTGTAACAACTGGAAAAATTGAGGGACGAAGAGATAGAGGGAAGCAAAGAGAAAAAATAACAGACAGCTTAAGAGAATGGCTTGGCAGAAGGTCAACAACAGAAATGATAAATAGCTGCCGAGATCGAAAGTTGTGGAGAGACATGATCACCTACGCCACTAGGCCCGGTACTTGATGATGAATGTTTTATGTTGAAACAATTAAATAGTCCAGAAAATAAGTGTACTACCGATGAATACATTGAGCACTAATGTTGTAAACACAAAATAATATAATATTGCTATGAGCGTTCGCTAAAAAAAGGAAGAGCTGTTTCAAGTATTTTTCTCGAGTTTTATTTGTCAGTTTTGTATGTTTTTCGTCAATATTCGGGCAACAGACGAGGACGTGACGAGGGTTCTCAGCGACATTATGTTCAATATGATCTTGATGTCTCTACAGACTGGTTTTTAGTAGTTTTTCTTTTCCAGAACTGTAATACAGACTGTTGGAAAAAGGGGTGAGGTGTCCCTTTCTAATGATCACATTACCTTCTGCTACCTCGAAGCTCTGTATAGTTTCCTATTACTGCTCAGAAACAATCGAACCAGACAAATTATTTACGCGTCGTTAAAATTAATGAAAAAAAAAAAACACTGCCCCAAATGTCGTAGGACAGTAAAATAGTGCCACTTCCGATTGTTTGTTTCAGATCAGAGAATTCTGTGAATTCGATTTTTAGAAAAGGATACATTAATGTAGCATAACTGTATATGAGTGGACCCCAGACCGTGCAGCGCAGTTCGTGCACGTGTGTCAGGGTTCTCCTGGAATTTTCTCGAGATTCTCGGGGGTGGGGGGTTATCGGACTACCTATGGATTTGTCCAGTGTGCAGTGATGATGGTCTTAACAGCTGTGTATGACTTTTGATGGTCTTAACAACTGTATATGACTTTCGATGATCTTAACAGCTGTGTATGACTTTTGATGATCTTAACAACTGTGTATGACTTTTGATGGTCTTAACAACTGTGTATGACTTTTGATGGTCTTAACAACTGTGTATGACTTTTGATGGTCTTAACAACTGTGTATGACTTTTGATGGTCTTAACAACTGTGTATGACTTTTGATGGTCTTAACTTCCATATGCGTTGAGTGCGTGGCATCCTGATTGTTGTGCGCCTTTTGGCTGGTTGCCCCCGACTTCAGCACTTGAACTTGCTAGAGCAGACTGTGGTCTTGCTCGGTTGTAGGAAGGCCTGGCCAGTCTTAGTTTTCAGTCCCTGGTGACTGTTAAGCCCCATCCCCACGACAAGGAGCTGGCCTTGATGAAGATACTTCTGCCCATACCAGAACAGACTCCCTGGACAGATGAATCAGGATTATCAGTTCAAATACGGACAGAAGTGAAAGGAATAGTTGACAAAGAGGAACAAAATAGTCTACAGCGAAAAACAATAGCTCTCAGTTTCCTGGATGAAGAATACCCACAAGACCTATGGATTCGTGTGTACACAGATGGATCAGCACAGAATGCAGTAAAGAATGGGGGAGCAGGTGCATATATAGAGTACCCAAATAACACTAGGGATATAAATAAAATAGCAACAGGGAAATATTGTCACAATTATGATGCGGAAATACAAGCAATAAAGTTGGCAATAGAAAAACTGCTGAACGGTAATCTTAGCCCACAGCCTGTAGTGTTTTTGACAGATGCAAGATCAGTACTCCAGGCACTACAATCCAGAAAATTACCACATCTGCAGACCTTATTGACTGAACTCCGCAAGCACCACAGGGTTGCCCTGCAGTGGATCCCGTCTCACTGTGGAATACCAGGAAATGAGAAAGCAGATCAGTTGGCAAAGGAAGGTTCACAGGCACACAACTAGATACACCAGTTACATACCATCATAAGAAACAGATAATCAAATCAATCAGAGGACCACAAGCCCAAAATCAGGATGCCTTTCATAATATGAATAGATATGAACAAGTTATCATTATACGCCTAAGAACAGGACACAATCGACTCCATAGTCACATGTATACAAAATTCAAGATCGGCACATCAACTACTTGTACATGTGGACAGGCACCTCAGACTGCTGAACACATACTTCAAGACTGCACTGAATATAGTAGACTGAGGAAAATCCATTGGCCCATAGATACAACACTACAGACAAAACTATATGGGCCACTGCAAGAATTACAAAAGACAGTAAAATTTATACAGGAAACGACATTGCAGATATAGACAATACTTCAGGCGAACGAAAGATAGATAGATAGAGATGGTCTTAACAACTGTGTATGACTTCTGATGGTCTTAACAACTGTGTATGACTTTTGATGGTCTTAACAGCTGTGTATGACTTTTGATGGTCTTAACAACTGTATATGACTTTTGATGATCTTAACAACTGTGTATGACTTTTGATGATCTTAACAACTGTGTATGACTTTTGATGATCTTAACAACTGTGTATGGCTTTTGATGATCTTAACACTGTGTATGACTTTTGATGGTCTTAACAACTGTGTATGACTTTTGATGGTCTTAACAACTGTGTATGACTTTTGATGGTCTTAACAACTGTGTATGACTTTTGATGATCTTAACAACTGTGTATGACTTTTGATGGTCTTAACAACTGTGTATGACTTTTGATGGTCTTAACAACTGTATATGACTTTTGATGGTCTTAACAACTGTGTATGACTTTTGATGGTCTTAACAACTGTGTATGACTTTTGATGGTCTTAACAACTGTGTATGACTTTTGATGGTCTTAACAACTGTGTATGACTTTTGATGATCTTAACAACTGTGTATGACTTTTGATGGTCTTAACAACTGTGTATGACTTTTGATGGTCTTAACAACTGTATATGACTTTTGATGATCTTAACAACTGTGTATGACTTTTGATGATCTTAACAACTGTGTATGACTTTTGATGATCTTAACAACTGTGTATGACTTTTGATGGTCTTAACAACTGTGTATGACTTTTGATGATCTTAACAACTGTGTATGACTTTTGATGATCTTAACAACTGTGTATGACTTTTGATGGTCTTAACAACTGTATATGACTTTTGATGATCTTAACAACTATGTATGACTTTTGATGGTCTTAACAACTGCATATGACTTTTGATGGTCTTAACAACTGCATATGACTTTTGATGGTCTTAACAACTGTGTATGACTTTTGATGCGAACAGAAAAAAATAACAATAAACGAGAGGGGCTGGGAAGAAAAAGGAATGTGACAGCAGTGACCTTGCGTGGTTTGTCTGAACCAAGGGCAAGACAGTTATGAGAGGTGCCAGCACCAGGAGGAAGGCAAAAATTGCATCCATACATGCGATTTTTAAATTAATATTATTTCGCTGTTTTAAAGAAGAATTTTGGTTTCTGGTTTTACAGAAGAATGATGAGAATACCTTGGACAGCTAAGAGGAGCAATAAAAACTTTCTGAAAGAGGCCAAAACAAAGAGTGAGCTATTTCCAATATTCGAAAGAAACAACAATTTTTTGGCCATGCAATGAGAAGGGAACAGCTGGGATATATTGTAACAAATGTGGAAGTTGAGGAAAGAAGAGATAGAGGGAAGCAAAGAGAAAAAGGTACCAGACAGCTTAGGAGAATAGCTTGGCAGAAAGTCAACAACATAAATTATTTAAAAAAAACTGTCGAGATCGAAAGTTGTGGAGAGACATGATCACCTGCTCCAGCAGCCATGGTACTTGATGATGATGATCACTATTTTAAATTTTCTGTCTCAAAATTTCACACTAAGAATGTATCGGCGGTGTCAATCAATATGGAGATTATTTTAATGTCAGTAATTGTCCTCATATACATGGATCGCTAGGTAAGTTTTATATGTTCAAACACATCCATTCTGCCATAACATTATTGATGTAAAATGTAAAGAGTTCATCATCATTAGCATGTGCCACACCGGTTGCGTAGGCTATCATGTCCTTCCACGATCTTCTATCTACAGTGCATCGTATCAGTTCTGTTGTTGACTGTTTTCCATACCATGACACCAAGCTATCCAGTATTTTCTCTCTTTGTCTTTCGCGATCTCTCTTTCCTTTTATTTTGCCAGTTTTAACCAAGTATTCCAACTTTCCGCTTTTCTTCATGTGCCCGAAAAATGTTGATTGTTTCTTTCTGATGTTTTTAAGGAGTTCCTTTTTTGTGTTGGCTTCTTTGAGAATTTCTTCATTGGTCTTTTTAGCTGTGCAGGGAACTTTCAACATTCTTCTGAGAAATCCCATCTCTGTGTCCTCTAATCGTCTTTTCATTTGTTTGTCTACTGTCCATGATTCGCTTCCATAGGTCAGAATTATTTCTATATAGCACCAAGTTCAGTTAGTAAAAGTGCAGGTACTCTATTTTATACGTTCATATCCAGAACTTTGGCTGTGCTATTCTTACAGGGGTTCCTGTCATGTTTTAAGGTCTGATGGGAATACGGTGATGGTTTCAATAACGAACGGTGTATTTTATTGGTGATGTGGTCGATATTACGCCAGGCCGCGCTACTTTCCCAGAAAGTACATCAATAGTAACAATTTTCAAAGGTTGAGCGAATTCCTAAGCAGTCTCCGAATACACACTTTGCCTCATCTGTGAATCGAACCCGAACCTTTCCAGTCAGTAGCGAGTGCATATGAGCCACGTGAGCCCTCGTGTCATAGCTGGCACAAACGGACGTCCTTTTTTTCGTAGTTCGCCTCAATTTGTTGCTATGTGTCGCAGTTTATAGCGACGCCGTGATATATGCGTCTGTCTGTTCGATGATCCGAATTCGTGGCAGCACATTGTTTACCATGTTAGATCTACATAAACGGAAGTCTAAGAGCTACTCTCATAGAGGAACCGCTCGCAAGAATTATACTTCACATATCGAGCTTGATGCTGAGGGTCACGGGTCGGTTTTTTTATACGTGATGTGAATGTGACACTGCGTGAATTATTAAATACTCAACAATGTCAAATAGGAAATGGGATTTGGTAACTGGGGTTTAGTAACGTCAGTCTTGGTGTTAATTTTGAGGGGCAGAGGGCGTGGGGGACGGGCAGATCTTGGAAGTGTCAAATGTTTGCGTATGGGGATTTTGACTTGTAGGCAATGTCAGAGATGATTAGTGAGTCCCCGTGTTGGTGTATGTGTGTGTCTGTCTCTGCGTATCTGTCTCACTGTACAAGAGAGTGTGGGTTTGTGTAGTATGTACATGTAACGAACTATAATATAATGTATGCGTGTATGTACGCGCGTGCGTGTATGTATGTTTATGTATTCATGGTCGCGAGTGTTCAATTAATATATTGTGATGTATGTGTGTTTGTGTGTATGGTCACCAAACATCCGGATTTCACCGGACATGTCCTGGTTTCTTCTTCTTCTTCTGCCATCATGGCTCATTCAGACTAGGACTCCGGACCTTTTTATGAAGGCAGTTGCCTGTTTAAGTGATTCGGTTTGCTTCGTACAGTTTCTCTTCATGGGAGTTGGGTATGGGCCACATTGTCCTTCTCAGGCCTGTGTACTGGGGGCAATCCTGTAGAACATGTTTTAGTGTCATGTTATCCAGGGTACAGTGGCATTGGCTGGTAGTTCCTATTTTGAGTTTGGAGAACATGTGGTTTCTCATTCTGTTGTGGCCAGTGCGTAGTCCAAGTATGATGACTTGATCCCTCCTTTATAGTTGGAGGTATCCATCCCTCTCGTTATACAGTGGGTGTTCTTGTTTCATTTTTTCACGATACTGGCCTTTGATTATGGATTTGGCTTTCATCGCAGTTGACCTGATGGTTTTTTTGTGGTAATCTCCCTCCCTCCTTAGTTAGTTTTTCTGTGTATTCGTTTCTTTGTATATTACAGTGTGATAGTATCCACTGGATGCCAACTCTCTGGAAATTATTGCAGAATTGATCTAAGGTTGTTTTCAGGTTATCTAGATTGCCGTTCCTGGTTTTTTTTTTTTAAGAGTTGTTTGGACTGACAGTGTTTCGGTCTGTATCACCAATATCTTGTGTACGCTATTTTTGTGTTGAATAGCCAGCTTTGCAGCAACTTTGAGGGCTTCAGTCTCTGCTTTATAATTGTGTGAGATTTTCCCAGTAGCTATTGACTTGGTGATCTCTTCCTGGTTATTCAACCTCAAGAACACACCTTCTTTTCCATTTCTGTGGCGTTTGTAGCAGAGCCATCCGTGTATATGTGAGACCAGAAGTCCTGTAGGTGGTTATTGTCTTTGTTTTTTTTTTCTGCTATGTGCTTTCTCTTTGTTTGGGTGCCTTTTTCATGATTCCTGTTATGTCTTCCTTAAGTTCTGGTATTTTAGATTTTCCCTGGAGAGTTATACCGGGTGGGCATATTGGTTTTGTCATTTTTTGAGACAGTACTGGATTGCTAGTTGTCAATTCTTTGGAGATTGCCGTGAAGTTGGTCTTCTTTAGTCTTCTTTTTTCCGAAGCTGGTTAATATTTGGTGCATGGGGTGGTTAGGTAGCCTTTTGTATTTCTCTTATTGTTGCATTACTTTAGTTTTTCTTAAATCTACCAAAGTTTGTAGACCTGTTACCGTTTCTAGAGTCTCTATAGGTGTAGATTTCATAGCACCAGTGATGATACTGGCTGCCTGGTTTTGTGTTCTGTCAATTTTGCTAAGCTGTGATTTGAAAGCTGTAGCCCAGGCTGTGACGCCATACTCTAGGACTGGTCTTACTCTTCCTACGTATAGTCGTTTCAAGATATTGCTGTCTGCTCTCCAGTCCGTTCCTGCTAATTTCTTCATATATCTCTGTTCGCTTTTCTGACTCTTTTGTTTTTTGTCTTTCTGATTTATTCATGTCATTCTACGATCCAGGGTGACGCCAAGATATGTTGGCTCTGGTCAATAGGAAATGTGTGGTCTCTTATCTTCAAATTTGCAAAGTGTGTGTTTTTTTGACAACTGAAAATTGTGTATGTAGTTTTTTTTTTCATTAATGAGTAACACCCATGTGTTCGTCCATCTGTCACGTGTTCCGAGGACATCTTGCATTCTGGATGTTTTTAAGTGTTTGTCCTGCGTCCGAGCAGACATTTACTTTTTTTTTAAACATAAAGTATTGAGAATAAGTCTCCACGCTGTCATGTCTTGCTTTTTGAGATCAAATATCCTGCTTTTCTTTTTCAACATCTAGTAACCCTGCCTTTGTATGAAATGTAGCGCAGTGTAGATATATGCATGTGTTTATATTATATAGAAACAAGTCAAATGTGAGTTCTATTATTTTTGAAATATTGAAACAGCATATTGGAAAATTGATACGGAAATTTAAAACAGACGCTACAAAGTAAATAAAATAATTCCAGAGATGCAACTCATTGTAAAGAAGAAACATGCGACGATGGATACAAAAAGAACATTATGCAGGTTACTTTGTCTACCAACGTTTTGCTGTTATTGTCAGGTGTGGACGTTAACAGAAATTGAGAAAATAAAGATCACAACTACTGAGAAGAGGTGTCATTAAAAGAATATGTAATGTGACAAAAAGGCAGCTCCTAATAAACATCAGAAAGAAACAATCAACATTTTTCGGGCACATCATGAGAAGAGGAATGTTGGAATACTTGGTTAGAACTGGCAAAATACAGGGAAAGAGAGATCGCGGACGACAAAGAGAGAAAATACTTGATGGCTTGGTGTCATGGCAGCATCAGAACTGATACGATGCACTGTAGATAGAAGATTGTTGAATGACAGGATCGCCTACGCCAACCGGTATGGCACATGATGATGATGAATGTGACTATAAGGGACAATATAATAATAAATCTTCGTCTTCGTCTTCATTATTTCCTTATTTGTCTTTCAGCGTCGAGGGGAGATATAATGTGCGGTCTTTTGCTCTTCTGTTAGCCTCTGCTGCTGTTATGTTTCCTAGTGCTTCTAATATTCCGTCGATCTATCTTTTTCGTGGTCGACCCTTGAGTCTGGTGTTCTAGCCACGTTTATTGGGCGTTCGTTGTGTTGTGTTTTTATCACCCTGCCTTGTCACGTGGCCAAACCATTTTATCTGCTGTTTCTTTATATATTTTATGGCGAGGGTTATTCCAAGTTTTTTCCTCAGTTCTCCATTTCTGATCTTGTCTCTTAGACTGTTTCCTGTCATTTGTCTAACACATTTAAACTCAGTAGAGGTTATTTTTCTTATTGTTCTTGGATCTAGGGTCCAGATCTGGCATTGGTAGCACAACGTTGGGATGAAGATTATAATAATAGATCAAGTCAGGAAAAGAGAAACATCCGTTCTAAGCTTCATCGTGAAAGAACAATTTCATTGTTTTGGATACACTCCGTTATTGGCAAACAGCTTTCCACAGCAAGCAGTAACGATGCTATCAAATAGATAGAGCAAGGCATCCACACCATTCTTTCTAAGAGATGGGTCAGCGAAATGCCACAGAAAAATGGCACTGTCAGTAATACTTCACTTTCCCCTGGACGATAAAATACAAATGAGGATAGGGAAACAGATCATGCATGTTTGTGTTTGCGTGTACGCCTATTCTGTGTTTCTCACTTCTTTGTTTACGTCAAATGTTTCTTTGTTTTTAACGTCTCCTTGTTTTTATCTTACAATTTCTTCATTGATCTGCCCTCTAATCAGACGTTTATGTTGGTTAAATGCCTAATTTTTTTAACTTTCTCATTTGTGTATTTAATTATTATAATCCTAATTTGTAAAATTCGTTTTATTTTCCGTTTTTAAAGTTTTTTTTTGGTAATTTCTTCCACATTTTCTAGTATTTTATTCAATGTATCTAGTATTTTATTCAATGCATCTAGTATTTTATTCAATGCATGTAGTATTTTATTCAATGTATCTAGTATTTTATTCAATGTATCTAGTATTTTATTCAATGCATCTAGTATTTTATTCAATGCATCTAGTATTTTATTCAATGCATGTAGTATTTTATTCAATGCATCTAGTATTTTATTCAATGCATGTAGTATTTTATTCAATGCATCTAGTATTTTATTCAATTCAAGTTAATGTTAGTTTTTTTCTACAAGTTTTTTCTCCCTTAAATTTAATGTTTTAGTAATTTTTCATGGACTTTTCTTAGCCCTGGAAAAGATTAATGACATTGTCAATCATTGTTATTTCTATTATCGATCATCCCCTCCACTGTCCGTGAAACTTTGCCTGTTCCTGTTCTCTTCTGACGCCAGATTTTCCTCCGTTTTACGTTCTATTTCTACTTTTATATCAACCATTTGGTTCTAGAAATGCCACTGAAGGTATGTTGTAGGAAGTGACTTTTTCTTTCTTTCTTTCTTTCTTCTTTCTTTCTTTCTTTCTTCTTTCTTTCTTTCTTTCTTTCTTTCTTTCTTTCTTTCTTTCTTTTTGTTTTAAAAATAATAGCTTTGCTATCTTTTCCACGTCCATGTTTTTTTTTAATTTTTAAATTTTTTATATAATGACAAGCTATTCGGTTATTATCTTGTTCTGATCTCTTCGCGTCTTTTTTGATTGATTTTAAAATTGCGTCTTAAAATGGAAACATTGTCTACGACTGAGCCATCGTTTGCTTCACGCTGTACACTTTGGATGTGCTTTCCTTGGCAGGCCGCCATTTTGGCAGGTAATCCATGCTGCCATCCACTGCCTCGCGGCGTTCTATTGTTTATGTTGAAATAACAAGTTTTTTTTTTTTTTGATTGAATCCATAAATGGTTCAACAGAGTACATCTTTGAAGAATCATATTACGATATACATCCTCACTGGGGTCATAGCCGGGAGCTGGTTTCAAGGGTTTGTATTTGCAAATACTTCAATAGACCAGACTGTAGTCGACCTAATTACCAACTCTGTATAAGATTTAAACAGTTTACAAGTTATACACACAAATAACGGGAAACCCACCTGACAGCATTTGCGCCGAAGCATAGATTTTTATTTCTTGAGTGCTATTTAAAGCTGATAAAATTGCCATTATTTCTTTTATAAAAAAAATAAATAATTAATTTGTGTGTGTTAAGTGTCATGTTTATGAGCTCGCGCGAAGGTACTTGAAGTGTGTCCGAGTGCTTTATGTTTTATAATAGATTATATTTGTGCGCTTAGATGGACACAATAAATATAACAAATAAGCATAAAATGTATATGGGGCAGCTAAACTAATAGAAAGACAAGACAAATTGCAACGTTTCGGCAAAAACCTTCATCAGGTATAACAAAGTATACACCCGATGAAGGCTTTTGCCGAACGTTGTAGTTTGTCTTGTCTTTCTATTTGTTTAGCTGCTCTATAACCATTTTGGGAGCCGCGTTGTGTTCGATCCTGCTTCGAGCTGTCAATTGTTCTCTGTTGACTATTTGTGAATTTTTATTTCCGGTGTTGTAAACATGGCTCTTTTCCCTGAAATATTTTCGCATACAATTTTTAGGCTTGAAAATGTAAACTGCCTAATCCCGTCAAATTAGAACTTGTGTGTATAAACTTTGCTTGTGTGTATAAACCTTGCTTGTGTGTATAAACTTTGCTTGTGTGTATAAACTTTGCTTGTGTGTATAAACTTTGTTTCTAAATTAAACTTTTCAAAGTGTCAACCAAGTTTTAAAAAAAAATAGTGTACATAACTTGAAAATGCTGTGATTTAGAAAGTAAGGAAAAAGTAAAGAACACCATCGTGCACAGTGGCGTATGTTTTTACATATGATGAGAAAGTGTGGGTTGGGGGTGGGAGAGTATGTGTTGAGCATTACGCCACTGCCATCTTTTCCAGAAAACCAAATAATGAATAAACCTAGAAGCTGTCCATCGGAATTGAACCAGATGCCTTTTGCCCGAGTTGCCCAGTTAACTGCTATACTATGGCTCAGACATAATGTTTCCAAACCTTTGGATTTTAAGAGACAAGCGTAACTGTCATTGGAGATGAAGCCTTTGGCCTCTCATGTTCTCTCCTCGAATGTCTTTCTTTATCCGACTGTTGTATGTCGACTAGAGGGTGTGCTTCTGGTAATCAGCACTACAAGAGATCTTTCTGACTTGCTAGTCCATCCTTGACTAGAAACACATTACGAGTGTATCGAAGATGGCGATGGCAAAACGTAACGATGAAGAAGGATGTGTTGGTGGTTGAATTGTGGTAACCAAAGTAAAGCTGTGAGGTGTTTGCCCAATATGGCGACAGTAATGTGATTCGATAGAGATGAGGTTGAAAGGATAATGTGATGATGTGTATGTTGATGATGTAATGTTTTAGTGATGGGGACAAAATAGGTGATTTCTCTTTGAGGTTGCTGGTTTGGTAACCCTTCCTTCCTGCCTCCCTTTGTGATAGTTGTGGTGATAATTTCGTGATATAGCTGGTGATAATTGCGTAATATCATCATCATCATGTGCCATACCGGTAGGCGTGAGCGATCATGTCCTTCCACAATCTTCTATCTACAGTGCATCGTATCAGTTCTGTTGTTGACTGTTTTCCATGCCATGACACCAAGCTATCCAGTATTTTCTCTCTTTATCGCCCACGATCTCTCTTTCCTTTTTTTTTTTGCCAGTTGTAACCAAGTATTCCAACTTTCCTCTTCTCATGATGTGCCCGAAAAATGTTGATTGCTTCTTTCTGATGTCTTTTAAGAGTTCCCTTCTTGTGTTGGGCTCTTTGTATATATACGTGGTGATAATTGCGTGAAAAAATAGGGATATTTGCGTGATAAAGTGGTTATAGAAATAGTGGCAATTGCGTGATAGAGGTGGTGGTATGTGGGTGATAGAAGTGGTGATAATTGTGAGATAAAGTGGGGGTAAACATCTTGAAAATGAAAGTTTCAGAGGCAGAGGTAGGCAGTCGATTGAAGTGATTTAAAACAAATACTATTAAATAGAGCCAGTAGTAGGGTGTAAGGTACACTCCTATAAGGTACGGTGACAGCTTTACAAAAAAGAAACACAACACAATACTGACGTTTCGGTCTACACGTGACCTTCTTCAGAAAACAAAAACAACGCCGACAAACGGTGAGACACACATACCTATTACTACATCATGGGTGATTAAGTTAGGGAGAAGTGGATCGAGTTTTTTTTTGACAAGAGATGGGATGATGAGACGAGAGAAGGAGGTGTGTTACATCTCGATCCACTTCTCCCTAACCTAATCATCCATGATTTATAGTAATAGGTATCCGTGTCTCACCTTTTGTTGTCGTTGTTCCCGTTTTAGATGAAGGCCGCATGCAGGACGAAACGACAGTATTTTGTTGTGTTTCTTTTTCGTAAAACTGTCATAAAACCCATCAGAGACAGAGGAGATCAGCTAGCTTGTATTTACAGACGATCAGGCACTAATACATGAAACAATAGAAGACCTACAAGAACACTTAAACAAACTCAACATCTCAGGCACAAAATACAACATGAAAATCAACATCAACAAAACAGAAGTCATGAATGTCGCCAAAATAAACAGAACATCAACATAACTATGGAAGGCAGACAACTAAAACTAGTAGAGGAATTCAAATACCTAGGAAGTCTAATGACAAACGATAATTCCCAAACAGCAGAGATAGAATCAAGATGCATCAAGCTTGTCAAATCATCGGACATTTATCACCACTATTGTCCAACAAGGAAATAACTCTGGAGGCAAAACGAGCACTATACAATACAATCTTCATCCCAACGTTGTGCTACCAATGCCAGACCAGGACCCTAGATGCAAGAACAATAAGAAAAATAACCTCTACGGAGATGAATGTGTTAGACGAATGACAGGAAACAGTCTGAGAGATAAGATCAGAAATGAAGAACTAAGAAAAAAGCTAGGAATAGCCCCCGCCATAGAATATAAAGGAAACAACAGATAAAATGGTTTGGCCACGTGACAAGGCAGAAAGAACAAAACACAACACAGCGAGCCTTCAATAAACGTTGTGAGAACACCAGACCCAAAGGTCGACCACGTAAAAGATGGGTTGATGGAATATTAGAAGCACTAGGAACATAACAGCAGCAGAGGCGAACAGAAGAGCAAAAGACAGCAAATTATATCTCCCCTCGACGCTAAAAGGCAGATGAGGAAGGAAAGAAGAAGAAGAAGATAAAACCTTATGGGAGTGTAAGTTACACCCCACTACCGGCTCCAGTAAAGCGGATTCGAGGCCTTCATTATGTCAACGGTTACGACAGTAATTCGACAATTTCTTCTAATCATACACCATAATAAAGTGCACATATACAGCTGGAAATCCATTAACAAATTTACTTGTAACCAAAGTTAATCCTTTCGCCAGGGTCGGTTTTCTTTTAACCATGTACCACCTCCAGGCAACTGGAAACCTGAGCTATTTGTGTCCACGCGCCATCAAATTTTACTTAAGCCGCACTTACGTGTCTATTTATAAACTCCAGGAATTTCACCATCGATCACAATTTTTGTTTACGTCCAGAATGATTGGTATTTTTGGTTCCCTTTCGTCTGATGCAATTTAAACCTTTCTTTTTTCTTTCAGGACTGTCGACTTGTAACAGAATTATTTTTGTTTCTTTGTCGCTGTCATTTGATGTTTGTGCAGGTTTAATAAAGCAAAATGGCGTTTGCTGTTTACTTAGATCTCGTATCTCATGTTAAGTTTGTCTATGGATAGAAGTTGTCTGTTATGAATCTCAAGCGTATATCGTCTCTTATAAAACAAGACAAGAACATCATCATCTTCAATACCGGGCCTGCTTGTTGTGGGTTAGCATGTCTCACAACAACTTTAGATATCGACAGCTATTTATCATTTCTGTTGTTGACCTTCTGCCAAGCCATTCTCTTAAGCTGCCTGGTATCTTTTCTCTTTGCCTTCCTCTATCTCTTTGTCCCTCAATTTTCTGAGTTGTTACAATATATTCTAGCTGTTCCCTTCTCATTTCATGTCCAAAAAATAGATGATTGTTTCTTCCTAATATTGGAAATTAGCTCTTGTTTTCCTTTGACGATTTGCCTTGAGCTGGTTGTTTGTGAAACTATGGCTGTCTTGGTGTTTCCCATTCCTTACCTCTGGAATTCACATTCTATAGAAGCAACATATAACTATGTGTTGTTAATGTATCAGTAATGCCATGACGTATTTTTTTTTTTGTACGAATTTTTTGTTCTGCCTCATCAACAAATATGTAACAGTGAACAGCAAGAGTGGTTGATGCGAGTGGGCAGCTTCTTATTTAACTTCGAATGATAATAGTTATTCTAATCTTCATTCAGCCAGTCAACGCATTCCGGCCCATTTTAGGAGTAGAAACCACGAACATAGTACGTTTACTCATCGTTACTGAATGACCTGTTCCATATTTCCCTCCTGTCAAGCCATTGTCTTTAAGGGGGTTCCTTTCACACACAACCATACGCACATAAACGTACATATATACGATACACACATAACCATACATACATAAATATACGTGCACACCATACACACATAAACATACATACATAACATATACACATAACCATACATACACAAATGCATACGACCGTATATACTTCAACACGACTAACATTTTCCCCAAAGGGTGTAGACGAGTTCGAGTCTCGATGGCGTTGAAACACGTTTCTTTATTCTGTCGCGGTTGATATAAAACTGTGACTCGGAAGCATCTCTTGGAGACTGCTTTGGGCTTGCGATCTGTATTATTCGGACTGGGGCAGGGAGGTCTTAGATGTAAGAAGTCGACTTCTAGACAAGACTGGCCCCGGGTTTGAATCTCACCATAGGCGGTGGATAATACAAATAAATAAATAAAATCGGATCCGTGGCTTTACCCTCCACTAGTCTCTGGTTAGTAAGATCTGATGTTTAGTCCTCTCGAAAACAGTAAAAAAACAGGTCTCGTGTGCATTTTGCGCACGTTAAATAACCCTTAGGAGTTGGAAATTAAAAAGAACAGCCCAATAAAATAATCGCTGTCCGGGCAAAATTAATAGGAAAAAACTACGCGAAAAGTTTTAAACTCTCGACAGTAAAATTATTAGAGTACGTCTGAAGTCGGATAATATCTGCCTGCATGACGCGGGACATCAGAGCACGCGGCTGTCAATATGAAAAATAGCCAAATTCAGTCCCTCGGGACTTCGCTAGAGATTTAAAGTTGACTAACGCAAACAACAACAACATTCTCAAGACATATGAGAACTATTAGCACTTCCTGACATGGTTTAACATACCCTATAACTGTGCGACACACGCATACCACACCGCCCCCCCCCCATAACTATATGACACACGCACACCACCTCGTTCCCATAACTAAACGACACACGTACACCACTCCGCCCCTATAACTAAGCAACACAGGCACACCATTCCGCCCCCTATAACTAAGCAACACATGCACACCACCCCGTTCCCATAACTAAACGACACACGCACACCACCCCGTTCCCATAACTAAACGACACACGCACACCACCCCGTTCCCATAACTAAACGACACACGCACACCACCCCGTTCCCATAACTAAACGACACACGCACACCACCCCGTTCCCATAACTAAACGACACACGCACACCACCCCGTTCCATAACTAAACGACACACGCACACCACCCCGTTCCCATAATTAAACGACACACGCACACCACCCGTTCCCATAACTAAACGACACACGCACACACACCCGTTCCCATAACTAAACGACACACGCACACCACCCCGTTCCATAACTAAACGACACACGCACACCACCCCGTTCCCATAACTAAACGACACACGCACACCACCCCGCCCCCTATAGCTATGTGACACATGTACACCACCTCGCCCCCTATAGCTGTGCGTCACACGCACACTTACCCCGGCCCCTGTAACTAAGCGACACCCGCACACCACCCCGTTCCCATAACTAAACGACACACGCACACCACTCTGCCCCCTATAACTAAGCAACACACGCACACCACCCCGCCCCCTATAGCTATGTGACACATGTACACCACCTCGCCCCTATAGCTGTGCGTCACACGCACACTTACCCCGCCCCCTGTAACTAAGCGACACCCGCACACCACCCCGCCGCCTATAACTGTGCGACACACACACCACCCCACCCTCCAAAGCTATAACTGTGTGACACACACACACCCCACCCTCCCAAAGCTATAACTGTGCGACACACACACCCCACCCTCCCAAAGCTATAACTGTGCGACACACACACATCCCACCCTCCCAAAGCTATAACTGTGCGACACACACACACACCCCACCCTCCCAAAGCTATAAATCGAAGAAATACCTACAGCTGGTGATGATGCGTTCCACAAACGTTACGACCAAATTATAGTCGTGCTGAAGTTGCGAGTTTGCCATACACGATCAACCGGGACATGAGAACTACATCTACCAGGGTTCATATTCACAGGGTGTTTAGTCGATCGCCAGCCATCAACGGGTGCATAAGGTCAAACTGTGAATGCCACAGGAGCTTTCTCTGTGAGCGGCCAGATTTCAATCACGTCGTCCATGTCTCAAAGACTCTCTTGTATTGTCAGGGAAAATAATAGGACGCGATAACAATCACTAGTCTGCTGGATAAAATGATACATTGTCAATATTGGGAACGGAACGTGAGTTTTGAAATCACAATAATTTTCCTGATGGCATACATGATGTGTACTTTATATATTCCAGACAACGGTTGCATTTGGTAGAATATACATTAAGAAAGTCAGCTTTAAGCCAGGTCTTTTTATGGAATCAACAGCGGGGAAAGAAGTAAATTATCGGGACACATACGCGAGAGGTTTAACGTTGTTTGTTAAATGAACAGGGAAGACAGGTAGGTAATCTAGAAATGTTAGCATTTAAACATGATGAACTGAGCTTGCAAACAGAGAAAACAAGAACAGCTCGATAAGTGCAGCAATGAGGGAATAAAAGAATCAGAAAGAACCACACTTTGAGTATGGAATAGAAGTGATATGGTGTTAGTGCTAATATTTTTTTGCCACAAGCGTAAGCAGAAGAATTTTGTGAAGTTATGTGGGCAGCACTCCTCCAGGTCATGTTTATTTTTCTACAGAAATTTCTGGTCCATATTTAAGAGTAAGTAAAACAAGAATTAAGAGAAAACGGTGGTCATATTTTGGCCATGCGTTGAGAAGAGACAGTAAGAGAATCACAAAGCAAGGCCTCAAATGGGAACCAGAGGGTAAAAGAAAAAGAGGCTGATTAAGAGAAATACTAAAAAGAACACTGATACCAGAGGCAACAACAGCAGGCAGGAGTTAGCTCGCTGAGATCACCAGAATCGCGTAGAACAGAGTCGTATGGCGTAATACAATGCAAATCCTGTGCAAGTTCTGACACTTGATAGCAAAGATTGCCTGACATGGAGAGTATATCATTTCTGCCCTGTGTGCCGTCTTCGGCTCGAAAGGACTATCAATAGATAGATCGAAACCAATAAGTTATCGACCGGAACCGAATCTGACGTCTTGTCCTTAGAGAATTGTTTTGTTTTAACCTTAACTCTACTACTACGGCAACCTCAGAGGAGAAATGGCAAACAATGAACACAAGCTGGCGGTGGAGGCCGAGCAGGTTATGAGATTTAAGATATAATTAAGAATCAGTCAATATAAACTGCCAGTGGACTTAGCATGGGAGATAAGAGAGAGAGAGAGAGAGAGATAGAGACCAACCTTGAAGGCATCTGTGGAGAAAGAGTTAAACTGTGTAAACCAGACTAAGACTACCCAGTGAAGGGAAAGTGTTAAACTGTGTAAACCAGACTAAGACTACCCAGTGAAGGGAAAGTGTTAAACTGTGTAAACCAGACTAAGACTACCCAGTGAAGGGAAAGTGTTAAACTGTGTAAACCAGACTAAGACTACCTAGTGAAGGGAAAGAGTTTAAACTGTGTAAACCAGACTAAGACTACCTAGTGAAGGGAAAGAGTTAAACTGTGTAAACCAGACTAAGACTACCCAGTGAAGGGAAAGAGTTAAACTGTGTAAACCAGACTAAGACTACCTAGTGAAGGGAAAGAGTTAAACTGTGTAAACCAGACTAAGACTACCCAGTGAAGGGAAAGAGTTAAACTGTGTAAACCAGACTAAGACTACCTAGTGAAGGGAAAGAGTTAAACTGTGTAAACCAGACTAAGACTACCTAGTGAAGGGAAAGAGTTAAACTGTGTAAACCAGACTAAGACTACCTAGTGAAGGGAAAGAGTTAAACTGTGTAAACCAGACTAAGACTACCTAGTGAAGGGAAAGAGTTAAACTGTGTAAACCAGACTAAGACTACCTAGTGAAGGGAAAGAGTTAAACTGTGTAAACCAGACTAAGACTACCCAGTGAAGGGAAAGAGTTAAACTGTGTAAACCAGACTAAGACTACCCAGTGAAGGGAAAAAGTTAAACTGTGTAAACCAGACTAAGACTACCCAGTGAAGGGAAAAAGTTAAACTGTGTAAACCAGACTAAGACTACCCAGTGAAGGGAAAAAGTTAAACTGTGTAAACCAGACTAAGACTACCCAGTGAAGGGAAAAAGTTAAACTGTGTAAACCAGACTAAGACTACCCAGTGAAGGGAAAAAGTTAAACTGTGTAAATCAGACTACCCAGTGAAGGGAAAAAGTTAAACTGTGTAAATCAGACTAAGACTACCCAGTGAAGGGAAAAAGTTAAACTGTGTAAACCAGACTAAGACTGCCCAGTGAAGGGAAAAGTTAAACTGTGTAAACCAGACTAAGACTACCCAGTGAAGGGAAAGAGTTAAAGTGTGTAAACCAGACTAAGACTACCCAGTGAAGGGAAAAAGTTAAACTGTGTAAACCAGACTAAGACTACCTAGTGAAGGGAAAAGTTAAACTGTGTAAACCAGACTAAGACTACCCAGTGAAGGGAAAGAGTTAAACTGTGTAAACCAGCTCAGACTATCCAGTTAAAGGAAAGAGTTAAACTGTGTAAACAGACTCAGACTATCCAGTGAAGGATCACTACTTATCTGACTAAATCTAGAAGGGTGACTACTTAAAATGCTATATATAGAAGGGTGACTACTTAAAGTGCTATATATAGAAGGTGACTACTTAAAGTGCTATATATAGAAGGGTGACTACTTAAAGTGCTATATATAGAAGGGTGACTACTTAAAGTGCTATATATAGAAGGGTGACTACTTATGGTACAAAGCTAAGAAGGTTGACTATATGTCGTACTAAATGGAGAAGGATGACTATGGAGAAGTGTGGCCTTTTACTGTACTAAATGGAGAAGTGTGGCCTTTTACCGTACTAAATGGAGAAGTGTGGCCTTTTACTGTACTAAATGGAGAAGTGTGGCCTTTTACTGTACTAAATGGAGAAGTGTGGCCTTTTACTGTACTAAATGGAGAAGTGTGGCCTTTTACTGTACTAAATGGGGACGTGTGGCCTTTTACTGTACTAAATGGGGACGTGTGGCCTTTTACTGTACTAACTGGAGAAGTGTGGCCTTTTACTGTACTAAATGGGGACGTGTGGCCTTTTACTGTACTAAATAGGGACGTGTGGCCTTTTACTGTACTAAATGGGGACGTGTGGCCTTTTACTGTACTAAATGGGGATGTCTGTTTCCTCCCTTTGGTTTGTAAATTATTGACTTAAACAATCTACTGTTTCCTCCCTTTGGTTTGTAAATTGTTGACTTAAACAATCTACTGTTTCCTCCCTTTGGTTTGTAAATTGTTAACTTAGCAATCTACTGTTTCCTCCCTTTGGTTAGTAAATTGTTGACTTAGCAATCTACTGTTTCCTCGCTTTGGTTAGTAAATTGTTGACTTAGCAATCTACTGTTTCCTCCCTTTGGTTTGTAAATTGTTAACTTAGCAATCTACTGTTTCCTCCCTTTGGTTAGTAAATTGTTGACTTAGCAATCTACTGTTTCCTCCCTTTGGTTTGTAAATTGTTGACTTAAACAATCTACTGTTTCCTCCCTTTGGTTTGTAAATTGTTAACTTAGCAATCTACTGTTTCCTCCCTTTGGTTAGTAAATTGTTGACTTAGCAATCTACTGTTTCCTCGCTTTGGTTAGTAAATTGTTGACTTAGCAATCTACTGTTTCCTCCCTTTGGCTAGTAAATTGTTGACTTAGCAATCTACTGTTTCCTCGCTTTGGTTTGTAAATTGTTGACTTAGCAATCGACTGTTTCCTCCCTTTGGTGAGTAAATTGTTGACTTAGCAATCTACTGTTTCCTCGCTTTGGTTAGTAAATTGTTGACTTAGCAATCTACTGTTTCCTCGCTTTGGTTAGTAAATTGTTGACTTAGCAATCTACTGTTTCCTCCCTTTGGTTAGTAAATTGTTGACTTAGCAATCTACTATTTCCTCCCTTTGGTTAGTGAATTGTTGACTTAGCAATCTACTATTTCCTCCCTTTGGTTAGTAAATTGTTGACTTAGCAATCTACTGTTTCCTCCCTTTGGTTAGTAAATTGTTGACTTAGCAATCTACTGTTTCCTCGCTTTGGTTAGTAAATTGTTGACTCACTAATGACCTACTTCATCCGATATCATTTCAGGCCGCTGATCTATCGCCTCGTACGTTTCCCTCCATAATAATATCCATTTATTATGGATTGCTCCCACCTGGCTCACCCCTTTTGATTGGTAAATTGTTGACTGAGCCATTATATTGACTCCTCCCTTTGACCCGTATCCATAAAGGTCATCATGATCATCAGGTAACCTGCCTGCTGGCGTGGGTGATCATGTCTCTCTACAACTTTCAATCTAAACATTTGTTTACCAATTCTGTTGTTGACCTTCTGTCTGCCTAGCCATTCTCTTAAGCTGTCTGGTATCTTTTCTTTTTGCTTCCCTCTATCTCTTCGTCCCTCAATTTTCCCAGTTGTTACAATATATTCCAGCTGTTCCCTTCTCATTTCATGGCAAAAAAATGATATTTCTTCCTAATATTGGATATTAGCTCTTTGCTTTGGCCTCTTTCAGAACGTTTCATAATTTATGATGCATTATCCCCACCTGGTTTAGCCCTTTGGATCAGTAACTTGTTGACTGAGCCATTATATTGACTCATCTCTTTGGCCCGTATCCATCAAAGTATGAGGATATAAATTTGAAGCAAACCCTAAAAGAAAGAAGGTCCAATGGAAATAATTGCTTAAAATTGATAAGTGTAGCCTTCTACCATGCGAGAGCCACCATCTTCAACAACAACAGCATCAGTGAGAAGTTATAGATTAAAATGACGTTTGGAACGACCTTTGTTACTTTCACGACCTTGGTAAAGATTGCTCAGGTTTGCTGCACCGGAAATTCTAAACATTACTGATGTTTCACATTGGAAGTCGGGGAGGGAGAGAGAGAGAAAAAAAAAAGGGGGGGGTGTGCATTTGATTAGCTCATGATAACATTTTGGCTTCGTGGAATGCCAAATTGCAGATGCATTTTGCGCGCGAAAAACTCAATCGGACGAGTATTTGCTCAGCTATATCCGAGCCTCATTCGAGGGCTTCAGATTGTGGTTTGGACAGGCTGATGTGTATGCAAGGCGTGTCATATAAAGTGAGAAAGTGTGAGAGAGAGAGAGAAATAAAAACCAGAGGTCCGAATCCACTAAAAGCCAATGAAAAACTAATATATATAGTTAATTGATAAGAATGCCTCTAAGATTATAACTTGTATTTGTGTATAAATATGTCTTTTTGTTTCATATTTTAAGCATTAGTGGTCAATCAATGGTCAAAACGAATTAATGAAAAACATGTCTGCCTGCCAGCCTGTTTCTCCGATTAATTAATTCATTCATTCATTCATTCATTCTTTCTTTCATTGTCACTCAACTTGTATTTCTGTTTTTTTTTTTTTACCTCGGTAGTTTTGCCTCTCTTCTTTTTTCTCGTTCTCTTCTTCTCTCCCTACTTTTCCTACCATTTCACTCCAAAGACAGTTACCTTCCTGCACTGAAGCCCGCTCTGTGCTATCTAACTTGTTCTGCACTCACTTCAGTACAACAGTTCCGTGTTTGGCACGAGCGTACTCTAATCTTCTAGTTATAGGTCTTCCTCACACACACAGATGGCCGTGACATTTCTCATTTTGTGCAGACTTAGAGGTTCTCACACTGTTACATTTATGCACAGTCCATATCGTAGTGAACTAAGCTTGTGTAAGGACAGAGAATGCTCGTAGTTAAGTCTGGCAGGCAACTGAAAGGTCCAGGCACAGATTGAGGCACACACACACAAAGTCGAATAAATATTAAAAGGTTTACGAATTCCTTTGTATTGTCCTGTACTAGCTGGCGTAATCGATCATGTCTGTCTACAATATAATTTGTCCGTAGTTTTATATATCAATTATGTTGACTGAACCGTGATAGGTCAGTGGTTAGTGAACTGGACTACAAAGGACAAGAGGTTGGGTTCGATCCTGATCGACGGCTCCAGGTTCACCCATCCTTTAATGGGTACCCGATTTTTTTCTGGGAAAGTAAAGCGGTACGGACGTAATACCGACCACATTATCCAAAAAAACCACGTGCCGATGGTCTGTAAAACTTATGGTCGCTAGCACCATATTCCCTATACGCCACTTGGCGTGACGGGGGTCCTTTACTTACTTTAATATGTTGATGTCACTGTAGCTTTGAGGTAGGGTGCTTGCCTCTATCTCAGATGTAATCTGGTTCGAACCCCATTTGGAGCGATCGATTTTTTTTCTCTTTCTCGCTTCAGTTATTCTTAATGTTAAGGTAGATTAAATAAGTACCTAATCCTTTAGGAGACGGGCGACAAAAGATCTGTTCAAGGTGAGCACTTAAATTAACGAGCCGCGATAGCTCAGTGGTTAGTGAACTGGACTACAAAGGACAAGGGTAGGGTTCAATCCCAACCGACGGCTTCCTGGTTCACCCAGCCTTAAATGGGTACCGGATTTTTTTCTGGGAAAGTAAAGCGGCACGGGCGCAATACCGACCACATTACCCCAAAAATTATGTACCGAAGGTCTATAAAATGTATGGTCACTAACAACATATTCCCTATACGCCACCACTTGGCGTGACGGGGGTACTTTACCTTTTTTTTTATTTTTTTTTTTTATTTTTTTTTTTTTTAAAACTTAAATTAACATTTCTACCACCTTTCAAATTAATTAACGACTTTCTGAGATTACTCAAGTCAGAAGGGGGAATATGGAACATGGTAGGTGCTATGGAGTTCGTGCATTGTTGTGAGATCCTCCTGTTATCAGGAAAGAGACGGGAGTGCTATTTTACGTTATCTGGGTATAATGCTGATAGTCCTAACATAGAAACAAAAACACAATTTCATCTGCCATTTCATCAAGCTGTCTAGTATTGTTCCTCTTTCTTGTCTGTGTCTTATTTTCTTCCCAAATTTCCTGTTGTCACTGCATGTTAGTATTCTCTCTCTCTCTCTCTCTCTTCCCCCCCCCCTCCCCCAACCTGCTAAAACACGTACAAATAAGTGCTATTGTTTTTTACCTGATGTGTATACTAGGAGTTCTTCTGAGTGTTGGCCTCTTTAAATAAAACTCCGAATATTGTACTTGGAAACCTGATCTCCGGTGTCCTTCTTGTTATCCTACACATTGCCCAGTGGGAGAGCGGGTGGCCTAATCGATAACTGGTCAAGTTCCAAACCAGGAGAACGCGGGTTCCAATCCCGGTAGGATCATTTTTTTTTTCTCTGTGGGGGTTGAAATAAAAACTCAGACGCGAACACCTTCCAGCGACTGCACTGGAGAAGCGGCCTTTATTCTCCAGTTCCAATAAGTCTTCCTGACTGTTCCCAGTAACGTGAAAATGTGTGGAGAGATATTATTTTCTATTGCCAAGTTCTCAGTCAGGGCAACCCATTATGGCTGCTTCACACCAACACAAAGCCTCAATGAGAGATCAAGTTCTCAGTCAGGGCAACCCATTATGGCTGCTTCACACCAACACAAGGCCTCAATGAGGAATCTACACAAATCTGCTATCCTGATGTTTCTGATCCAATTTCTGAGGTTTTACTTGGGCAAAAGGTGGAAAATAAAGGCTGCATGCCTTTGATCATTGTGATATTACTCATTTTTCCCCATGCTGTGAGTCAGTCGCCACATAAGTACTCAGAGATTTAATTGAAATAACCAATTGTGGTGGGTGGACGACTCCTTTTTTCTACTCTGCCATGATATGAACCAGCGATAAACCCAATTTGGAGAACGACAAGCTAGCTACTCGACCACCCACCTGTTAGTTCGTAGACAATTTGCGCTTATCAAACAGCATGCGTATTCTAGCAAAGCCTGGAAGACTCGGATTACTGAAACACGCCTCACTATAGGCAGACCAAAATAAATAAGGGCTTGAATTTGTTCAATGTTTCACTCCTCATGGCTTTAAGATAAGCTTAACTCTTTCCGTACGCTTTTGACGTATCGTGCGCCATGCCGATTTCTGACATGTACATTTAGCCGCACAGTGCGTCACTCTCAATTTGATTAGTGTAAACTGTTATCAAACCATATTCTTCGTATGTGTCTTGTATCATCTTGGTATTGGTGAAATCTAATTCCTTGTTTAATTATCTAAAAATTTATGTATATAATATGTTAAGTATTAAATAAATATAAATTATATATATTATATAAATTAAAACATGTAGATGAATATTTTATAGCGTGGAACGAATTCAAAACAAACGAGGAAATTAGAGAAATCTCCAATCAGCCTCTAATATCTTTAGTAATAAAGAAAAGACGATGGTCATGTGGATGTTGGACATGTGATGAGAAGAGATAATAACCGAATAGCAAAGCAAGCCCTCATATGGGAAACAACAGGTAAGCGAGGAAAGAGGAAGACCCAGAGAGACACTGAGAAGAACATAGAAAGAGGTAATCGGTAATGTTAGTGTCTTGGTGGCTAAATGGTTAGTGCGTTCGCTTCCTGATCAGAATAGCCTGGTTTCAATTCCAAGAAGTTACGAGAGTTTTATTTGCGAACCGACAAGGCTCCGGGTTCACCAACATTTAAAAAAAGGTATCATTTATTTTATGAGAAGTAAAGGCGACATGGTGTGATGCTGGACCACATCATCTAAAAAATGTGACTTTAGTCGTGGAAAAAAATATCGCCACTGACATTAATTGCTTATACTTCTAACAACACGGCGTTGAGAGAATCTTTACTCGACTCTACTCCGACCCTACCCAACCCCGGCCTATTCCACTCCAACTCCTACTCTCACTCCACTCCACTTTACTTTACTTTACTTTACTTTACTTTACTTTACTTTACTTTACTTTACTTTACTTTACTTTACTTTACTTTACTTTTACTTTACCTTTTACTTTACCTTTTACTTTACCCTTTACTTTACCTTTTACTTTACTTTACTTTACTTTACTTTACTTTACTTTACTTTACTTTACTTTACTTTACTTTACTTTACTTTACTTTACTTTACTTTACGGGTCTGGGAATGGGTAGTCTAGAATTACGACGGCGACCTCAGGACAGGAAGCACCTGCTTTCAAAGCCCACCAGACACGGTGGTGATTTATCAAAAATATGAAACATTAATCCGTGGTTTCTTTATGAAGTTCCCCTCCCCTGATCTCTTGGGTTGTGAGATCCGATGTCTCGGATAGCGGCAAAAAACTGAAAATCCCGTGTGCACTCGCGCACGTTAAAGACTTAGATTCGAAAAGAGTTGGCCATAAACAGGGCCGCTGCCTGGGCACAACTCTTAGCAAAAGCTTATCCTTGCCATGAATCGCAAGCAGTGCTACAAGTTCGTGAACGGGCCAGAATTCTCCAGGATTTTCTCGAGATTCTTGAGGGGGATATCGGAGCACCTATGGGTTAGTCCGGTGTGCAATAATGATGATCAAAACAGCAAACAAACAAGCAACAAACTTTACTCTGCTTTGCTTTCTTTTCATCATCATCATCATCAAGTAGCATGTTTGCTGGCGTTGGTAATCATGTCTTTCCACAACTTTCGATCTCGACAGTTATTTATCATTTCCGTTGTTGACCTTCTGCCATGCTATTCTCTTAAGCTGTCTGGTAGTTTTTCTCTTTGCTTCCCTCTATCTCTTCGTCCCTAAATTTTTCCAGTTGTCACAATATATTACAGGTGTTCCCTTCTCATTGCATTTCCAGAAAATGATGATTGTTTCTTCGTAATATTGGCTATTAGCTCTCTTTTTGCTTTGGCATCTTTCAGAACGTTTTCATTACTCTTCTTAGCTATCCATGGTATTTGCAACACTCTTTTGTAAAACCACATTTCTACAACCTCAAGTGATTTTCTTGTCTGTTGTCCTATTGTCCATGATTCACATCCATATATTAAGACTGGCTCTACATAACATTTAAGAACTTTTTTTCTAGTTTCTATTGCCAAAAATGGATTGCACAGTATCTTCCTCATTTTATGGAAAACTATTTTTGCCTAAGCCATTCTTCATCTCACCTCTGTTGTACATCTACCGTCTGAGGTTAAGAATGTTCGCAAATATTTCAATTCATTTACCTGTTTTAATTTTATTCCACTTGTCTTTATTGTCCATTGCAGTGATGTCTTTTTCTTTGTTGTTATAGTCCGTTCAGATTCGTTTGCCGAGATGTTATGATTTATAATTCAAAAAGTTCTTGATGATTTCACATGATTTTTGGCATACGGAGTTAAAATGTCCATGTCACGAGAACATATGTGTTACTCGATGTCTAGCTATAACGGTTTTCTTAAAGCGGCGAATTCCTTTGATCTTTGCCCATGTAACTATTATTTTGACCCTAATCAAAATGTTTTACAGTAATCTAGTGCAACGATGACCCATAGGCGTGTCCATAAAATTTTACTTGGTGGCAAGTATACAAATTTTAAATTATATATAGAACTTTTGTTCGTAGAGTCAATTTGATATAGTTCCATGCTCTTGGTGTGAGTTTCCCAAATGTTGTCGCTGCCTTTCAAATGCGTACATTTAGTTCCTCATCTAAGGAAAGTGTGGCTGTAATAGTGGATCCAAGATAGCTGAACTTCTGTACTGACTCAAGCAGGCTTCCATTCAAAGTAATGGTTGTTGGTTTGCTTATAACATATTTTTTATTGCTTGGGTGGTCTTGAACAATAAACTGTTTAACAAATCAACTAGAAAATTTTGCAAATCAAACTATTTATCTGTAGACTTAATCAGAGTAATGATCATTCAGAATCAGACGAGTCAAATAGGTCGATTACTGCTTTCGGCTGAACAAACAACAAACCATCCTTTTTCCAATATTCCTCTTCTTGTCGTAACACATGATCCTCACATTTTACCCAGTAGTCTTTATTTATATTTGATAGAGCCTGATTTGTAAGTGTCTCAACATCGCATAATTTGAAAGTTTTATTTGTATATGCTACGTGTCCTTTAACTTTTGCCAAACTAGTTCTATAGGATTTAAGTGTGCATGATATTGAGGTAGTCTCAAACATCTATGGCCATGTTCTTGAATTAACTTGTCTATTTTAAATATCTTTGTACGTTGTGTCTGTTTACAAGGCTAAGCAATTCGGGTTTCAAGTAGCTGTCGTTAACTTGTATGTGTTCTTTTATGAGCCACGTTTTGATTGCATCTTTTGTACTTGATGATGTTGGGATTCTATCTTCTACGTTAACTACGTTATGGTATGAAGCATTGTCCATTATCAGACAAGAAGGTCGATCTAATATTGGAAGGATACTTTTCTCGATCCAGTCTTTAAATATGTGCCCATTCATTTCGGAGTGGTAGTCTCTATTGTCTATGGATTTTGAAATGAAAACGAGATGAGCATTCTGCAACAACCCATTATGTCTGCTACCTGCATGTGCAACTATCAAACGTTGCCCTTTACTGCTTGGTACTGATCTTTTAATACTTCCATCTGCTAACTGCCATTCCTTTTCATTTGTATGATGAGCGTTGATCCAAGTTTCATCTAAATAAACAATATCATAATCATTTTCGCGCATTTCCTTCACTTCACGTAAATACTTGCTTCTAAGAGCTACTAGATGTGGCTTCTCACAAATAATGTTTTTTCCACCGGAATACTTTCTAAAGGTGAAGCCTGCACTTCTTAATATTTTCCATAATGAAGTTTTTGATATTTCAATGTCGTTGTTAGTTTTCAGCCAAAGCTTCAACTTTCTAAGTGTCACTTCTTCGTTTATATCAAACATTCGACAGATTTCTCTTTTTACTAGGTCCTTATCAAAACTGTCTAACGTTTCTTTCCTTCCTTGCTTTCTTGCATTTGTTGGCAATAAATATCCGCTTCCTTTAACTATTCGATCAAATGAACGTTTACACAACCTAAAATATGCATTGTTCTCTTCTCAGGGTTTGATAAAGAACAATAAAGATGTCCCTTTTTACGCTCCCTGCAGAAGTATTGATAAGTCTTTATAGCAATGTTATGCTCAGTAAAATATTTTGCCTTTATATTCATTCTCACATAGACTTGCAGAAGATAATATGGATAGTGCCGCCTCCTTTCTGTAAATATTGAGATTTGCCTCTGAATTATGACTCGAACTCGAGTCTACGGCCGTGATTTTGACGTCACATAATTTCCGGTTTCGGCTAAAATGTCATTTTGTGCTAAACGGGAAATTTCATATGTAACATTTCTTTATAAAAATTTATAGTGGAAACATAACTATTTTAGGACGGTGCGCATTCAGCCGTGAAGGTCATGCCTATATGTTAAAGAATCAGCTGTGAGATGTAAGCATCTACATAATCCCGCCGGTGTTTATAATATCGATTAACTTTTTTTAATATAGGTTAAATAAGGCATCTTTGAAACTGGATCACATTTCTTTGATAAAAAATATTTTTATAGCGACATTAGTATTCTGACCTAACTTCAAAAGATCAATGCAAATGAACAATAAGTTTTTGAAAAAAATAAATTAATGTCTAGGCAAACGAATCTGAACGGACTATACCAGTCTTTTTGCCATTAAGGCTGAGTCCTTTATTTTTGCTTTCTTTCACTATAATGTCTACCATTTCTTGTAACTCATTATCAGTCTTAGCGATTAAGACTGTATCATCAGCACACCTTAGATTATTTTTGTTACTTTACTTTACTTTACACTAGAGTGTCAAGAAACTAAATGGCCGAAACACTTGCTAGACGGGGGTCAACTTCTGATGGTCAGATTGCCTCCTGTTGGAAAGCTATGTATAAAGAATTCTTCCTTTTACCTATTATACATTGTACACTTTAACTTTTAGATGTCTGAGATTTCTTGATGGGGCGAAGGCTTTTTATAAATATTTCCATACACTCTTTGTTTCAGTTGTAGCCAGGTTTTCTTTTCTTTTCTTTTTTTTTTTTTTTTTTTTTGTTTAAATTTAACTTTAATTCGATATTTTAAACTTGTTTTTTTTTTGGTAATTAACTTTATTTTTTTATTTGTGCTTTGCGATGAGCTTTTTTGATGTACATTTAAAATATAATTTTATTAGATGAAATATATTTTAATAGAAATATTTTATTGCGATGTACATTGCATGTCACTTGAAAATGTAATCTTTCAAAATTAAGTTTCTTTCCAATACAGTTTTTAAAAACGCAGTTTTTCTTGGTGACAGTTTAATAATGTTGGTTTTTATAAAGTGTCTTAATGTGATAAAATTGAATGTTGAAAAGCTTGATAAAGTTTGTACAATAATGTATATGTTGAGGATTCTTTACAACGCCGTGTGATGGCTTCTTACAATGACATTTTTTAAGTAATGCTCTAGGTTAAACTGTTTTACAAATTAAAATGTAATATTGCTGAGCTAGGGGAGCCGCGATAGCTCAGTGGTTAGTGAACTAGACTACACAGGACAAGAGGCAGGGTTCGATCCCAACCGACGGCTGCCGGTTCACCCAGCCTTTAATCTATCTATCTATCTATTGTCCTTTCGAGCCGAAGACGGCACATAGGGCAGAACCATAATCTCAAAACAGAAACCTTGCGTGCCAAAATGGCACATATTGCAGAGATCACTGCTCTAAAATCTATGGCGCTGTTTCCATAATACTTTTTACAATGACAGCTTGTCAAGCCATCGATCAACCTCCTTAGTCGCCTCTTACGACTTGCCTGGAAGATAGCCTTTAATGGGTACCGGATTTTTTTTCTGGGAAAGTAAAGCGGCACAGGCGTAATACCGACCACATTACCTCAAAAATCATGTGCCGAAGGTCTGTAAAAATTATGGTCCCTAACACCATATTTCCCATACACCACTTGGTGTGACGAGGGTACTTTACTTTTTTTTTTTTACTTGCTGAGCTAGGCTAGATCGAATATCCAATGTGAACATCAGAGAAAGAGATCTGCATTAACCGTGCTTCGAAGAACGTCTTGTTGAAACAACAAATGAAATCGTTCGGACTCTTAGTAAGAATGGAGCCAGACCAAACAACATCATACGCTTTCTGCTTCATCAGCTCACGGCAGAGCGAAACGGAGGCCAAGGAAGAGATGGATAGACGAAATGAAAGAGATGTGCAATGATCAGAACATTTCCACCCTAACAACGCCCAGACACGCCGAAGAAACGGACACTGCATCTAAAATGGAAGTGACTAAAGGAGCAAAGTAACACAACATCTACAGACGCTATTATAAGTCTACCCTTTCACGTGCGATGTTTCAAGGCAACATCAGGTGGGTACTAGAAGAAGGAGGACCTCGGTAGTCTAGTTGGGAATGAAGTTTTTCTGATGAATAAATATTGATTAATAACGTTTTTTTCGTTGACATTTGTTCCAAAGTCATTTTATGGAGATTTCAAGATAAATTTGATCATTGTGTATTACTCATTCTTCCCCCCATGCTGTGATGTTCAGATATCAAAGGAAAGAAACGTGTTATTGTCTGCTTGTTTGTTTGATTGTCTGCTTGTTTGTTTTATTGTCTGCTTGTTTGTTTTATTGTCTGCTTGTTTGTTTTATTGTCTGCTTATTTGTTTTATTGTCTGCTTGTTTGTTTGATTGTCTGCTTGTTTGTTTGATTGTCAGCTTGTTTGTTTTATTGTCTGCTTGTTTGTTTGATTGTCTGCTTGTTTGTTTTATTGTCTGCTAGATTGTTTTATTGTTTGCTTGTTTGTTTTATTGTCTGCTTGTTTGTTTTATTGTTTTATTGTTTGCTTGTTTGTTTTATTGTCTGCTTGTTTGTTTTATTGTTTGCGTGTTTGTTTTATTGTCTGCTTGTTTGTTTTATTGTCTGCTAGATTGTTTTATTGTTTGCTTGTTTGTTTTATTGTCTGCTTGTTTGTTTTATTGTTTGCTTGTTTGTTTTATTGTCTGCTTGTTTGTTTTATTGTTCGCGTGTTTGTTTTATTGTCTGCTTGTTTGTTTTATTGTCTGCTTGTTTGTTTTATTGTCTACTTGTTTGTTTTATTGTCTGCTTGTTTGTTTTATTGTTTGCTTGTTTGTTTTATTGTTTGCTTGTTTGTTTTATTGTTTGCTTGTTTGTTTTATTGTCTACTTGTTTGTTTTATTGTCTGCTTGTTTCTTTTATTGTTTGCTTGTTTGTTTTATTGTCTACTTGTTTGTTTTATTGTTTGCGTGTTTGTTTTATTGTTTGCTTGTTTGTTTTATTGTTTACTTGTTTGTTTTATTGTTTACTTGTTTGTTTTGTCTACTTGTTTGTTTTATTGGTTGCTTGTTTGTTTTATTGTCTGCTTGTTTGTTTTATTGTCTGCTTGTTTGTTTTATTGTCTGCTTCTTTTTTATTGTTTACTTGTTTGTTTTATTGTCTGCTTGTTTGTTTTATTGTCTGCTTGTTTGTTTTATTGTCTGCTTGTTTGTTTTATTGTCTACTTGTTTGTTTTATTGTCTGCTTGTTTGTTTTATTGTCTGCTTGTTTGTTTTATTGTCTGCTTGTTTGTTTTATTGTCTGCTTGTTTTGTTTTATTGTCTGCTTGTTTGTTTTATTGTCTGCTTGTTTGCTTTATTGTTTGCTTGTTTGTTTTTTTGTCTGCTTGTTTGTGTTATTGTTTGCTTGTTTGTTTGATTGTCTACTTGTTTGTTTTATTGTCTGCTTGTTTGTTTTATTGTCTACTTGTTTGTTTTATTGTCTGCTTGTTTGTTTTATTGTCTGCTTGTTTGTTTTATTGTCTGCTTGTTTGTTTTATTGTCTGCTTGTTTTGTTTATTGTCTGCTTGTTTGTTTTATTGTCTGCTTGTTTGTTTTTTGTCTGCTTGTTTGTGTTATTGTTTGCTTGTTTGTTTTATTGTCTGCTTGTTTGTTTTATTGTCTGCTTGTTTGTTGTTAGGATCATCATCATCACTGTACAGCGGACGAATCCATAGTTTCAAATATCACCCACGGAAATCTTCAGAATTCCCAGAAAATCCTGGCCCACGTGTACGAACTCCGTAACACGGTGTGTGATCCACGGTGTGGGTAGGTTTCTGATTAGAATTTTGCCCGGGCAGCGGCTGTATTTGTGGACCTTTCCCTTTCGATCTTATCTGCCATGGGTTATTTAACGTTCGCTTGTGCATAAGAGATCTTCTGTTTCCGATTATGTATCGTAAGAATTGATGTGAGAGAAAGACTAATGGATAGTTTGATTTTGTGAAATGTTGGACGGTGTATACTCCATTATTATTGAGTATCTCCTTAAGTTGTTCGTTTCTCTAGTTATGGATTCCTGGAAGTCTCAGAATATCTGTAGCAGCTTTATAGTGTATCTATTCTTTACTGAGAAAATCACTGGAGGCTGTAGAAATGTGATTTTACAGAAGAATGTTGGGAGCATCATGGACAGTTAAGAAGAGTAATTACAACGTTCTGAAAGAGGTCAAAACAAAACGAGAGCTAATTTCCAATATTAGGAAGAAACAATCATTATTTTTTGGCCATGCGATGAGACGGGAACAGCTGGAATATACTGTGACAGCTGGAAAAATTGAGGGACGAAGAGAGAGATGGAAGCAAAGAGAAAAGATATCGGACAGCTTAAGAGAATGGCTTGGTAGAAGGTCAACAACAGAAATTATAAATAACTGTCGATATCGAAAGTTGTGGAGAGATATGATCACCTACGCAGCAGGCATGGTACTTGATGATGATACACCATTTTTATTTGTCTACAATTTTAAACACCATATACAACATTTTAATTTCTCTCAAATTTTGAACTCTTTGCACATTTTCATTGCTCTACTGTTTTGAACTTCCTGGACAACATTTTGATCTTTCTGAAATATCCAAAACTGAACCCGGATCATTTCTGTCATAGGGCCAGCATCGTATTTCTAGACTTCCCAGGCCCGCCAACATCGTATTTCTAGACTACCCAGGCCCGCCAACATCGTATTTCTAGATTACCCAGGCCCGTCAACATCGTATTTCTAGACTACCCAGGCCCGTCAACATCGTATTTCTAGACTACCCAGGCCCGCCAACATCGTATTTCTAGACTACCCAGGCCCGTCAACATCGTATTTCTAGACTACCCAGGCCCGCCAGCATCGTATTTCTAGACTACCCAGGCCCGTCAACATCGTATTTCTAGACTACCCAGGCCCGCCAACATCGTATTTCTAGACTACCCAGGCCCGTCAACATCGTATTTCTAGACTACCCAGGCCCGCCAGCATCGTATTCTAGACTACCCAGGCCCGCCAACATCGTATTTCTAGACTACCCAGGCCCGCCAACATCGTATTTCTAGACTACCCAGGCCCGCCAACATCGTATTTCTAGACTACCCAGGCCCGCCAACATCGTATTTCTAGACTATCCAGACCCATTTCTCTCTCTCTCTCTCTCTCTCTCTCTCTCTCTCTTCCACCCAACTCCATCTTCATTGTCCACCCTTTAAAAAAAAACCGTTAAATGGGTGTAGACACGTTGTGTTGTAGTTTTACAACCAGTTGTGATATTTTTTTTTTACCTTTCACATCAACACGTTCGACATGTATTATCTGTGGTTTGAAAAGTTTGACAAATTCAGTTCTTTATATCGTCTTGCTGAAGTGATTGTTTCAAAAAGTCTTCACAAATTACAAAACAGACGAAGTACAAAGTAATACACTAAAGTAAAGGTAAGTAAAGGTAAAGTACGAGACTTGAATCAGCGTCTTAGCACGCGAGTTTTCACTCATATATGCTCGACCGCCTATCCAGAAGTGTTCGGAGACTTCCGGATAGTGCCGTTTCAAGCATCAAAAATAACGATGCATAGCGGCAGTCCACACCTTCACAGAGTACTAACCTGGTACCCATTTCTGCCAGCGGCTGGGTCGACCGCGAGGGTATTTTTTTTAGTTCAAACCACGATTTCAATTCACACTGCTTCCCGCGGGAATCGAATACGGGTTGTCCGAACGTCGGTAACCCAGTCTGGTGAGATTGCCAACTAGGCTACCGAGACCCCGGTACAAGCAACAAAGAGGTGTGGACATGTGACATGAAGGAGTTATGCATGAACGCAACTGGCTGGGAAGTACATGTCAAATACAGATTCAGCCTAAGGCAAGTTGTAGACACCGGAACTGGTGAACTAACAAATTTGAAAACACATGTTGCTGTACACGCACTACAGTATACAGTAGTGACTAACAAGGTCCACAAACCGGAACTAAATCCATTGTCTTCTCAACACCCACAGGGTTGCCATCTCTGTATCAACTTCTTCTTTACTTGTTTCACGTAAAAAGAAAAACTAATTGTGCCATATTAAGCTACAAGCCGTTTGTGAAGTAATAGTCGGACACGCTAAAACAACTAGCCCTGGAGCTTTAGCAGAGGTTTTCACGAGTGTCTATCGATTGTCCAGAATGAAATTTGATTTGCTAATTGAATAGCCCGTAGTAATCGAATCTGTTTGCTCAAGTAGCATTTAGATGAGGTTAAACCATAAGCGCTCAGCAATCGTAACGGATTAACAAAATAAACAAACACGCAACGGCAGAGAATTATATTTCTCAAGTTAAGAAACAAAGAAAAAAGCAATCAATATCTTCTTTATTATAGACCTGCTATTATTTAATACTTTATTGATATTTTAAACTCAATAATGACATTATCATCATCATTGAGTGCCGTCTCAGCATTGAAGTTTGGCTGCCATGGAGCCCATTCCGCCAGGTCGCTTGCTTTGATGGTGCAAGTTGTCATAGGCTGACTTGTCCATCTTTTGATGTTACTCGTCCACGTTAGTCTTGATCTCTCTCTGTCTCTTGCTTTGATGGTGCAAGTTGTCATAGGCTGACTTGTTCATCTTTCGATGTTACTCATCCATGTTAGTCTTGATCTACCTCTGCCTCTTTTACCTTGTATTTTCACTTCCAAGATTATTTTTAGTAGGATGTTGTGTCTTTTAACATGCCCCAAAAATATCTTTTGTCTTGTTTGAATTGTATTTAGTAGTTCCCTTTTCATTTTTAGTTGTTTGTGAGTTCTTCGTTTCTTTCCATCCTATTATATCTATTCTTCTATGTATCCACATTTCAAAGGCTTCAAATTTCTGTTTTGTTTTCTTGGCTAATGTCCATGTTTCTGCACCTTACATGAATGTTGAGAAGATATAACATTTTGCTATTCTTAGTTTTAACCTTGGTGTTGTTAGTTTTTGATGTTAGTCTATTTTTCATGGCATTAAAATTATTTGTTTACCATTTACCCTCTGTGTTTCTCACTACCTTTACACTTTCGCATGTAGCCTTGTGTAAGGGGGCCGGGGGGGGGGGGGGGGGGCCTCAGTGGCCTAAACCAGTTCTTCGTGTTTCTCAACCTTTTCCTACCGTGGCCCGCTTCCGACCTTGTATTATTTTTCGTGCCCCCCTCCCCCCTTTCATGAAAAACTTAACTATTTATTTTCAAACGTTCTTTTTTAATGCAACTAGACCGTGTTATATATATAGTTACATAGAAATGTATGCTTAAAATTAGAAGGTTGTAATAACAATAGTTTCACCTGGAAAATCAAGGATTCCCCTAAATGTCATTGCATGGTTTTCCTTATTTGGGTATACATTTTGATATTGTGTAAACAGCAATTGAACTTTTGTAATTTAAATTTGTCGATTTCTGAACGAATATTTAATAAATTTTGTCACTGTATGACGAGCTCCCATATTTATAGTCAGGCACACACAAAAAATCTAGTTGTTTGTCCTTTGTGTCTTTTTGTGTCGTTTTCATAGCTTTCGGTAGCACTTACATGGCCGCATACTTTCATTAGGGGGCCTCGGTAGCCTAGTTGGAAAACCACCCGAACTGGGCTACCGACAACTCGTGTTCGATTCCTGCTGGAAGCAGTGTGAATTGTACTCGTAGTTGTAAAAAATAGATACCCTCGCGATCGACCCAGCCGCTGGCAAAAATGGGTACCAGGGCAGTACTCTGGGAAGGTGAGGAATGCCACCTCGCATCGTGAGTTTCGATGCTTGAAGCGACACTATCCATAACACTTGTGGATAGGCGGCCGAGCACTTATGGGTGAAAACTGGCGTGCTAAGACGCCGGATTCAAGTCTCATACTTTACCTTGACCTTTATACTTTACCTTGACCTTTATACTTTACCTTGACCTTTATACTTTACCTTGACCTTTATACTTTACCTTGACCTTTATACTTTACCTTGACCTTCATACTTTAATTAGACAGTGTTATATCGCAAATTAAGCGAATGGATTGTGTATGGTCTTGCAGTGACGAGATAAATTCGTGGCCAATATACTGACTGAGTAACTTCGACATTTCTTCTTTGTCGAGATATACTCAGCCATGATGTACTCTGTAAATTTGTTACCATATATTTGTGCATATGCTCATGTGTCACGGGTTGTGTCGATCACAATAGATTTTTACAACGCTAAGAAAGTAAACACAGCATCCGAGTAGGGCAGAGGAAAGCTTCGTGTTTTAATACTTTGGCTTGGCTAACTTATAAGTCTATTTTGTAATCCTTTGACGGTCGTCAACACACCTTGCATAAGACTAAAGAGAGGAGGGCGGCTACGATAGACAGTGGTCAGGTGGGACACGGGGGTGGGAAGAGAGAGGTAGGGAAGGAAAATTAATGTTGTCGCAGACATCACAGGCGATCCGGTCATTGAGGATGATCACCTTTGATTCCACCAAACACTTGTGATGTGTTCTTCTCCTAGATGCTGATGTGTTCTTCTCCTAGAAGCTGATGTGTTCTTCTCCTATATGCTGATGTGTTCTTCTCCTATATGCTGATGTGTTCTTCTCCTAGAAGCTGACGTGTTCTTCTCCTAGATGCTGATGTGTTCTTCTCCTATATGCTGATGTGTTCTTCTCCTAGATGCTGATGTGATCTTCTCCTAGAGGCTGATGTGATCTTCTTCTAGAAGCTGATGTGTTCTTCTCCTATATGCTGATGTGATCTTCTCCTATATGCTGATGTGATCTTCTCCTAGAAGCTGATGTGTTCTTCTCCTATATGCTGATGTGTTCTTCTCCTATATGCTGATGTGTTCTTCTCCTAGAAGCTGACGTGTTCTTCTCCTAGAAGCTGACGTGTTCTTCTCCTAGAAGCTGATGTGTTCTTCTCCTATATGCTGATGTGATCTTCTCCTAGAAGCTGATGTGATCTTCTCCTATATGCTGATGTGATCTTCTCCTAGATGCTGATGTGATCTTCTCCTAGATGTTGATGTGATCTTCTCCTAGATGCTGATGTGTTCTTCTCCTAGATGTTGATGTGATCTTCTCCTAGATGCTGATGTGATCTTCTCCTAGATGCTGATGTGTTCTTCTCCTAGATGCTGATGTGTTCTTCTCCTAGATGCTGATGTGATCTTCTCCTAGATGCTGATGTGATATTCTCCTAGATGCTGATGTGATCTTCTCCTAGATGCTGATGTGTTCTTCTCCTAGATGCTGATGTGTTCTTCTCCTAGATGCTGATGTGATCTTCTCCTAGATGCTGATGTGATCTTCTCCTAGATGCTGATGTGATCTTCTCCTAGATGCTGATGTGATCTTCTCCTAGATGCTGATGTGGTCTTCTCCTAGAAGCTGATGTGATCTTCTCCTAGATGCTGATGTGATCTTCTCCTAGATGCTGATGTGATCTTCTCCTAGATGCTGATGTGATCTTCTCCTAGATGCTGATGTGATCTTCTCCTAGATGCTGATGTGATCTTCTCCTAGATGCTGATGTGATCTTCTCCTAGATGCTGATGCGTTCTTCTCCTAGAAGCTGATGTGTTCTTCTCCTAGAAGCTGATGTGTTCTTCTCCTAGAAGCTGATGTGTTCTTCTCCTAGATGCTGATGTGATCTTCTCCTAGATGCTGATGTGATCTTCTCCTAGATGCTGATGTGTTCTTCTCCTAGAAGCTGATGTGTTCTTCTCCTAGATGCTGATGTGTTCTTCTCCTAGAAGCTGACGTGTTCTTCTCCTAGATGCTGATGTGTTCTTCTCCTATATGCTGATGTGATCTTCTCCTAGATGCTGATGTGTTCTTCTCCTAGATGCTGATGTGTTCTTCTCCTAGATGCTGATGTGATCTTCTCCTAGAAGCTGATGTGTTCTTCTCCTAGATGCACCGCTAATGAAACAATCCATTAAGTGAAAAAGTGGCATCTAAGTTTTGTATTCTACACGCAAGCACTTGGTCATAGACTTGGACACAAGGCTTGGATAAGGCCACTTAGTCTCGTGCCGTGCGCCGCCCTCCTAGAAAATCATGTGACCCGCTTGGGGAGGGGGGGGTATATGGCCCGTCATTGAGAAACACTAATCTAGAGGTAAAGACGTCAACACCTCTGGGCCGGAAGATTCTGAGTTCAAATCAAAACAGCCGTACCTTTTTTTTTGATAAAATATGAATCCGTGATTTTTCATGGCTTTATCCTTCCCTGGTCTCTTGGTATTGAGTTCCGATGTCTAGCTCTGTCATATAATGGCAAAAAGTAGCGAGATCATTTGTTCACTCGCGCATGATAAAGAGCCCTTAGCAGTTGAAAATAGAAAAGAGTAGGCAAGATAGTCGCTACCCGGGCAAAATTATCTGCAAAATCTACTCACACCATCGTATCTCATGCCTTACTTCGGAGTTTGTGAACATTTTTCAGTGTTCTTCTCGTATTTTTCTCCATTTTTTTCGAGGGGAAGATCGGAGCACCCATGCATTCGTCATTAATGATGATCTTAACATAACAGTACACTTATCTAGAATAGATGTCACACGAGGATACTGATAATTGGACGTTACGAATATTATATCGTTCCTTTAATACATCGTAACAGCCTAATTATTTAGATGCATCCCTTTAATACAGTCAAATAAATGTGACAACATTTAAACAATAGATAAAATGGTTTGGTCACGTGACAAGACAGAAAGATCAAAACACAACTCAACAAGCCTTCAGCAAACGTTGCGAGAATACCAGACCCAATGGTCGACCACGAAAAAGATGGATGGATGGATGGATGGAATATTAGAAGCACTAGGAAACATGACAGCAGCAGAGGCGAACAGAAGAGCAAATTATATCTCCCCTCGACGCTGAAAGGCAGATGAGGAAGGGAAGAAGAAGAATAAATGTGACAGCTTTTGTGTCGCAACGTTCTTTTTAATTTGCACCATTTATCTTATTCTTATCATGAATATTCCCTGATGTGGTTTCAATCTATGGCAACGCGTGGAATGATTAAATTGAGGTTAATTAGTTTTTGAGTTAGTGCTGGCCGTTTTAGTGGATGCTTCAAAGAAGGTTTGATCAAATGTATCATTTATCCAGATTAGAGTTATTGCTTCTAGGCACAAAACTCTCTCTAAATATTTTTCCCCCTGAGTTTTATGTACCTATAAGTACCACTCGTACAGTGGGGTTCAACTAGTGAATGCCGAGAAACATCTAAATGTTTCTTGTGAATTGTCAGTCTTTTGGTTTTTGTTAATTGTCAGTTTTTTTTTTAGTTTTTTTTTGGGGGGATACGTGTCCATTATCATTTTCTTTAGGGTTTCTTGTCATTTGTCTGTCTTGATTTCTAATGAATTGCCAGGCTTTTTTTTGTTGTGAAGTGACATTCTTTTGGTTTCTTATCCATTGTCATTTTTATTGTTGTTTTTTTTGTCAATTGTCACTGTTTTGTTTTCTTGTCCATTGTCATTTTTATTGTTGTTTTTTTTGTCAATTGTCACTGTTTTGTTTTCTTGTCCATTGTCATTTTTATTGTTTTTTTTTGTCAATTGTCACTGTTTTGTTTTCTTGTCCATTGTAAGTTTTTTGGTTTCTTGTGAATTGTCAGTTTCTTGTCAAGTGTAAATTTTCTTGTTTCTAGTCAATTGTCAATCTTTTAGCTTCTTGTCAATTGCCAGTCTTTTAATTTCTTGGGATTTGTCCGTCTTTTGGATTTTGTGAAATGTTGATTGTTTTTTCCTTGTGAAATGTCGATCTTTTGGTTTCTTGTGAAATGTTGATTGTTTTTTCCTTGTGAAATGTCCTACCATAAATGGCCTACCATAAGTGGCCCCCAAACTCTGACAAAGAACTCACATTTTACATGCTACATTTGTACTGTTAGATATCCAATGTGACGGAACCGCGATAGAGAAGTCGTTATCGAACTGGTGGAATGAAGACAAAAGTCAGTTCCATCGACAGTGAAATTGCTGATCGCCGAGTCTTGAAGCTGATGGCTTGCCCCAGGATCGGTGAACCAGAACCATCCAGACCCTGTTCCACCTCTCCGTGCTGCTTCTAGGAATAGACTAACCTGTCTAGTCTGGCCAAGCGAGTGGGGATCGAAGATGGAAGATAACCCTGTACTCAAAAATGTCGTCTTGAAGTCGGATGTGTTGGGCCGAATATCACAGTTATGCTGCAAACCATAGCACAACGCAGACACGATCACTTAACGTCCTTTTAAGGGCGGATGACGAAGAGATGTACTCCTTTAGTCACCTGGCGAATGCGAGCAAGCGAGTCTGACTTGATCTAGTCTGGGGAGTCTTCTTCTTCTACTTTTCTCTTTTCACTGATACCTGAAGTGTGTCGTGGTTTATATCATTTGTCGTTTTTGAGCTGCTCGAACTGTCTGAATTAGTTCTGGGTAGTAAAGAGAGCAATTGCATAAGCTGTCCAGAAAAAAAAATGATGGTAAAAGAAGCAAATGTCGTCAGTAGCAACATATTCCTATTACGGCAAGTAGTGAGAGGAGTTTATAATTTCCTTATTTAGCAGGAAATGCTCGGTCTTTTATCTTTAATTTGTTTTGTTGTTGTAGGCATGGAAGTTTTTCTGCTTTCTCAAGTCTGTCGTGACGATTTTGTGTGTGTGTGTGTGTGTGTGTGTGTGTGTTCTGTGAGTTCAAGGCACAAATTACTGGAGTAACTGATGTGATACACCAGAAAGATGCCAAGATAAAGAGGAGAGTTACCACCACATAAGTTGTCGTGGGACATAAACTGTTGCTTGAGAAAGCAACATCATATTTATTGGAGTTTGTTTCCGTGAGACAGTGGGAGATGAAGCAGCAAAAAAAAAAAAAAAAAAAAAAAAGACAATCGATCTAGCTGGTGAGTTTCTGTAAAATCTTTGGCAGTTTTTACCTGCGTCCAAAAATAGAGGACCGGCGTTATAACAGAAGCGGTTCACTTTCAGCCCAGCGCCTGGTGCTGCAAGGTCGTTCAATGTCTGCCGGTCGTTATTGTTATAGCAGTGGTTCTTAACTCGCCCCATCGGCGGCCTCACGGTGCGGTAGGCAGCGGCACTTTTTTTTTTTTTTTTTTTGTAGAAAAATGTACTTTAGCCAGAATGAGCTCTGACGATGCTGAAATAATAACAACGTACTCTGAATATTTTTGACTTTCCTTGGCTTTTCTTGTCTTTCAGTATTTGAGAGAAAATTGAGTGGTCGGGTCATTTTCATGGTATTCGTCTTGGTCTTTGCTATTTTATTGGAATCTGCGTCTTCTAGGACTGCCTCGTCCTTCTCGTCCTTTCTGTTCTAGTGTGAATTATATATGTTTATAGATAAAGAGGGAGGAACAGAAAATGATAGCAAAATAAGGATATAAAAAACAAGAGGAGCTTTTGTTGCACTGGGAAACATGTGGAAATCCAAAGAAATTAGGTTAAATACAAAAATAAACTGTTTAAACTCCAATGTTAAGTTAGTCCTATTATATGGCTGTGAAACATGGAGAACAACCAAAATTGACAATCATAAAGATACAGACTTTCTTTAATGGATACTTACGCAAAATAAAAGTATGGAAATGACTGGACAAAATCACTAACATAGAATTATGTAAATGTACCAGTCAAATACCAGTGGATAAAGAGATACAGCGAAGACGATGGCGCTGGATAGGACACACACTGCGGAAGCCAACTGAGAGTATTACACAACAGGTCCTTTTTTGGAATCCCCAGGGGAAAAGAAAAAGAGGAAGACCAAGGAATTCTTGGAGAGACAGATAGAAGCAGAGATGAAGATGATGGGGAAGACATGGAATGATCTTAAAAGAATGGCAAGAAACAGAACGACTTGGAAAGTGTTTGTTGAAGACCTATGCTCCACAGGGAGCTGAGAGGTAGAAGAAGAAGAAGATGCCATCTGGTTGTGATCGTGTTACAATACACTCTTTAGACTTTTTTCGCTGCAGGCAGGACATTCCAATATCTGCCTAGCGCCGTTCCAGCAATCCACAAAGTGTCTCGAGCGTTCATACTGTTCCATCTGTGAACATGTTGCGCTTTTAGGTTAACACCATTCTATTGAATGCGTTGCACTCTGTACAAAAGGCGCACAGCTCATAATGGATACTTCCGGGTCGCAGTAACGGCCGTCACGGGCAATATGATATCCATGCGCCCGCGCCAGCTTTGCCTGGACTTCATGATCGCTGTCCCAATAAGTGAAATCAGACATTTACTTCTGTGAAACATTCTTATCGAGTGTTTCACATGTGTCCAGCAATCCAGCTGGTGGCATATTTACAATCGAAAACAGACAGGTCGCACATTCCGTCCCATGGCAAAGTTGAGACCTGACACTGTTCCACAAAACTCCACGACCAGCCGCCTACAGCACCATCTTAGCGCGCTGGCGCCAAAACTGTTAACTCAGTTGTCTTAATGCAACCGGTAATGCTGTCTTTTTGATCCCTTAATCAACTTTCTTAATACAATCAAACACTTTTATTAACGAAACTCTTTTCTTTTATAGCCACATTATGATTCTATCACTTTTAGTATTCTACTTAGACATATCATCTTCATTGCGACGATTCAGTGGCAGCAATGCGCTTTAATCAGTGTTTTTCGAAGCAGTGCTTACACGTTCTTTCATAACCATTTGTGTGTTTCTGTGCTAAATTGAGAAGCTTATTTCAGCGCTGTCGTCACGTAGTCTACAGATGAGAATATATATGTTCTTATGATTATTAACACCTTATCACTAGTTGGTGCTTGTAACTCGTCATTTTTGTAATCTGGTTTATTTTGTGCTTGTTTCCCATTGAAAACTTTGTTGTTTAGCCGAAACGTTGATTTATTTAGCATTGTATTATCCCTATTTCCTCACCACCCTATTAATATTACTTTATTTTGTATAGGCTTAAAATTCTTTTCCTTCTTTTCCTTTCTGCTCTATGTGGAACATAGGTAGGTCTACAACAAACACTTTTCCAAGCCGTTCTGTTTATTGCCATTCTTTTGAGATCGTTCTGTGTCTTCCCCGTCATCTTTATCTCTTCCTCCTGTCTTCTCTAAGAATATTTTGGTCTTCCTCATTGTCTTTTTTCCATGGGGATTCCAAAAAGGGGCGTGCATGCCATGTAAAACGCTCAATTGGCTTCCGCAGTGTGTGTCCTATCCAGCGCCATCGTCTTCGTTGCATTCCTTTGTCTACTGGCACTAGACTGTTGCTTTTCCATAATTCTATGTTTGTGATTTTGTCCTGCCGTTTCCATCCTTTTATTCTGCGCTTATTGTGGGCTTAATGTTAGCCATAAAGTTGTCACGGAGCGCACAGTTTGAGAACCTAACAGCTGCAAGTAAATATTTGGTTTCAAGCAGGAGCAGGGAGGGGTATAGTGTAGTCTTTTACTTGTCTGGCAAATATCGTCTGACGATTTACTTCCTGGTAGGAAAGGGATCAAACGGGGATCATGAAAAGCTAAATGCCAGTGACATTGTACGATTGAAGTACTCTGGCATTTTAAAATATTTATAAACGTCAACAGGGATGTGATAATATGTTCGAATATATCGTGGATAAAAACGTAAAAGGACAATGGTTGTTTAGATAAGTTAGATAATAAGGTGACTGCGATAAGACTGCTTACCTGAGCCAGGTAGCGAATACATAACTGGCGCGGAAACTTTGTATTTTTTCGTTCGCCAGCTTTTACCTCTGACGAAGTCCCTAGAGACTAGAAACGGAATTTTGCGTGATAATACATTATTCCCTGTCAGTCGTGTGCAGAGGAGTCCTTGGCCGCACAGGCAGATAACTCCGACTTCGGAGGTACTCATATTTTTTTTTTCCGTCCATGAGTAATTGGCGTTTTCAAGCCGGGCCTCGCTGAGACCAGGGGTGGTTGCCGCAGAGAGAAATCATAAATAAAAATCCCAACCAGTGCAGCTGGGTTTTCAACCCACATACTCTGTCTCGACGCCGGCGGCTTGACCAACCAGTGCCCCCCCCCCCCGAAACTTTTTATAAATACAACACCAACAGTAAATTTATATAATTTCAACCACCAAGAAATTCATTCTTGATACAACACTATAAATGGTTCACATAAACGTAACAATATAAATGGTTTTCATAAGCACAACACAACTGATTTACAAATGCACCGCAATATAAGTGATTTATATAACACAACACTATAAGTGACTTTCATAAAACAACATATGAATTATTTACATAACACAACTCTACAAACATGATTTACACAAACACAACACATAAATGGTTTACATAGACATAACACATAAATGGTTTCCATAAACGCAACAGTATAAATAATTTACATAAATAAAGTAACAGGAACACTTTACATAAACACAGTAACATCAACACTTTATATAAACACAGTAACAGGAACACGTTAGGTAACAGAACCCGGTCGTGGTTAATGCCGAGGTCAACGGTCTCATCTGCGATAACACCGATGAGAAAAATGCAGTCATCTATACAGATGGATCTGTAATACGACACCAAGAAGTGCATGGGCATTTACAGCACGTTCGGCAGGCAGAATAGTCAAAGAAGACAGTGGTACATACGTCGTGACCACGAGTAGCGTGACAATCGAGGCGATGGCAGTGACCAAGGCATTCAAATGGTTAGAGTCACAAGACTACACCCACGCATGTATACTGAGTGATTCGATGAGCATGATTAAAAAAGTGAGGCGGGCTCTGTCTACGCATGCAATGGGTAGAGTCGTTGCAGAAATCCAAATACGTAAGGTCACCTTTGTCTATGTCCCTGGACATGCGGGAGTACGGGGAATGAAAGAGCGGACAGGTTGGCTAGCTGCGCTGTCGTTGAGGACGGGTAACCAATGGATCGGGCGGACATCATCAATGCGGGAAGAGCACAGAACTTCGACAAACACAGATCCACGTCACTTCTTCGGATGATGAAATGGGAGTTAAGATGAGCACAGCCAGAAATGAGAAACTTAGTGGCCGTGTAGGAAGACTTATCAACCAACATAGAACTGGAGTCGTCAGTCGCTGGACACTGAGGGAATTGCTGAGGAGGGGATCTGAGCACCTATGGACATGTTCGGAGTGCAATGACGATGACCCGCAAATAACTAACTAACTAAATAAATAATAGGAACACATTACATAAACACAGTACAGAACACGTTACATAAACACAATAATAGGAACACGTTACATAAACAAGGTAATATGAACACTTTACATAAACACAGTAGCAGTAATAATTTACATAAACACAGTAATAGTAACACTTTACATGAACGCAGTAATAGGAACACTTTACATAAGTACAGTAGCAGGAACACTTTACATAAACACAATAATAGGAACACTTTATATAAACACAGTAGCAGGAACACTATATAAACATAGCTACATATGTTTTACATGGGCCACAGAGTGTTGTATCTTGAAAATGTCTGTTTTGCCACTTCTAGTGCGCCGTCTGAAAAAGTGAACAGTTTGTGCAGCATCTTGTATTTACATAATTATATTAAAAGATAAAGCTATAGAAAAATTATTCCAATAATAATGGGGAATGAGAAAGAGCAATAAAGACATTTTACACGACTTAAAATATTTAAAAGAACTGGCTTATAGAAACCAGTCTACAGATGAAGTAAACAATACTACGGCCACGTCAAAAGACACAGTCGGTTGGAAACAACGGTAATGGGGCAGCATGATTCCTGGAAAATCGGTAACGGGGCAGCATGATTCCTGGAAACAACGGTAATGGGGCAGCATGATTCCTGGAAAATCGGTAACGGGGCAGCATGATTCCTGGAAACAACGGTAATGGGGCAGCATGATCCTGGAAACAACGGTAATGGGGCAGCATGATTCCTGGAAACATCGGTAATGGGGCAGCATGATTCCTGGAAACAACGGTAATGGGGCAGCATGATTCCTGGAAAATCGAGATGTGGGCAGACTACGAAAAAGGTGGTTTGAAGACATCAGAGAACTTGACAAAAAAAAGTTATAGGAGTTTTGGCTAGAGACAGCTTTTTGTTTAGACATGTTGTGATGAATTCAACATTCAATGAGAGATCTGGCTAGAGACAGAGATTTCTTTAGACGGTCTGTGATGAATGCAACATTCAATGAGAGATCTGGCTAGAAACAGAGATTTCTTTAGACGGTCTGTGATGAATGCAACATTCTTTGAGAGATTTGGCTAGAGACAGAGATTTCTTCAGACGGTCTGTGATGAATGCAACATTCAATGAGAGATCTGGCTAGCGAAAGAGATTTCTTTAGACGGTCTGTGATGAATGCAACATTCAATGAGAGATCTGGCTAGAGACAGAGATTTCTTTAGACGGTCTGTGATGAATGCAACATTCAATGAGAGATCTGGCTAGAGACAGTGATTCCTTTAGGAGGTCTTTGATGAATGCAACATTCAATGAGAGATCTGGCTAGCGACAGAGATTTCTTTAGACGGTCTGTGATGAATTCAACATTCAATTAGAGATCCGGCTAGAGACAGAGATTTCTTTAGACGGTCTGTGATGAGTGCAACATTCAATGGGAGATCTGGCTAGAGACAGAGATTTCTTTAGACGGTCTGTGATGAGTGCAACATTCAATGAGAGATCTGGCTAGAGACAGAGATTTCTTTAGACGGTCTGTGATGAATGCAACATTCAATGAGAGATCTGGCTAGAGACAGTGATTTCTTTAAACGGTCTGTGATGAGTGCAACATTCAATGGGAGATCTGGCTAGAGACAGAGATTCCTTAGACGGTCTGTGATGAGTGCAACATTCTTTGAGAGATCTGGCTAGAGACAGATATTCCTTTAGACAGTCTATGATGAGTGCAACATTCAATGAGAGATCTGGCTAGAGACAGTGATTTCTTTAGACGGTCTGTGATGAATTCAACATTCTTTGAGAGATCTGGCTAGAGACAGTGATTTCTTTAGATGGTCTGTGATGAATGCAACATTCAATGAGAGATCTGGCTAGAGACAGAGATTCCATTAGACGGTCTGTGATGAATGCAACATTCTGTGAGAGATCTGGCTAGAGTCATTGATTTCTTTAGACGGTCTGTGATGAATGCAACATTCTTAGAGAGATCTGGCTAGAGACAGTATTTCTTTAGACTGTCTGTGATGAATGCAACATTCTTTGAGAGATCTGGCTAGAGACAGTGATTTCTTAGACGGTCTGTGATGAATGCAACATTCAATGGAGATCTGGCTAGAGACAGTGATTTCTTTTGACGGTCTGTGATGAATGCAACATTCTTTGAGAGATCTGGCTAGAGACAGTGATTTCTTTAGACGGTCTGTGATGAGTGCAACATTCTTTGAGAGATCTGGCTAGAGACAGTGATTTCTTTAGACGGTCTATGATGAATGTAACATTCTTTGAGAGATCTGGCTAGAGACAGTGATTTCTTTAGACGGTCTGTGATGAATTCAACATTCTTTGAGAGATCTGGCTAGAGACAGTGATTTCTTTAGATGGTCTGTGATGAATGCAACATTCAATGAGAGATCTGGCTAGAGACAGAGATTCCTTAGACGGTCTGTGATGAATGCAACATTCTTTGAGAGATCTGGCTAGAGACAGCGATTCCTTTAGACGGTCTGTGATGAATGCAACATTCTTTGAGAGATCTGGCTAGAGACAGTGATTTCTTTAGACGGTCTGTGATGAATGCAACATTCTTTGACAGATCTGGCTAGAGACAGTGATTTCTTTAGATGGTCTGTGATTAATGTAACATTCTTTGAGAGATATGGCTAGAGACAGTGATTCAATTAGACGGTCTGTGATGAATGCAACATTCAATGAGAGATCTGGCTAGAGACAGAGATTCCTTTAGACGGTCTGTGATGAATGCAACATTCTAGTGAGAGATCTGGCTAGAGACAGAGATTCCTTTAGACGGTCTGTGATGAGTGCAACATTCTGTGAGAGATCTGGCTAGAGTCAGTGATTTCTTTAGACGGTCTGTGATGAATGCAACATTCTTAGAGAGATCTGGCTAGAGACAGTGATTTCTTTGACGGTCTGTGATGAATGCAACATTCTTTGAGAGATCTGGCTAGAGATAGTGATTTCTTTAGACGGTCTGTGATGAATGCAACATTCAATGGAAATCTGGCTAGAGACAGTGATTCTTTTGACGGTCTGTGATGAATGCAACATTCTTTGAGAGATCTGGCTAGAGACAGTGATTTCTTTAGACGGTCTGTGATGAATGCAACATTCTTTGAGAGATCTGGCTAGAGACAGTGATTTCTTTAGACGGTCTATGATGAATGTAACATTCTTTGAGAGATCTGGCTAGAGACAGTGATTTCTTTAGACGGTCTGTGATGAATGCAACATTCTTTGAGAGATCTGGCTAGAGACAGTGATTTCTTTAGACGCTTTATGATGAATGCAACATTCTTGAGAGATCTGGCTAGAGACAGTGATTCAATTAGACGGTCTGTGATGAATGCAACATTCTTTGAGAGATCTGACTAGAGACAGCGATTCCTTTAGACGGTCTGTGATGAGTGCAACATTCTTTGAGAGATCTGGCTAGAGACAGTGATTTCTTTAGACGGTCTGTGATGAATGCAACATTCTTTGACAGATCTGGCTAGAGACAGTGATTTCTTAGATGGTCTTTGATGAATGCAACATTCAATGAGAGATCTGGCTAGCGACAGAGATTTCTTTAGACGGTCTGTGATGAATTGAACATTCAATTAGAGATCCGGCTAGAGACAGAGATTTCTTTAGACGGTCTGTGATGAATTCAACATTCAATTAGAGATCCGGCTAGAGACAGAGATTTCTTTAGACGGTCTGTGATGATTGCAACATTCAGTGGGAGATCTGGCTAGAGACAGAGATTTCTTTAGACGGTCTGTGATGGTGCAACATTCAATGAGAGATCTGGCTAGAGACAGTGATTTCTTTAAACGGTCTGTGATGAGTGCAACATTCAATGGGAGATCTGGCTAGAGACAGAGATTCCTTTAGACGGTCTGTGATGAGTGCAACATTCTTTGAGAGATCTGGCTAGAGACAGATATTCCTTTAGACAGTCTATGATGAGTGCAACATTCAATGAGAGATCTGGCTAGAGACAGTGAATTTTTAGACGGTCTGTGATGAATTCAACATTCTTTGAGAGATCTGGCTAGAGACAGTGATTTCTTTAGATGGTCTTTGATGAGTGCAACATTCAATGAGAGATCTGGCTAGAGACAGTGATTTCTTTAAACGGTCTGTGATGAGTGCAACATTCAATGGGAGATCTGGCAGAGACAGAGATTCCTTTAGACGGTCTGTGATGAGTGCAACATTCTTTGAGAGATCTGGCTAGAGACAGATATTCCTTTAGACAGTCTATGATGAGTGCAACATTCAATGAGAGATCTGGCTAGAGACAGTGAATTCTTTAGACGGTCTGTGATGAATTCAACATTCTTTGAGAGATCTGGCTAGAGACAGTGATTTCTTTAGACGGTCTGTGATGAATGCAACATTCAATGAGAGATCTGGCTAGAGACAGATTCCATTAGACGGTCTGTGATGAATGCAACATTCTTTGAGAGATCTGGCTAGAGACAGCGATTCCTTTAGACGGTCTGTGATGAGTGCAACATTCTTTGAGATCTGGCTAGAGACAGAGTATTTCTTTAGACGGTCTGTGATGAATGCAACATTCTTTGACAGATCTGGCTAGAGACAGTGATTTCTTTAGTTGGTCTGTGATTAATGTAACATTCTTTGAGAGATATGGCTAGAGACAGAGATTTCTTTAGACGGTCTGTGATGAGTGCAACATTCAGTGAGAGATCTGGCTAGAGACAGAGATTTCTTTAGACGGTCTGTGATGTGCAACATTCAATGAGAGATCTGGCTAGAGACAGTGATTTCTTTAAACGGTCTGTGATGGTGCAACATTCAATGGGAGATCTGGCTAGAGACAGAGATTCCTTTGACGGTCTGTGATGAATGCAACATTCTTTGAGAGATCTGGCTAGAGACAGATATTCTTTAGACAGTCTATGATGAATGCAACATTCAATGAGAGATCTGGCTAGAGACAGTGAATTCTTTAGACGTCTGTGATGAATTCAACATTCTTGAGAGATCTGGCTAGAGACAGTGATTTCTTTAGATGGTCTTTGATGAGTGCAACATTCATGAGAGATCTGGCTAGAGACAGTGATTTCTTTAGACGGTCTGTGATGAATGCAACATTCAATGGGAGATCTGGCCAGAGACAGAGATTCCTTTAGACGGTCTGTGATAGTGCAACATTCTTTGAGAGATCTGGCTAGAGACAGATATTCCTTTAGACAGTCTAATGATGGTTGCAACATTCAATGAGAGATCTGGCTAGAGACAGTGATTTCTTTAGACGGTCTTGATGAATGCAACATTCTTTGAGAGATCTGCTAGAGACAGTGATTTCTTTAGACGGTCTGTGATGAATGCAACATTCAATGAGAGATCTGGCTAGAGACAGATTCCTTAGACGGTCTGTGATGAATGCAACATTCTTTGAGAGATCTGGCTAGAGACAGTGATTTCTTTAGACGGTCTTGTGATGAGTGCAACATTCTTTGAGAGATCTGGCTAGAGACAGTGATTTCTTTAGACGGTCTGTGATGAATGCAACATTCAATGAGAGATCTGGCTAGAGACAGAGATTCCATTAGACGGTCTGTGATGAATGCAACATTCTGTGAGAGATCTGGCTAGAGTCAGTGATTTCTTTAGACGGTCTGTGATGAATGCAACATTCTTTGAGAGATCTGGCTAGAGACAGTGATTCTTTAGACGGTCTGTGATGAATGCACATTCTTTGAGAGATCTGGCTAGAGATAGTGATTCTTTAGACGGTCTGTGATGAATGCAACATTCAATGGGAGATCTGGCTAGAGACAGTTTTTCTTTTGACGGTCTGTGATGAATGCAACATTCTTGAGAGATCTGGCTAGAGACAGTGATTTCTTTAGACGGTCTGTGATGAATGCAACATTCTTTGAGAGATCTGGCTAGAGACAGTGATTTCTTTAGACGGTCTGTGATGAATGCAACATTCTTTGAGAGATCTGGCTAGAGACAGTGATTTCTTTAGACGGTCTGTGATGAATGCAACATTCTTTGAGAGATCTGGCTAGAGACAGTGATTTCTTTAGATGGTCTGTGATGAATGCAACATTCAATGAGAGATCTGGCTAGAGACAGTGATTTCATTAGACGGTCTGTGATGAATGCAACATTCTTTGAGAGATCTGGCTAGAGACAGTGATTTCTTTAGACGGTCTGTGATGAATGCAACATTCTTTGAGAGATCTGGCTAGAGACAGTGATTTCTTTAGACGGTCTGTGATGAATCACATATCTTTGAGAGATCTGGCTAGAGACAGTGATTTCTTTAGACGGTCTGTGATGAATTAACATTCTTTGAGAGATATGGCTAGAGACAGTGATTCTTTAGACGGTCTGTGATGAATGCAACATTCAATGAGAGATCTGGCTAGAGACAGAGATTCCATTAGACGGTCTGTGATGAATGCAACATTCTGTGAGAGATCTGGCAAGAGACAGAGATTCCTTTAGACGGTCTGTGATGAGTGCAACATTCTGTGAGAGAATCTGGCTAGAGTCAGTGATTTCTTTAGACGGTCTGTGATGAATGCAACATTCTTAGAGAGATCTGGCTAGAGACAGTTATTTCTTTTGACGGTCTGTGATGAATGCAACATTCTTTGAGAGATCTGGCTAGAGATAGTGATTTCTTTAGACGGTCTGTGATGAATGCAACATTCAATGGGAAATCTGGCTAGAGACAGTGATTTCTTTTGACGGTATGTGATGAATGCAACATTCTTTGAGAGATCTGACTAGAGACAGTGATTTCTGTAGACGGTCTGTGATGAATGCAACATTCTTTGAGAGATCTGGCTAGAGACAGTGATTTCTTTAGATGGTCTATGATGAATGTAAACATTCTTTGAGAGATCTGGCTAGAGACAGTGATTTCTTTAGACGGTCTGTGATGAATGCAACATTCTTTGAGAGATCTGGATAGAGACAGTGATTTCTTTAGACGCTCTATGATGAATGCAACATTCTTTGAGAGATCTGGCTAGAGACAGTGATTCAATTAGACGGTCTGTGATGAATGCAACATTCTTTGAGAGATCTGGCTAGAGACAGCGATTCCTTTAGACGGTCTGTGATGAGTGCAACATTCTTTGAGAGATCTGGCTAGAGACAGTGATTTCTTTAGACGGTCTGTGATGAATGCAACATTCTTTGACAGATCTGGCTAGAGTCAGTGATTTCTTAGATGGTCTTTGATGAATGCAACATTCAATGAGAGATCTGGCTAGCGACAGAGATTTCTTTAGACGGTCTGTGATGAATTCAACATTCAATTAGAGATCCGGCTAGAGAGACAGAGATTTCTTTAGACGGTATGTGATGAGTGCAACATTCAATGGGAGATCTGGCTAGAGACAGAGATTTCTTTAGACGGTCTGTGATGAGTGCAACATTCAATGAGAGATCTGGCTAGAGACAGAGATTTCTTTAGACGGTCTGTGATGAATGCAACATTCAGTGAGAGATCTGGCTAGAGACAGTGATTTCTTTAAACGGTCTGTGATGAGTGCAACATTCAATGGGAGATCTGGCTAGAGACAGAGATTTCTTTAGACGGTCTGTGATGAGTGCAACATTCTTTGAGAGATCTGGCTAGAGACAGTGATTTCTTTAGACGGTCTGTGATGAATGCAACATTCTTTGACAGATCTGGCTAGAGACAGTGATTTCTTTAGATGGTCTTTGATGAATGCAACATTCAATGAGAGATCTGGCTAGCGACAGAGATTTCTTTAGACGGTCTGTGATGAATTCACATTCAATTAGAGATCCGGCTAGAGACAGAGATTTCTTTAGACGGTCTGTGATGAGTGCAACATTCAATGGGAGATCTGGCTAGAGACAGAGATTTCTTTAGACGGTCTGTGATGAGTGCAACATTCAATGAGAGATCTGGCTAGAGACAGAGATTTCTTTAGACGGTCTGTGATGAATGCAACATTCAATGAGAGATCTGGCTAGAGACAGTGATTTCTTTAAACGGTCCTGTGATGAGTGCAACATTCAATGGGAGATCTGGCTAGAGACAGAGATTTCTTTAGACGGTCTGTGATGAGTGCAACATTCTTTGAGAGATCTGGCTAGAGACAGATATTCCTTTAGAGAGTCTAAGATGAGTGCAACATTCAATGAGAGATCTGGCTAAGACAGTGATTTCTTTAGACGGTCTGTGATGAATTCAACATTCTTTGAGAGATCTGGCTAGAGACAGTGATTTCTTAGATGGTCTGTGATGAATGCAACATTCAATGAGAGATCTGGCTAGAGACAGAGATTCCATTAGACGGTCTGTGATGAATGCAACATTCTTTGAGAGATCTGGCTAGAGACAGCGATTCCTTTAGACGGTCTGTGATGAGTGCAACATTCTTTGAGAGATCTGGCTAGAGACAGCGATTTCTTTAGACGGTCTGTGATGAATGCAACATTCTTTGACAGATCTGGCTAGAGACAGTGATTTCTTTATATGGTCTGTGATTTGTAACATTCTTTGAGAGATATGGCTAGAGACAGTGATTCAATTAGACGGTCTGTGATGAATGCAACATTCAATGAGAGATCTGGCTAGAGACAGAGATTCCATTAGACGGTCTGTGATGAATGCAACATTCTGTGAGAGATCTGGCTAGAGTCAGTGATTTCTTTAGACGGTCTGTGATGAATGCAACATTCTTAGAGAGATCTGGCTAGAGACAGTTATTTCTTTTGACGGTCTGTGATGAATGCAACATTCTTTGAGAGATCTGGCTAGAGATAGTGATTTCTTTAGACGGTCTATGATGAATGTAACATTCTTTGAGAGATCTGGCTAGAGACAGTGATTTCTTTGACGGTCTGTGATGAATTCAACATTCTTTGAGAGATCTGGCTAGAGACAGTGATTTCTTTAGATGGTCTGTGATGAATGCAACATTCAATGAGAGATCTGGCTAGAGACAGAGATTTCTTTAGACGGTCTGTGATGAATGTACATTCTTTGAGAGATCTGGCTAGAGACAGCGATTTCTTTAGACGGTCTGTGATGAGTGCAACATTCTTTGAGAGATCTGGCTAGAGACAGTGATTTCTTTAGACGGTCTGTGATGAATGCAACATTCTTTGACAGATCTGGCTAGAGACAGTGATTCTTTAGATGGTCTGTGATTAATGTAACATTCTTTGAGAGATATGGCTAGAGACAGCGATTCCTTTAGACGGTCTGTGATGAATGCAACATTCTTTGAGAGATCTGGCTAGAGACAGAGATTTCTTTAGACGGTCTGTGATGAATGCAACATTCTGTGAGAGATCTGGCTAGAGACAGAGATTCCTTTAGACGGTCTGTGATGAGTGCAACATTCTGTGAGAGATATGGCTAGAGACAGTGATTCTTTAGACGGTCTGTGATGAATGCAACATTCAATGAGAGATCTGGCTAGAGACAGAGATTCCTTTTGACGGTCTGTGATGAATGCAACATTCTTTGAGAGATCTGGCTAGAGATAGTGATTCCTTTAGACAGTCTGTGATGAGTGCAACATTCTGGGAGATCTGGCTAGAGACAGTGATTTCTTTTGACGGTCTGTGATGAATGCAACATTCTTTGAGAGATCTGGCTAGAGACAGTGATTTCTTTAGACGGTCTGTGATGAATGCAACATTCTTTGAGAGATCTGGCTAGAGACAGTGATTTCTTTAGACGGTCTGTGATGAATGCAACATTCAATGGGAGATCTGGCTAGAGACAGTGATTTCTTTTGACGGTCTATGATGAATGTAACATTCTTTGAGAGATCTGGCTAGAGACAGTGATTTCTTTAGACGGTCTGTGATGAATGCAACATTCTTTGAGAGATCTGGCTAGAGACAGTGATTTCTTTAGACGGTCTGTGATGAATGCAACATTCTTTGAGAGATCTGGCTAGAGACAGTGATTCTTTAGACGGTCTATGATGAGTGCAACATTCTGTAAGAGATCGGACTAGAGACAGTGGTTCCTTTAGACGGTCTGTGATGAGCGGAAAGTTCTGCTAAGGACATACAACACGATGATGGTGATGGTGATGCCATTGAAAGACAATTTTATAAAGAAACAGAATAGATATAAAAGCGTAATTTTAAAAGACAAAATCTTACATGAACACAAGAAGAAATCATTTATTTACATAATTACACTGAAAGATATGCTAACGTAAACACAATATCAGCAACATATATGCATAATTGTACAAAGGGACACATTCGTGCATAACACAAGCAGTGGTAATTATGTATATAAATACAATAAAAGATGTTATCTTTACATAAACGCGATAAGAGCAAGATAACCAGATGTTACTTAAGCACCACAACGGACACAATTTACGCAAGTTCCCTAAAAGCACTCTTTACATAAGCGCACATTAGCAGACACAATTATCACAACCCATCTTGCTACGACAAAATACCGACGTAAACATAACACAATAACAGACATACAAATCGGTTACAATCTTGTCCCTACAAAAAAAAACAACAACAATAATGTATACATAAGCATACAAGCAAAGAAAATTATGACATGTATTTTCAAACAAAAATCAAATCTTCCCATGTTCACACAAGCTGACATAATTTGAGATAAAGTAGCCCGCAGGCAACATGTTTCCTAAACACATAAATTGACACACTTTTAACATACACTCAACGCATACTCTTTGAACCTACATTATGCTAACAATGGCAGACATGGACAGTTCCTGAATGACGCACAAGAAAAATCACATTATAGGCAATGGGAAGCTTATGAAATGCTCAAAAAAAAATGGAGGGAAAGGCTTTAAAAATGAAAGTCTGAAGTAGAGGTAGTTTCAAAAAATGGATTGCGTAAATATAGAATTAGTAAATGAATGATATTGAACGTAAAGCATCAATGATTTGAGCACTTGACCAGAACGAGACCACAGTTACATCTCAAGCTTAATAAACATAATTTATTTTTCCCCTCTCTGCCGTCTCATAGCTGAACATGAAAGTGAGCGCACGACATGACAATATCCGGTTACAAGATGTAAGAACGGCCAAAGAAAATCTGGATTGACGGCATGACGGAGTCACCACTAAATAAATTGAGATAGCTACTGGTTTGTGTGCAGAAATGAACACAGTATATATAGAAAATATTATATAGAAAAAAAATGAAAAAAAAAAAAAAAAAATATATATATATATATATATATATATATATTATATATATATATATATGTGTTGTGTGTGTGTGTGTGTGTATTATATTATATATGTAAATATATAGAAACAAATATATAGAAACAAAATATAGAAAATTATATATATATATATATAAATATAATATAGAAAAAGCGGTATGGTTAAAGCTCCACATAACAAGTGGACAACACAAACCAGAACGACGTTTCGGCTCAATAGGCCTTCAGCGGAAACAAACATACCACACATATACAAATATGTATTTCAAATTTAAAAAAATAATAATAAATAGCCTCAGTGTTTAGTGTGTTCGTTTCCTCGTCAGAATAGTCTGGGTCAAATCCTGAAAGTGGCGGGGTGGGTTTTTTCCCCCGATTCGACAAGGTTTCGGCTGTAAATTGGTACTAGATATTTTTGTCTGGAAGTAAAGGCTGCCTGGCATGGTACTGACCACATCAGTCAAAATGAATCGTGCTGATGGAAATATATGGAAACTAACACTATATTCTCCGTATGCCTATGAAGCAGGGGAGCGAACTTTACTATTTTTGTTTACTTACTCAGGTAACTCCCTGCAAGAACCTGCGGTTATCAGCAGGGAAAAAAAGCTGAACATACACGTTATTTTAAGTAAATATCAGCAAATAAGATACTCCATAAACATATCAACAAATATAATAATTTTATAAAAACACACCCGCAGAAAAGAACAAAAAATCATTTTCTTATTTCCTTGATCAGGGTTCACCTTCTGTGATCAACTTTAGCTAAACGACACAGTCGTTTGTCACTGAAACTTTAGTTCATTTCTTCACTTGTGTCCCTCCAGGAAGATAAAATATACACATTTCTTCTATTATACATTTTGTTTTTCGTTCGCCAGCTTTTACCTCTGACGAAGTCCCTAGAGACTAGGAACTGAATTTTGCGTGTCAATCCATTTTTTCTCTGGCAGCCGTGTGCACAGAGGTCCCTCGCCGCACAGGCAGATAACTCCGACTTCGGAGGTACTCATATTTTTTCCGTCGATGAGTAATTGACGTTTCAAGCCTGGCCTCGCTGCTGAGACCAAGGGGTGGTTGCCACAGAGAGAAATCATAAATAAAAATCCCGACCGGTGTATCCGGGATTTTAACCCACAACCTCTCTCGCGAGGCCGGCGTCTTGCCTCGAGACCAACTAGTCCCAAATATTAAACATTTAAAGTGATTACAAGAATCTATCTCTGAAAATTGTAAAAACTTTTCTTGTTAAAAATTTAATATCTGAATCCCTCGAATCTCTCAGATTTGCCCATCTTTGTGTTATGAGTCGTCATCATCATCAAGTACCGGGCCTGCTGGCGTAGGTGATCATGTCTCTCCACAACTTTCGATCTCGACAGTTATTTATCATTTCTGTTGTTGACCTTCTGCCAAGCCATTCCTTTAAGCTGTCTGGTATTTTTTCTCTTTGCTTCCCGCTATCTCTTCGTCCCTCAATTTTTTGAGTTGTTATAATATATTCTAGTTGTTCTCTTCTCATTACATGGCCAAACAATGAGTATTAACTACTAAAATATTATTCATATGTAAATGTATACTTCACCTAAAGAAGTGACGTTTTGTGTGTGATGTGACAAATTTAAACCATTTCTATCAAATATAAATTTTAAGAATGAGTGAACTAAAATACCACTATGAGATGAAAACAGAAGCTGTGATCTGGGTCGGCATGGATCACGAACAGAGCTGCTCGCTTAAAGTCTTCTAACAATGGATGGTACGCTTAGAGGCAACCCTTTTGTAGGACGGCAGCTAGGTATCTTTACTTTGTGCTGTCCATGGCCACCTTCATCATGGTGTCTTTGATCTTGCCTACATAATTTGTTTATCCTTGAATCTACAGTCCTATACCCCTTTAACCTTTTGACTTTCTCGAGTCCGATGCATTGCAGTTCTTGTGATTGTTTCTGGATCTCTTCAAATGACATGCCCTATCCAGCTCCATCTCTTCCCTACTACCACAGCGAGCGTCTCCTCATTGTTGCACCTTTTGGGACAGCTCTCGGTTGCTGATGTTGTTTGTCCAGATATCTCAACAATTTCTCTTATTCAGGTTATTTAAAATGATGAGAGTAAATCAAGTTTAAGATTCACTCTACTCCTTAAGGCGTATTTAGAATAGAGTGTTAGTGGCCGTGTTCTTCAAATGATTGCCCAGCATTCAGATCCGAGCAAAAGCTGAGCTGGAATGGAGGAGGTGGAGGAGATATTTACAGCAATCTTTTCAAGAAGTTTCATTTGTGCCTTTCGTTGATTGAAGTGTTCTTAACAAGAAAGGAGATGTTTATAATTGCTGTCATTTTAATAAAGCGTTCTTAACCAGAAAGGAGATATTTATAATTGCTGTCATTTTAATAAAGCGTTCTTAACAAGAAAGGAGATGTTTATAATTGCTGTCATTTTAATAAAGCGTTCTTAACCAGAAAGGAGATATTTATAATTGCTGTCATTTTAATAAAGCGTTCTTAACAAGAAAGGAGATGTTTATAATTGCTGTCATTTTAATAAAGCTTCTTAACCAGAAAGGAGATATTTATAATTGCTGTCATTTTAAATAAAGCGTTCTTACCAGAAAGGAGATATTTATAATTGCTGTCATTTTAATAAAGCGTTCTTAACCAGAAAGGAGATATTTATAATTGCTGTGATTTTAATAAAGCGTTCTTAACCAGAAAGGAGATATTTATAATTGCTGTCATTTTAATAAAGCGTTCTTAACCAGAAAGGAGATATTTATAATTGCTGTGATTTTAATAAAGCGTTCTTAACCAGAAAGGAGATATTTATAATTGCTGTGATTTTAATAAAGCGTTCTTAACCAGAAAGGAGATATTTATAATTGCTGTGATTTTAATAAAGCGTTCTTAACCAGAAAGGAGATATTTATAATTGCTGTGATTTTAATAAAGCGTTTCTTAACCAGAGGAGATATTTATAATTGCTGTCATTTTAATAAAGCACGCCTGACGGGATCTTGATGTAAATTCCACTACACCACCACCATTGAAATTTGAGTTTTATTTAAGAACTGAGTTATGAACACATCCAATGTTATCACTGATATCATTTTACTAGGCGCTGCTCATATCACGGTGACTAGTCATCACAGCTAGACAACGAGTTCCGGGACGGTCATCACAGCTAGACAACGAGTTCCGGGACGGTCCCATCACAGCTAGACAACGAGTTCATCACAGCTGGACGGTCCATCGCAGCTAGACAACGAGGTCCCGGGGGCGGTCCGCTCAAAGCTAGACAACGAGGTCAATTGGGGCCGGTCATCACAGTAAACAACGAGGTCCGGAGGCGTCATCACAGCTAGACAACGAGGTCCGGGGGCGGTCATCCGCTAGACAACGAGGTCCGGGGTCGGTCATCACAGCTAGACAACGAGGCCGGGGGGCGGTCATCACAGCTAGACAACGAGGTCCGGGGGGGGCGGTCATCGCAGCTAGACAACGAGGTCCGGAGGCGGTCATCACAGTTAGACAACGAGGTCCGGGGCGGTCATCACAGCTAGACAACGAGGTCCGGAGCGGTCATCACAGCTAGACAACAGTCAGTCCGGAGGCGGTCATCACAGCTAGACAACGAGGTCCGGAGGCGGTCATCACAGCTAGACAACGAGGTCCGGAGGCGGTCATCACAGCTAGACACGAGGTCCCGGGGAGCGGTCATCACAGCTAGACAACGAGGTCCGGGCCGGTCATCACAGCTAGATCAACGAGGCCTCCGGGCCGGTCATCACAGCTAGACAACGAGGTCCGGGCCGGTCATCACAGCTAGACAACGAGATCCGGGCCGGTCATCACAGCTAGACAACGAGGTCCGGGCCGGTCATCACAGCTAGACAACGAGGCCCGGGCGGTCATCACAGCTAGACAACGAGGCCCGGCCGGTCATCACAGCTAGACAACGAGGCCCGGGCCGTCATCACAGCTAGGACAACGAGGTCCGGGCCGGTCATCACAGCTAGACAACGAGGTCCGGGCCGGTCATCACAGCTAGACAACGAGGTCCGGGCCGGTCATCACAGCTAGACAACGAGGCCCGGGCCGGTCATCACAGCTAGACAACGAGGCCCGGGCCGGTCATCACAGCTAGACAACGGGCCCGGGCCGGTCATCACAGCTAGACAACGAGGGCCCGGGCCGGTCATCACAGCTAGACAACGAGGCCCGGGCGGTCATCACAGCTAGACAACGGAGGTCGCGGGCCGGTCATCACAGCTAGACAACGAGGCCCGGCCGGTCATCACAGCTAGACAACGAGGCCCGGGCCGGTCATCACAGCTAGACAACTAGTCCTGAAGGCCGTCTTTACGGCTAACAAGGAAACAAATTCAAGTTATCAACAAAAGAGCAACATTCTCCTCTGGATGATAATAATGGTAGTATTTTAAAAAAAAAAAGGACCTACTAAGTCGGATTTATCGGGACTAGAGGAGTTACGAAAGGGTGAAAGAAGAAGGATATGGATGTAGGTTTAAACAGATAGTTTATACCTTTAGTAAAGGTGTCTGTTAAAATATCTTCAAGACTTACGTTTGTTTATAGCGGCAGACATGATTTGCCCGATTTGTTGTAATGAATGTATTGTATGGAACAACGGGTGGTCGAAACGATAACTTGTCGAGCTCCAAACCAGGAGAAAGCGGGTTCGAAACCTGGTATGGTGAAACATTTCTTTCAATCGGGGTGTGAAATAAAAACTCGAATGCCTTGTGACGACTGCTCAGAACGAGCGGCCTTTATTCTCCCACCCTGCATGCCTGCTCCCTCTCTTTTTTGTACCCCCTTGGCAGACGATAGTAATGGTATAATGCCGTAAAGATAGCTTTTTTTGTGTGTGGAATATTGTCACATGACAATGCGCAATAGGACTGTAAATAGCAATATCAATAGCTATAACTGCGGATAGGATTTCTCAGAAGAATGTTGAAAGTTCCCTGGACAGCTAAGAAGGCCAATGAAGAAATTCTCAAAGAAGCCAACACAAAAAGGGAACTCCTTAAAAACATCAGAAAGAAACAATCAACATTTTTCGGGCACATGAAGAAAAGCGGAAAGTTGGAATACTTGGTTACAACTGGAAAAATAAAAGGAAAGAGAGATCACGTACAACAAAGAGAGAAAATACTGGATAGCTTGGTGTCATGGCATAGAAAACAGTCAACAACAGAACTGATACGTTGCGCTGTAGATAGAAGATTGTGGAAGGACATGATCGCCTACGCCAACCGGTATGGCACATGATGATGATGATTACTGTAGAGAACAATATAGAAATCGCATTCAAAGACCTAACCCTTATTTTTATATTTGGCTACATTTATTCGCACAACGGACAGGATATGTAGAACAGCATTTATAGTTTGTTTTGTTTTTATTATTAAAGCTTGCAATGTAGAGATAGTCTTCTAAATTTATATTTATTGTATATAATGTGTGTGTTGGTTTGTGTTTGTGTGCGTGCGTGCGCGCGCGCAGTCGTTTCGTTCTTATCCGTAAATTTATTCCCACCCATTTTATAACTTTCTCTCCCCCCCCCCCCCTTTTTTCCTGACGTCACATGTAATTTACTGTGCCAGATCCGAGCCAGGTGAAACTTCTTGCTTTCCTCATCATTTATTATGTAGCCAGTTTTAGTTCAGTTTTCACTTTCTTATTTTATTTGAAGACTTAGTTCAGTAGTTTTGTAATTTCCTTACGAGACGGGCACACTTTAGTTATCTGGCGTGCTTTACTTAATAATATATTCGCAACAACAATAATAACAACACTATTTTTTCCAACCAAAAGGACAAACCATTATGCATTAATATTGTAAAGTGATGTAAATATAGAAACATGACGTAAAGGGAATTGGTAAATCAGGCAGAAGTGAATATACGTACTGGGTTTACAGTAAAGAGACTTCCCGCTGATTTTATGATTTTTTTTTTTCGTTACATGCATGCATACGTTTGGCTTAATTGTCATTGATGGAGTTTTTTTGTTGTGCTGCTTAAGTAAGGGAGAGAACGAACGAGAGAGAGAGAGAGAGAGAGAGAGAGAGAGAGAGAAAATGTGTGTGTTTATGATAGAGAGTTATGGGGCGAATGTCTAATGTAGCTCACCCATTCTTTATTTTAGCAAGACACCACCATGCACATTCGATCATTTGATGATGTGCTTGCATGTCTTTGGCTACAGTATCTCACTGCCTATCTTCATCGTGTATTCATCCACTCAATTGTCCCTGTTAGAATGACAGGAAACAGTTTAAGGGACAGATTAAGAAACACTGACCGTTGGAGAAACTCGAAATTGAACCATTCATCAAATACATAAAGAAACGACAGATAAAATGGTTCGGTCACATAACAAGACAAAAAGAACTAACAATGACTCAAAGAGCCATAAACAAACGCTACGAAAACGCCAGAGTAAGAGGAAGACCGAGAAAGAGATGGATAAAGGGAATACTAGAGTCAATAAGAAAGTTGGAATACTTGGTTACAACTGGCAAAATAAAGGAAAGAGAGATCGCGGACGACAAAGAGAGAAAATACTGGATAGCTTGGTGCCATGGCATGGAAAACAGTCAATAACAGAACTGATACGATGCACTGTAGATAGAAGATTGTGGAGGGACATGATCACCTACGCCAACCGGTATGGCACATGATGATGAGAGTCACTAGGAGGGATAACACCAGAAGAGGCCAACAGAAGAGCAAAGAATCGCAGATTGCATCTCCTCCCAACGGCAATGGAAGAAGGATATAAGAAGAAGAAGAAGAATAGTCCCTGCCTTTCCCTGTGAAGGTTAACATAAGTTTGTGCCGTGATGAAGTGATGCTGGCGATAGAAAGTCTCTTCTCTCATTCCAAGCTCACACACTCTCAAGTTTCTAGCTTCACCAGCTGCCGTTTTCTCATTCAATTTGTCACTATATTCTATATGTGACTAAAAAAATGAGGAAAATACTATACAATCCATTTTTGACAATAGAAACAAGAAAAAGAGTTCTTAAATGTTACGTAGAGCCAGTCTTAACATACGGATGCGAGTCATGGACAATAGGACAACAGACAAGAAAATCACTGGAGTCTGTAGAAATGTAGTTTTACAGAAGAATGTTGAGAATACCATGGTCAGCTATGAAGAGTAATGAAAACGTTCTGAAAGAGGCCAAAGCAAAATGAGAGGTAATTTCCAATATTAGGAAGAAACAATCATCTTTTTTGGCCATATAATGAGAAGAGAACAGCTGGAGTATATTGTAACAACTGGAAAAAATTGAGATTAGAGGGAAGCAAAGAGAAAAGATACCAGACAGCTTAAGAGAATGGCTTGGCAGAAGGTCAACAACAGAAATGATAAATAGCTGCCGAGATCGAAAATTGTGGAGAGACATGATCACCTACGCCACTAGGCCCGGTACTTGATGATGATGATGATGTGACTATGATAATTTTACAATTTAACTTCAAACTAAATTTTCACTTTTGATATAAAAGACTGTACTATTTTTGTTTTTGCATATATAATTTCCTCCTGATATGGGTTTTAGACAATTCTTTTTCTATTTTTTGTTCTTGTTCCCTTGTTCTTTCTTCCCTCATTTGCCTTTCAGCGTTGATAGGAGATATAAATTAAGATCTTTGTTCTTCTATTTGCTTCTGCTGCTATTATAAATTAAGATCTTTGTTCTTCTATTTGCTTCTGCTGCTATTATAAATTAAGATCTATGTTCTTCTATTTGCTTCTGCTGCTGTGTTATTATAAATTAAGATCTTTGTTCTTCTATTTGCTTCTGCTGCTGTTATTATAAATTAAGATCTTTGTTCTTCTATTGCTTCTGCTGCTGTTATTATAAATTAAGATCTTTTTTCTTCTATTTACCTCTGCTGCTGTTATTATAAATTAAGATCTTTGTTCTTCTATTTGCTTCTGCTGCTGCTACTATAAATTACGATTCTTTTTTCTTCTATTTACCTCTGCTGCTGTTATTATAAATTAAGATTTTTATTCTTCTATTTGCTTCTGCTGCTGTTATTATAAATTAAGATCTTTTTTCTTCTATTTACCTCTGCTGCTGTTATATTTCCTAGTGTTTCCAATATTCCATCAATCTTTTTCAATGCCAGCCCTTGAGACCGGTGTTCGCGCAACCTAAAGGCTCGTTGTTTTGTTTTTCGGTGTTTCTGTCTTACCACGTGGGCAGATCATTTCATCTGTTGTTTCATAATGTAATGTATTTATTTACAAATTTCACTAAGGACCGAAAATGTTGCCATTCGAAGCTGATGCAGTAGACGAGAATTTGAATCGAACTGAAAGACCTAAAGATTGTACTCTGCACATGTGAGCTTTTGACCACAATGTGGAGATAGGATGACCGAATAGATAACTCGTTGGGCTCCAAGCCAGGTCTGGATGAGTTATGATTAGCATTTAAGACTGAATGAGTTTGTGTGATTAGCATTCACTTCAGAATGAGTTGTATTTGACGTCCAAGTCTGAATGAGTTATTTGTGATTAGCGTCCAAGTTTGAATGAGTTATGATTAGCGCCAAGTTTGAATGAGTTATGATTAGCGTCCAAGTCTGAATGAGTTATGATTAGCGTCCAAGTCTGAATGAGTTATGATTAGCGTCCAGTCTGAATGAGTTATGATTAGCGTCCAAGTCTGAATGAGTTATGATTAGCGTCCAAGTCTGAATGAGTTATGATTAGCGTTCAAGTCTGAATGAGTTATGATTAGCGTCCAAGTCTGAATGAGTTATGATTAGCGTCCAAGTCTGAATGAGTTATGATTAGCGTCCTTGTATCAGCGAGTTAAAATTTGCGTCCATGTCTGAATGAGTTATAATTGGCGTCCACGTTTAAATGAGTTATTATTGGCGTCCATTAAATGAGTTATGATTGGTGTCCATTAAATGAGTTATAATTGGTGTCCATTAAATGAGTTATGATTGGCATCCATTAAGTGAGTTATGATTGGTGTCCATTAAATGAGTTATGATTGGTGTCCATTAATTGAGTTATAATTGGTGTCCATTAATGAGTTATGATTGGTGTCCATTAGTGAGTTATGATTGGCGTCCATGTCTGAATGAAATATAATTGGCGTCCATGTTGAAATAAGTTAGCATTAGCGTCTATGTCTGAATGATATATAATTGGCGTTTATGTCTGAATGAGTTATGATTAGCATCCAATTTTAAATGAGTTATGATTAACGTCGATGTCTGAACGAGTTATAATTGGCGTCCAAGTTTGAACGAGTTATGCTTGGCGTCTATGTCTTAATATGTTATAATAGCAGAAGATGTGGGGCTCATCTCGTGAACACTATTGTATTAAAAAAAAACATGCATTGCACGTGTCCGAACATGTACATACGCAATTAGTAAATAGAGGACATTTAAACTTCGGATAGTCAAAGATATTTTCCTATCCAGGAAATACCGTTTTCAAAGAAAGATGTTTTTTTTTTCTTTTTTCTTATTTTCTCTTTTTTTTTATTTTCTCTTTTTTTTCTTCTTATTTTCTCTTTTTTTCTTCTTATTTTCTCTCTCTCTTTTTTTTTTTTTTTTTTTTTTTTGGGGGGGGGGGAAGATTAACAATGTGCGTGGCATTTTCACAGGTAGGCGCTACGTTTTCAAGAACTAGAATTAACATGCGGTTTTCAGGCTGGGAAAAGCAGCTGTGAAGTGTAAAATATTTGTGTTTGACAATATAATTGTTGGTTCATGAGCTCGCTGCCGAGTTCTTCATTAGGTGAAGACAGCTGATGGGAGAAGCTCGGTTGTTGACGTCCTCGCTCGTGCAAGGCATTTAACAGGTAGAGCCAATCAACTTCATTACCCTGAGCGGGAACGATAACGTTAACAACTTAAAAAGAACGAAAATAACTTCCACGTTGCCATAGCAACGAAATGGCGGAATGTAGACACGAACAGTCAACGAAATGAACCAAACTCGCTAAACTTAGTAATAAAATAACAAAAAGGCCATTAATTTAAAGAACAATAAATATTAAAGGATCTGTTATAATAATTATTATTATTACTTCGTTTTTGTCTGTGGAAAATGACAAACATATGAAGGCAGCAGCCAAATATAAGTTTCCACATGCCAGTATTCATTTCGTGAAAGGAGACTGATTGCTTTTGCTACGTATCCTTTCATTTCAACTACAAGTTGGGCATATCTTCAAAGCAAAGCCTGTTCAACAGTCAGGGTACCGATGCCATATGTGCATTCTCCTGTTTCGCTTTTTTTTTTCTTTTTTTTTTTGGTACAAATCGAGACTCACATTATTTAGTGCTCATTCGGGGAGATGGCTGTCTTGCCATTAGCAATTGATGCTAGGCGCCACTTTTTGTGTATCTTCGTGCTACTGTTCTTATTTTAGTTTCACAGTGAGGGTGATGCCTTCCAGTGAAATGGTATATTTGGCCCCCATAAAGTTTAAACATAAATAAAAGTTGTTTATATTTCAAGATTAGTAATAAGGGAAACTCTTTATGCAGAGCTTAGCAGGGCAAGTTGGTCATTAGAAGAAGACTCGATCAGGCATGTTTTTTTCGCACATTTAGGTTCTTGACACTAGGGAAGAAGGGTGGACCCGCCTGGGTTATGACAGTTGTCATCGATCTTCTTCTGCATTGAATTTGAAGGCTCACATTATTCCGCGTTATTTGTTAACCTCAGATGTTAGATGTACAACAGAGATGAGATGCAGAATGGCTCAAGCAAAAGCAGCTTTCCAAATTAAAAAATGAGGAAGATACTGTGGAATTCATTTTTGACAATGCAAAAAAGAAAAGTAGTTCTTAAATATAAGGTAGAGCCAGTCTTAACATATGAATGTGAATCATGGACACTCGGACAGACAAGAAAATCAATGGAGGCTGTAGAAATGTGGTTTTACAGAAGAATGTTGAGAATACCATGGACAGCTAAGAAGAATAATGAAAACGTTCTGAAAGAGACCAAAGCAAAAAGAGAGCTAATTTCCAATATTAGGAAGAAACAATCATAATTTTTTGGCCATGTAAATAAACAAGGGAACAATTGGAATATATTGTAACAACTGGGAAAATTTAGGGACGAAGACATAGAAGGAAGCAGAGAGAAAAGATACCAGACAGCTTAAAAGAATGTCTTGCTCAACAACAGAAATGATAAATAACTGTCGAGTTAGAAACTTGTGGAGAAACGTGATCACCTACGCCAGCCGGCACGATACTTGATGATGATGATGATTCTGCTCAACATTTCTGATCGAATTTACTGTCCCATACCCGGCCACATACGACTATGTTAGCTTTAAACCTTGCACATTGATGTCCTCTTTGTGGTGGCAGCAGTCTAAAATGGCTTTCTGCTCAGCGCGACGTCCTTATATATACTCTTGTGATTGCCTTTCTTGTATATCTGATCCTCTAGACACATTAATGTATAGTAGAAGGTAAAGAAAATCATCTATACGGTAAAGTAATACAGTGTTAGTATCAGCTTTTTTTTTCTGATATATAAATAACGCACATCGCAGTCCGCTGATATATAATAAACGGCACATCGCAGTCCGCTGATATATAAATAACGGCACATCGCAGTCGCTGATATATAAATAACGGCACATCGGAGTCCGCTGATATATAAATAACGGCACATCGCAGTCCGCTGACATATAATAAGGACGCATCGCAGTCCGGTGATATATAAAAAAGATGCAGAAGATGAACCTCTTAAAAGTATGGTGCAGTGAGGAGACTAACAAAGTGGTGGACTCACAAAATACGATAACAAATACGTCGTCCATGGACACACATATGTCACTTTTTTTTTACTCACGTACAGGCTTCTTTCTTAAGCTTAGCTTGTAGAAGAAAAACACATTACTCGCAGATCTTTCTAGAAAACACTCTAGCACATCTTTGAAAAACATATTTGCACATTTCTTTCTTTTTTTTTTCATAAAAGCTCAATGAAACATCTTCACAAGCACATTTTACACATCTCCCATAAATTCAAATTTTACAAACACATCCTAATACATCTTTCATAATACAACCTTTACGCATATGTCGCCTAACACATCTTCAGTAAACACGACTAATTAAAGCACACCCGAACACACCCAGGAATAATATTCCTGTATGGTGCAGAAACAAGGACATTAGAGAAGAAAACAGAACAGAAAATTGAAGCCTTTGAAATGTGGATTTATAGAAGAATAGGTAGAATTGGATGGAAAGGAAAAAAAGAATGGAAGAAGTTTTAAAACAACTAAAAGTGAAAAGAAACTACTAAACATAATTAGAACAAGACAAATGAAATTTTGGGGGCATGTTAAAAGACACAACAGCCTAATACAAGTAATATTGGAAGGGAAAATACAAGGTAAAAGAGGAAGACTAACATGGACGAGTAACATCAAAAGATGGATAGACACCTATGACAATCTGCACCATCAAAGCAAGAGACAGAGCGGAATGGCGCTCCATAGCCACCTTCGATGTGGAGACAGCACTCAATGTTATGGTGAACACATCCCAGTAAACAGTTTTCTACTAACATGTCCATCATAAAACACAACCATTTCTATCACATTCTCATAAATAGAGCAGACGTGACTCTTAATAACACAACTCGACGCTTGACTCATAAACATGCACAATACGTCCTGGCTACGTACATCACCTGTCACGAACACACCCGGACATGTATTTTATAAATCTGTTAAATCAAATATTTAAAAAAAAACTCATTTTGAATGTAGGAGGTATCTCACTCATTCATATCTCTACCATTCTGTGGGTTATCTGGTTCCTGCACACTTGTCTTATTATTTGTAGAGGCAAGATTTCAATCCCCGCCCCCAACAGCCAATCACTAGCTTCAGACATCTTATTTCCCCATATTAATCCGCTAAATCCACCGTTATAGCTTCTGTGTAATGGTTTTCTTTGCCCCTTGGCTGTAGGTCGCTCTTATACAGTCCTTACATCACACTGGAAAAGGGACTAATTTCCAGTTAACTTTACGATTGGGGAAGGTTGTGTATCGAACTTTCATATACAAAAAACTGTATCATAAACTAGTGCTACCGCATGTTAATGATAACATGTATAAATGGCAGAAAAAAGTGAATAACAAGAACAGAATGTAATAAAATCACATAAAACTTGAATTGAACACAAAGCCATCGGTAACATTGTCTAGTCACTAGACCATGGAGTATAAACCGATTTTCATGTTCATTCATCTTTATACGATACCACAATACCTTAGCGGTTTAGGTAAATGGTCTGCTTCTTTTTTTGTGAGTTAGGTCTGATTAAATGTCTGCAGGCACGTCTCCATTTTATGAATCAGCAGTCCATTCCAGATCGTGACATTCTTAAGTTGGCAGTCCATTCCAGATCGTGACATTCTTAAGTTGGCAGTCCATTCCAGATCGTGAGGGTCTTAAGTTGACAGTCCATTCCAGATCGTGACATTCTTAAGTTGGCAGTCCATTCCAGATCGTGACATTCTTAAGTTGGCAGTCCATTCCAGATCGTGACATTCTAAGTTGGCAGTCCATTCCAGGATCGTGACATTCTTAAGTTGGCAGTCCATTCCACATCGTGACATTCTTAAGTTGGCAGTCCATTCCACATCGTGACATTCTTAAGTTGGCAGTCCATTTCCAGATCGTGACATTCTTAAGTTGGCAGTCCATTCCAGATCGTGAGGGTCTTAAGTTGACAGTCCATTCCAGATCGTTACATTCTTAAGTGGCAGTCCATTCAGATCGTGACATTCTTAAGTTGACAGTCCATTCCAGATCGTGAGGGTCTTAAGTTGACAGTTCATTTCAGATGTTGAATGTCTTAAGCGGACAATCCATTCCAAATTGCGAAGGTCGTAAATGGGTAGTATTCCAGATCGTGACGGTCTTAGTAGGCAGTCCATTCCTGATCGTGATGGTCTTAGTAGGCAGTCCATTCCAGATCGTGACGGTCTTAGTGGGCAGTCCATTCCAGATTGTGACGGTCTTAGTAGGCAGTCCATTCCAGATCGTGATGGTCTTAGTAGGCAGTCCATTCCAGATCGTGATGGTCTTAAGTTGCCAATCCATTCCAGATCGTGATGGTCTTAAGTTGCCAATCCCTTCCAGATCGTGATGGTCTTAGGTTGCCAATCCATTCCAGATCGTGATGGTCTTAAGTTGCCAATCCATTTCAGATCGTGACGGTCTTAAGTTGGCAGTCCATTCCAGATCGTGATGGTCTTAAGTTGCCAATCCATTTCAGATCGTGACGGTCTTAAGTTGACAGCCCATTCCAGATTGTGACGGTCTTAGTAGGCACTCCATTCTAGATCATGACGGTCTTAAGTTGCCAACCATTTCAGATCGTGACGATCTTAAGTTGGCAGTCCATTCTAGATCGTGACGATCTTAGTTGACGCTCCATTCTAGATCGTGACGGTCTTAAGTTGGCAGTCCATTCCAGATTGTGACGGTCTAAGTTGGCAGTTCCATTCCAGACAGTGACGGTCTTAATTTGGCAGTCCATTCCAGATCGTGACATTCTTAAGTTGGCAGTCCATTCCAGATCGTGGCATTCTTAATTGGCAGTCCATTCCAGATCGTGACATTCTTAAGTTGGCAGTCCATTCCAGATCGTGACATTCTTAAGTTGGCAGTCCATTCCAGATAGTGACATTCTTAAGTTGGCAGTCCATTCCAGATCGTGACATTCTTAAGTTGGCAGTCCTTTCCAGATCGTGACATTCTTAAGTTGACAGTCCATTCTAGATCGTGACGGTCTTAAGTTGGCAGTCCATTCCAGATCGTGACATTCTTAAGTTGGCAGTCCATTCCAGATCGTGACATTCTTAAGTGGCAGTCCATTCCAGATCGTGACATTCTTAAGTTGGCAGTCCATTCCAGATCGTGACATTCTTAATGGCAGTCCATTCCAGATCGTGACGGTCTTAAGTTGGCAGTCCATTCCAGATCGTGACATTCTTGTGTTGACAGTCCATTCCAGATCGTGACATTCTTAAGTTGACAGTCCATTCCAGATCGTGAGGGTCTTAAGTTGACAGTTCATTTCAGATGTTGAATGTCTTAAGCGGACAATCCATTCCAAATTGCGAAGGTCGTAAATGGGTAGTATTCCAGATCGTGACGGTCTTAGTAGGCAGTCCATTCCTGATCGTGATGGTCTTAGTAGGCAGTCCATTCCAGATCGTGATGGTCTTAGTAGGCAGTTCATTCCAGATCGTGATGGTCTTAGTATGAAGTCCATTCCAGATCGCGATGGTCTTAGTAGGCAGTCCATTCCAGATCGTGATGGTCTTAAGTTGCCAATCCATTCCAGATCGTGATAGTTCTTAAGTTGACAGCCCATTCCGGATTGTGACGGTCTTAAGTTGCCAATCCATTCCAGATCGTGATGGTCTTAAGTTTGCCAATCCATTCCAGATCGTGATGGTCTTAAGTTGCCAATCATTCCAGATCGTGATGGTCTTAAGTTGCCAATCCATTCCAGATCGTGATGGTCTTAAGTTGCCAATCCATTTCAGATCGTGACGGTCTTAAGTTGGCAGTCCATTCTAGATCGTGACGATCTTAGTTGACGCTCCATTCTAGATCGTGACGGTCTTAAGTTGGCAGTCCATTCCAGATTGTGACGGTCTTAAGTTGGCAGTCCATTCCAGACAGTGACGGTCTAATTTGGCAGTCCATTCCAGATCGTGACGTTCTTAAGTTGGCAGTCCATTCCAGATCGTGGCCATTCTTAAGTGGCAGTCCATTCCAGATCGTGACATTCTTAAGTTGGCAGTCCATTCCAGATCGTGACATCTTAAGTTGGCAGTCCATTCCAGATCGTGACATTCTTAATTGGCAGTCCATTCCAGATCGTGACATTCTTAAGTTGGCAGTCCATTCCAGATCGTGACATTCTTAAGTTGACAGTCCATTCTAGATCGTGACGGTCTTAAGTTGGCAGTCAATTCCAGATCGTGACATTCTTAAGTTGGCAGTCCATTCCAGATCGTGACATTCTTAAGTTGGCAGTCCATTCCAGATCGTGACATCTTAAGTTGGCAGTCCATTCCAGATCGTGACATTCTTAAGTTGGCAGTCCATTCCAGATCGTGAGGGTCTTACGTTGACAGTCCATTCCAGATCGTGACATTCTTGTGTTGACAGTCCATTCCAGATCGTGACATTCTTAAGTTGACAGTCCATTCCAGATCGTGAGGGTCTTAAGTTGACAGTTCATTTCAGATGTGAATGTCTTAAGCGGACAATCCATTCCAAATTGCGAAGGTCGTAAATGGGTAGTATTCCAGATCGTGAGGTTAGTAGGCAGTCCATTCCTGATCGTGATGGTCTTAGTAGGCAGTCCATTCCAGATCGTGATGGTCTTAGTAGGCAGTTCATTCCAGATCGTGATGGTCTTAGTAGGAAGTCCATTCCAGATCGCGATGGTCTTAGTAGCAGTCCATTCCAGATCGTGATGGTCTTAAGTTGCCAATCCATTCCAGATCGTGATAGTCTTAAGTTGACAGCCCATTCCGGATTGTGACGGTCTTAAGTTGCCAATCCATCCAGATCGTGATGGTCTTAAGTTGCCAATCCATTCCAGATCGTGATGGTCTTAAGTTGCCAATCCATTCCAGATCGTGATGGTCTTAAGTTGCCAATCCATTCCAGATCGTGATGGTCTTAAGTTGCCAATCCATTCCAGATCGTGATGGTCTTAAGTTGCCAATCCATTTCAGATCGTGACGGTCTTAAGTTGACAGACCATTCCAGATTGTGACGGTCTTAAGTTTTGGCAGTCCTTTCTAGATCGTGACGGTCTTAGTTGACACTCCATTCTAGATTGTGACGGTCTTAAGTTGGCAGTCCATTCCAGATTGTGACGGTCTTAAGTTGGCAGTCCATTCCAGACAGTGACGGTCTTAAGTTGGCAGTCCATTCTAGATCGTGGCGGTCGTAAATTGGCAGTCCATTCTAGATCGTGACGATCTTAAGTTGACAGTCCATTCTAGGTCGTGACGGTCTTAAGTTGACAGTCCAAACCAGATTGTGGTGGTCGTAAATTGCAGTCCATTCTAGATCGTGACGGTCGTAAATTGGCAGTCCATTCTAGATCGTGACGGTCTTAAGTGACAGTCCATTCCAGATCGTGGTGGCATTATATTTGGCAGCCCCGTTCCAGATTATGACGACATTTCCTGAACTTGTGTCTCAACTCTGGCGTCTTTAAGACATATTTGATTTTGAAGATCACCGCACGTAGAGCCGAATACATCTGACAAGATTGGCACATATATAGCTAATTATGGATTGAACATTGGCCCACATGTTATCATTGGAAAGCTGATTGGGGGTTTTGAAGTCCAGCGACATATACTTACGGGACACAAAGTTAGTGTGCAGCACTGTCTAGAGGTCACTGTTCGTAATTTCTTGGACGACATGAAGTAAAAGCTAGGGCACTGTTTGGTTGGAGAGAGAAACACGAGGATAGAGCTAACAGAGAAAGCAATCGGTTTGATTTTTGTGAGCAGTACTTTACACACACGCACGCGCACACACACTCAAGCATGCATACACACACACACACACACACACTCACGCATGCGTACACACATTCGTGCATGCGCGCACACACACAATATCTTGATCTCAGTATGTGTTTGATCACCTTAAGCAATGAATGCTTGACAGCGCTTTCTCATCGAGCAAAGCGACATTTAAGCCCGTTGATGATTGTTATTCCATTCTTCTTGCAATCTTTGGTGAAAGTGGTGGTGGTTTTCAGGGTGGTTTTTATTTTCTTTGTAGTCTACGCTCCACTTGGTCCCACACGGGCTCGATTGTAGAAAATCCCGGGTAAACAGCAGACCATTGTATGACTTTAAGTGGTCCTTAATCATACTTGCCTTTTGTGGACGACGAGTTTTGTTGCAGTGTCATACCAGCTCCATGTGCACTGAGGAAAGGCTCAGCATTTAGTGTCAGGATTTCATCTCTGTGTCCAATACCCGTCAGGTTGCCAATGATTCCAAATTGTAAAGGTCTTAAGTCGGCAGTTCCCGTGTGTTACCGGGGTCTCATTATGAGGGAGTAAAGAATAGTGACACTGTGACCTTCCAGGCATGTCGTAAGAGGCGACTAAGGAGGTTGATCGATGGCTTGACAAGCTGTCATTGTAAAAAGCATTGTTATGGAAACACCTTAGATTTTGGAAGCAGTGATCTCTGCAATATGTGACATTTTGGCACGCAAGGTTTCTGTTTTTAAGATTGTGGTTCTGCCCTATGTGTCGTCTTCGGCTCGAAAGGACAACAGATAGATAAGTCGCAGTCCATTCCAGATCGTGACAGTCTTAAGTCGATACTCCATTCCAGATTGTGATGGCCTTCCCTAACTTGTGTCTCAACTCTGCGCCTTTAAGACATATTTGATTTTGAAGATCAGCGCACGGTGACAAAGATTCCTTCTGGTTGTACAAGAAATTGCGTCAAAACAATAACACTATCTCCTCTTATCCTGTTTCTCTATCAAACACAACTGACAGCAAAACTTTCTTCTGCTTGTGTTGTAGTTAGTCGAAGGCACAGGTATCGCTTGTAAACGAAACAAAGTCCATAATTGCTCTACTGACAATGCCAGTGGAATCATCTGAATTAACATTTCATCTCATTGAAGGATCCAAACAAAGAAAAGCAGCTGTAGTCCCAATCATAGCAGGTCCAGCACACGCCAAAAGACATAAGGCGTAACCGCACCGAAAGTGAACGCACTCAAACTGTCCTTCGTCATACGATATCACCATTCATCGTAAGCAATCGGAATATTGAAATACAATTCAAATGAAAAACACAGCTCACGGTGTGCACAGAGCACTAAACTCAGTAGCCCCGGTATTGAGCCGGACTTGGAATATGTGGAAACTGCAACAATGAACACTTTTCAAACAGTGCCTCAACGGTTCCTGTCGCATATCCACCATATTGACTGGAAGTCTCTTGCCTGTACACCAAACAACCCCCACCCCCACCCCCATAATTGCTTTAATATAATAATTGCAATAATTGTTTATGTGCATAACTGTTGCTGTTCTCCCAGAGCCAGATAATAAATACAAACACTTCTCGGAAGAAAATAATGGAACATGAAACTTCCGAACATCGTTTTTATTTTAAAGTACGGACAGTTATAGTCTAGATAAAAGGACTCAGCCTTAATAACAAAAAGACAGAAGTAATGGTAACAACAAATTAAAAGAAATCACCTCAGTGCAAAATAAAGACAAGTGGAACAATATTAAAACAGGTAAATGAATTTAAATATTGGGAACTTTGTTAACCTCAGACGGAAGATGTGCAAAGAGGTGAGATGCAGAATGGCTCAGGCAAAAGCATCTTTCCAGAAAATGAGGAAGATATTATGCAATCCATTTTTGACAATAGAAACAAGAACAAGAATTCTTAAATGTTATGTAGAGCCAGTCTTAACATATGGATGTGAATCATGAACAATAGGACAACAGACAAGAAAATCACTGGAGTCTGTAGAAATGTGGTTTTACAGAAGAATGTTGAGAATACCATGGATAGCTAAGAAGAGTAATGAAAATGTTCTGAAAGAGGCCAAAGCACAAAGAGAGCTAATTTCCAATATTAGGAAGAAACAATCATAATTTTTTGGCCATGTAATGAGAAGAGAACAACTGGAATATATTGTAACAACTGGAAGATTGAGAGACGAAGAGATAGAGGGAAGCAAAGATAAAAAGTACCAGACAGCTTAAGAGAATTGCTTGGCAGAAGGTCAACAATAGAATGATAAATAACTGTCGAGATCGAAAGTTGTGGAGAGACTTGATCACCTACGCCAGTAGGCCCGGTACTTGATGATGATGATGATGATAGTTTAGATAATTCTATCTATTGGCCTTTCGAGCCGTAACCGGCCCAAAGGGCATAGACCCAGATACTCTTTCTCTTATCTACATTTTTATTCTAGCAATTTTCAATCCTTGTAAAGATCTTTTATCAAGACTCGTCATTTGTCTCTGTTCTATGCAAGCACCTCTATCTCATTGAGGGAGCCGATTCTTGCTGCTCTTGCATATCTGATCAATGTTCTTCTCAGTGTCTCTCTAGGTCGACCTCCTTTCCTTTAACCTGCTGTTTCCCACACGAGGGTTTGCTTTGTTATGGTCTAGATTATTGGATAATTGTTTTCTTAACTGAAGTTTTTTTAACTGTATGGAGTTACCACTCCAACAAAAGATTAAACAGGTGCTGTCCGTATTTGTCATTATTACACTCATAATACGGTCAAATCGACAACAAAAACCCTGACCGAAATGCGCTGGGAGAGGTCTTGCGCGGCCACCCCCTCTCCTCTCTTTCTACCCCCATACTACTGCCCTGATTTAGCCTCCCGTGATTACTATTCGTCTGGACCCCCTTAATGAGCATCTGGCAAACAAAAAACTCGCCACAAATGAAGCAGCGCTCAACGATGGTCTCCATGGTTACCACAGCAGCCATGTTCTTGCTACAATATCATCGTCATCAAGTACGGGCCTGTGTTCCGTACTTCCAGTGATTGTCCTGTCTGTTGACTTAGTCCATGATTCACCTCCATATGTTAAGACTGGCTCTACATAACATTTAAGATATCTTTTTCTTGTTTCTATTGTCAAATATGTATTGTACAGTTTCTTCCTTATTTTTTTTTAAAGCTGCTGTTATCTGAGCCATATATATATATATATATATATATTATATATATATATATATATTATATATATATATATATATATATATATATATGCACACAAAAATGAAATACTTTGACCAACAGCCTATGTATGTATGTATGAATCCTCATAAATTACAATTCACTCCGGTCTGTTTCGTTTTCGACTCATTGTGTAGATGAGGTTGAAAGAAGTTACCTTTCTGTAAACGAAAGTGGAAAGAAGTATTGAAACAAGAATTAAAAGAAAAGCTGCAGGTATTTAAGGTAATCTTGATGAGTTGATATAATCAGTGGGAGGATTTGGCTTTGAGACGACCACAGACTTAGGTATATAACGCATGTTACAGTGTCGGAAAATAGAACATGTGAACACTTATAGAACATCAAACGTTGATTGTGTTTCTCCTGTCTCCTCCCATTTCAGGATGGCAGGTCATAATACCTCTGATGACTTCCGGGTTACTGGTATCATCTCTTGTTCCTCTGATACCCACAGTCTGTACACTTTGGAGAACCGACTCATAAGCCTGTCTTGGGCACTCTCCAACCGAGAGGATTAAACTCTTTCACTTTTTTCTTTAATCACTGGTGTCATCTCTTTCCACTACTTCTCGTTTCCTTCGTGTCCTATGGGACACTTTTCATTATTTCACTGCTTGATTAATTTTGATCTAATTAAATCCTACCTGCACTATTGTGTAATAATATTTTAACATCGTACCTGCACTATTGTGTAATAATATTTTAACCAGACTGTACGTAATCCTGGCTACCGTTTTTTTTCCGCTTTCCCGGCATTTTTTATTACTGTGTTGTTGTTTTCTGGCGTGGATCTGTTTGTTTAATCTGTATAGTTTGTATGTTATACTTGTTGAAGACTTTTGCCATAACGTTTGTCTTGCCTTTCTATTAGTTTGGCTGTTCCATACCATTTTCATGAGTCGCGATAGCTCAGTGGTTAGTGAACTGAACTACAAAGGACAAGAGGTAGGGTTCGAACCCAACCGACGGCTTCCGGGTTCACCTAGCCTTAAATGGGTACCGGATTTTTTCTGGGAAAGTAAAGCGGCACGGGCGTAATACCGACCACATTACTCCAAAAATCATGTGCTGAAGTTCTGTAAATATATGGTCACTAACACCATATTCCCTATACGCCACTTGGCGTGACGGGGGCTTAAAAAAAAATATACCATTTTCATGTTTATTGTTTATGTTATATGCGGTAGGATATTTGGAAACAGCGTGATGCCTAGAAAAACCAACGATGTGAAATGCAGGGGATGTGAGCTTGATTAGCGACAAGACCATATTTTGGAAAAGATAATATAGAGAACTAAATGTAAAATCCACATAGAAGTGGGCGAGGTGCAAGTAGAGTTTTGTAATTACAGTTAGATAAGAGAATCATAATTATGTATAAAAATGTTAACGTAGAAATCTATAATACATACGTAATCGGGTGCATACTTCTTAGGCAGTACCAATGCTTTTGAGAGAATGCAGCATAAGCAATTATAGAATTACTGAGAGAGGTATATTTAGTTGGTACTGATATAAGAGACGTATGTAGCTTTTACTAGAATTATAAAGAAATAACCTTGCATGTATGGAAGTGACTGTAAGCAGTGACAGTAAATGTTAAACTTAAATAGACAAGAGAATATGAATGGCAAAAAGTAATTTTAATACCATGGAAAATATACTAGCATCAAAACAGATAATACCAGGGTTAAAAGTAAGAATAGCAAAATGTTATATCTTCTCAATATTCCTGTATGGTGCCGAAACATAGACCTAGACAGAAAACAGAACAGAAAATTGAAGCCTTTGAAATGTGGATATAAAGAAGAATGATTAGAATTTGATAAAAAGAAAAGAAGACAAACGATGAAGTCTTAAATCAAATAAAAATGAAAAGAGAACTACTAAATACAATTCAAACAAGATAAATGAGATTTTGGGGCATGTTAAAAGACATAACAACTAAAAGTAATGCTGGAAGTGAAAATACAAGGTAAAAGAGACAGAGGCAGCACAATATTAACGTAACAAGCAACATGAAAAGATGGACAAGTCAGCCAATGACAATCTGCACCATCAAGCAAGAGACAAAGCGTAATGCCACTCCATGGTATAGCCAACCTTCGATGCGGAGACAGCACTCGATGATGATGCATGAAAGTGAAAATGGTATTAAAGCGTGAGATCAGTTTGTGTCTCCTTGCTTGTTCAGTACAATGATTGTTATTTTTGAAGATGTCAAGGAAAATATCGGTTTTTGAACACTGATACAATTGTATTGAACAACCTAGATTATGTGAACTGTCAAGAAAGAACAACGATGTTTCGTTATAAAATTCAACAACAAACAGCAGAGATTATATACCGAATATAAACATTAAGATGCTGAAGACTAACTGCGGCAGAAACAAGGGAAACATATAGAGCTTGGAAGTAATTTAAAAATGGAGAAAATCTTGGCGATTCAACAAAAAATATATAGTTGCTTCGGGCATATTATAGAGCCACAACAAAGACGAGAAAGAGTAGGAGTAAAGTAAAAAATAAATATAGTTGCTTCGGGCATATTATAGAGCCACAACAAAGACGAGAAAGAGTAGGAGTAAAGTAAAAAAAATATATAGTTGCTTCGGGCATATTATAGAGCCACAGCAAAGACGAGAAAAGAGTAGGAGTAAAGTAAAAATACATATAGTTGCTTCGGGCATATTATAGAGCCACAGCAAAGACGAGAAAGAGTAGGAATAAAGTAAAAATAAATATAGTTGCTTCGGGCATATTATAGAGCCACAGCAAAGACGAGAAAGAGTAGGAGTAAAGTAAAAAAAAAGATATAGTTGCTTCGGGCATATTATAGAGTCACAGCAAAGACGAGAAAGAGTAGGAGTAAAGTAAAAAAAAAAAAAAATATAGTTGCTTCGGGCATATTATAGAGCCACAGCAAAGACGAGAAAAGAGTAGGAGTAAAGTAAAAAAATAAAATAAACAATTTGAAACATGTTCTTACTGTTAAACAAATGACGTCAAAAATAATGATGAGAATTGTTTTGATTGCATTCTACAGAACTGAATCATGGTTTTTAATTAAAAATCAGGAAAGACGAATGTTGTCTTAAACTGTGCAGTTATAAAGCTATTAGGGGGAAGGAATATAGAAACAAACAGTTATGAAGCTGCTGAAAACGTGGAGAGAATTGCTCAATACAATTCAAGCAAAACCAGTGAAGTGAGTTTGACATAAGGAGCCATAAGACATCGTTATATGCTCGCCGTTACTGAATTCCCAAATTGGTTTTTGTTTATCAATGACGTCTTTCGTTTGCACGTTTCTTGCTAGTATTTCAGATTTATACTAAATTACCGGTTTTTTAAAATTTAGTAACTGTTGGTACAGTCCAATATCACTGATGTCTGTGCTAATTTTTCCAGAGTTATTATTAACTCTGATGTATGGGTTAATTATCCGAAATTGATTGGCCGTTATCATAGTTTTATCGAAATAGATGACCATTAAGGTTAGCATTAATGTTAAGATATTGCTGTGGCTGAGTAGTTAGTGGTGTTGTCGTTACTAACAGTTAGAATATGTTCAATTCCTACACTTGGTTTTTTTTTTAAACCGATCGATATTGCGTTGATTTTTGTATAGCCTCTGAAAATGATTTTTTTTTTTTTTTGAGGGGTGGGGGGGGGGGGGGGGGGGGGTGTTATTGTGATCTGGTGTAATACAGACCACATCACCCATATAATCTTCCGTTCTTTATTTAAAACACGCACATTAATCAGAAAAATGAACAGATAATCGAAGCCTTTGAAATGTTGATATGTAGGAGAATTAGGTGGAAGGAAAAGAAAATTAACAGGGACGTTTTGAATCAGCTGAAAATGGAAAAAAGATCCCTTAACACAATTCAAGCAAGACAACTGATATTGTTAGGCATGCAAGAGACACAATACTCTACTGGAAGTCATCTTTAAGTGGAAGGTACAACGTAGACGGGAGAGGCTGGCTAAAGTGGACTGATAACTTCAAAAGGTGGACAGGTGAAACTATTACACATTCACTATCAAATCAAGTGTCAGAGTAACATGGCGCCCCATGGTAGCAACCTTCGATGCGGAGATGGCACCAAATGAATTCAATACAATTATGAAAATTGCTTTATCCTTAAAAATCTTCAAGTGTGAGAGGTACCTTTACCGATTTTTTTATTTCAACTTACGGTTAATATGAACAGTAAAACACTAATCATATTATACATTGGATGTTTGGTGTCTCCAAACCTGCTGGGCATCAAGACTATATTGTTGCCTGCCTCCAGAGAGCTGACGTACCGTTTTCGCTCATTAGACTCAGTCTGTCGAGGGATTTCCAACTTTCTCCTTAGAGCGATGGGATTTTTCATAGAGCTCTAAACGTCATGTCAGTTTCAGGGTTTCTCTAATACGTCACGGCTCGCAGCAATTTTTCTCCACCCACTTCTCTGTGATTGGCTCCTTCCACTTTGTCTGCGATTTCTAAAAAAAAAAAAAAATGTCATACTTTGACTAGATCATCAGTTTTGGCAGCAGTCTTTTCAAATGGAAAGTTTGCTTTAGAGGTAGTCCTGAGTGAAGCGAGAAAAGAAATGTGAGAAGTGCTAGTAACAGCTAATGTTATCACATCACATTATCAACACCATTGTTGTAATCATCATTAGGTGACATGCCAACGGTCTTAACTATCATGTCCCTGCACGTACTTCTCTGCCTAGTTTATTTTTTTTGTCATTTCTGCTGTTTGATATTTCTTCCACGCCAGTTGTTACTTTATCTAATATTTCTAACGTTGTCTTCCTGTTTCCCTGCGTCCTTCATTTTTCCCCCTTTTTTAGTATTTTCAAACAGTCCTTCTCCCAGGAGATGACAAAGGATGCATATTTTTGTCAACAATGTACTTTGTGCACTAGTTTCTTTCATAACATTTATATTACTCCTTCATCTGCCCATCAAATTCGCAACCTTGTACTCTACAACCACATATCTACTGCCTCAAATGTTTGTTCCTGAAGTGTCTGTGGCACGTGTAATGTTACTAATGAAAACAAGTTTCACGGTATGTTGAACATAGAGGCTGTTGTTTCAGACTAAATCCTCTAAGTCTGGTACAATTAGCTACATCGTATCTAACTATTGGAATAATTTCTCACATAAATCTTCTCCTTCTCCCTATGTAGCATAGTACTTCAACAACACTTTCAGCTTCCCGTGGAGCATAGGTCTTCAACAAACACTTTCAGCTTCCTGTGGAGCAAAGATCTTCAACAAATACTTTCAGCTTCCTGTGGAGCAAAGGTCTTCAACAAACACTTTCAGCTTCCTGTGGAGCAAAGGTCTTCAACAAACACTTTCAGCTCCCTGTGGAGCAAAGGTCTTCAACAAACACTTTCAGCTTCCTGTGGAGCATAGGTCTTCAACAAACACTTTCAGCTTCCTGTGGAGCAAAGATCTTCACAAATACTTTCAGCTTCCTGTGGAGCAAAGATCTTCAACAAACACTTTCAGCTTCCTGTGGAGCAAAGATCTTCAACAAACACTTTCAGCTTCCTGTGGAGCATAGGTCTTCAACAAACACTTTCAGCTCCCTGTGGAGCAAAGGTCTTCAACAAACACTTTCAGCTCCTGTGGAGCAAAGGTCTTCAACAAACACTTTCAGCTCCCTGTGGAGCAAAGGTCTTCAACAAACACTTTCAGCTTCCCGTGGAGCACAGGTCTTCAACAAACACTTTCAGCTGCCTGTGACCCATAGGTCTTCAACAAACACTTTCAGCTACCTGTAGACCATATGTCTTCAACAAACATTTTCAGCTCCCTGTGGAGCATAGGTCTTCATCAAACACTTTCAGCTTCCTGTTGAGCATAGGTCTTCAATAAACACTTTCAGCTCCCTGTGGACCATAGGTTTTCAAGAAACACTTTCCAAGCTGTTCTGTTTTTTGCAATTCCTTAAAGATCATTCCATGTTTTCTCATTATCTTCATCTCTGCTTCGATCTGTCTTCTCCGAGAATATTTTAGTCTTCTTCTTTGTCTCATCCCCTGAGGATTCTAAAAAAGGGCCTATCGTGTAATACTCTCAGTTGGCCCCGCAGTGTGTGTCCTATCCCAGCACCATCGAATTCATTGTATCTCATTGTCCACTGGTATTTGACTGGTGCTTTCCCATAGTTCTAGGATAGTGATTTTGTCCTGCTATTTCCATCCCTTATTTTGCGCAGACTTCCATTAATGAAAGTCTGTATCTTCGTAATTTCATTTTTGTTGTTCTCCATGTTTCACAGCTATATAATGGGACTGATAACATCAAGAGATAAACTAGAGAGTGTAGAGGCAGATAAAGACTAAAGTGGAATGATAACACCAAGAGATGGCCAGAAGAATGTAGGTTCAGATAAAGACTTAAGTGGATAACATCAAGAGATGGTCAGAAGAATGTAAAAGCAGATGAAGACTAAAGTGGATAACATCAAGAGATGGACAGAAGAACCTATGAGAATATTTGCTTACAACCAAGGTAGTGGCAAGAATGAAATAACGCCTCATTGTTGTCCACACTCAATGTGGAGCTCAAAATGTTGATGACGATCATTGTGTGCCTGTTTGTCTGGAGTATTTCGTGTCTTGCACTAGACAGGGATGAATGCATACGTGTAGTTCCTTCCGATTCACTGTGTAATGTTCTAACTGAACAGTGACCAATTAAATTTAATTAAAGGTTAAATAATCCCAAGTCAGCAAATTGTATCGGTTTTATGTGTGATCATTATGCATTGGAACTTTTTAAGCCGTTTCGATAACCTTTGACCGACTCTGACATCGTGGGATCAATCACCTGCATCTAATCGATGTTTCAACCCAAGGTGGCTGAGAATCGGTTCCTTTGTGTGCCTGGATTGTTCTTTATGACTCGGTTCCACACCAGAAAGTTCAACTTCGAATGTGTTACAATGGTGGACATTCCCTGTTTATTTATGACTGGCTGGAATGGTTACAGCTGAGATACCCTCGGCCTCGTTGGGGGGGGGGGGGGGTTCTTGTTTTCTTCTCTCTTGTTGCATTTAGTTTGTTAGTGTTTTTTTTTTTTTTTTGCAGAATTCTGCATGTTCACTATAGTGTACGTACACATCTCTGATAACCGTTGTTCCAAGACTTCACCTGCCTTTGTTGTTGTTGTTGGAATCGTTATCACCATTGCACACTGGACGAATCAATACGTGCTCCGATATCCCTCTGGAGAAAATCCGTGGAGAACACTGAATGGACCACGAACTTAGTGTACACATCAGTATTACCAAGCTATAGACCTTTCTAGAGAATTATTTCAGGGGAAGAGGTGTGTTTACAACACACGAACGAAATCACAAAATAATCAACATAATAATCAAAATAATAATCAACATAATAATCAACAAAAAACAATAGGTAGCCCGAAGCAGGATCGAACCCATACTCTCCTCTTCCCTTGAAATGATTAGCCGATCTATCTATACCCTCGGACATTTTCCTTCTTAATAATTTTAATTTATTATTATATGTTTATAGTCCTTACTTAATCGCTAAGAGTTGTTGGTTGGTTGCGTTCGCCCGATGACTAAAGTATTCTAGAGTATCGTGGTAGACTAGAATATTCCTCTTCATCATCCTCCCTCACAAGGACGTCGTGGACGTGTCTGCGTTGTGTTGTGGTTTGCAGTATAACTGTTATATTTGCGCCTTTCGGCCCAACACATCCGACTTCAGCACGACATTTTTGAGTACCGGGTTGTCTTCCCTCTTCGATCCCTGCACGCTTGGCCAGACTAGACAGGTTAGTCTGTTACTGGAGGCACCGCGGAGAGGTGGAGCAGGGTCTGGATGGTTTTGGTTCACCGATCCTGGCGCAAGCCATCAGTTTTGGGTCGCTGACAACTTCAAGCTCTGGTGCTGGTAGGCGCGCCTTCGCCTCCAATCGCCAAGAGTGAAAATGAGTTACAAGAAATGTTGGACATTATAGTGAAAGAAAGCAAAAATTAAAGATTCAGCCTTAATGGTAACAACAAAGAGAAAGACATCACCTCAGTGCAAAATAAAGACAAGTGGAACAATATTAAAACAGGTAAATGAATTTAAATATTTGGGACTTTGTTAACCTCAGACGGAAGATGTACAAAAGAGGTGAGATGCAGAATGGCTCAGGCAAAAGCATCTTTCCAAAAAATGAGGAAGATACTATGCAATCCATTTTTGACAATAGAAACAACAAAAATAATTCTTAAATGTTATGTAGAGCCAATCTTAACATATGGATGTGAATCATGAACAATAGGACAACAGATAAGAAAATCACTGGAGTCTGTAGAAATGTGTTTTACAGAAGAATGTTGAAAATACTATGGACAGCTAAGAAGAGTAATGAAAATGTTTTGAAAGAGGTCAAAACAAAAATAGAGCTAATTTCCAATATTAGGAAGAAACAATGACCATTTTTTTTTTGCCAAGTAATGAAAAGAGAACAACTGGAATATATTTAACAACTGGGAAGATTGAGAGACGAAGAGATAGAGGGAAGCAAAGATAAAAAGTACCAGACAGCTTAAGAGAATGGCTTGGCAGAAGGTCAACAATAGAAATGATAAATAACTGTCGAGGTCGAAAGTTGTGGAGAGACATGATCACCTACGCCAGCAGGCCCGGTACTTGATGATGATGACGACAACTTACTCGTCTAACACATACGTCAGGGTGAAGGCTGCGAGTGACAGAAGAAAGTGCCGACAAGAAAGCGTGTGTAAAACGTCATCACCAGGCAGACAAGGAAAGAGAATGTTTACAGCCTAAATTACTAACACTATTATCTTGTCAATCACAACACAGCAGCCGTTCCAGTTCCTTATCACTTCGTTGATAATTGCATTATTCTCCAGAGAAAATAATTTTACCAAACTTTGGAACCGTCTTAGGTAACAAAAATATCAGTTTTTGTTTTCTTCTTATGTTATTTCTATCTGAGCGAGTTCCACTAAAATTTGTTTTGCTTGTGAATTGCTTATTTGTTTTTTTTTCCCCTCCATATTTCTTTTTATTTTAAATTTTGCGCTTGGCAAGAAGTTTTTTCTCTGCTTTCCGTGCCCAGGGAACGGGGGAATAATCAGAGCGATGGAATTTAGAGCCCTATTGATTTGTGATTTCACGGGATACAAAGGCTGGTATTGCCTCCCTGTACTAGAATCGCGAGCTATTGTTTATCACGGCGGAGTAATCGGTCTTGGCTTGGCAGAAGTGAAGGTGGCGCTGATTGTTGAGTTATTGGGATCACGGATTGTTGAGTTATTGGGATCACGACCCAGAAACAGGCTACCAGAGTTTGTACTTTATCGCCGGTCTTTCTGGAGGGATCTAACTCTCTTGTTCTTATACATTTTATATTAACATATTCGCCATGTGCACTCTTTCATTATTAGCATCTTTATTATCATCGTCATCATTGTCACAAACTTCATAGTTTTATATTCATACTTCTATTTTCTTGTTACTGTTTTACTTTTTTTCTTTCCTTCCTCTCATCCTTCCTTTCTCAACCACATCCTATTCCATATCCTCACTGCTCTTCATTCACTCCGTCCTCTCGTTTTCACCCCCTTTTTTTTTTGTCATCTTATTCTTACTTCTTCATCTATATTTTTCACAGCACCTTCAACTCATTCTTCCATTTATTCTCCTTCTTCCTATTTGTCCTTTTTTCTTCTTTCCTCTTCATAAATATCGTATTTCTTCTTATATTATTCTTCCACTTCATTCGCTGAACACTCGTCAGATCATTAATAGTCGACACACGCCTTGTTAACGAGTTTCATTCTCAATAGATCATCTCCATTGTTTCTAACAAATCCATCATCTAGGTGCTGGCTATATGACCTCTCTGTCTCTGATCTCTCTCTGTCTCTGATCTCTCTCTGATCTCTCTCTGTCTGTCCTCTGTCTCTGATCTCTCTCTGTCTGTCTCTGTCTCTGATCTCTCTCTGTCTCTGATCTCTCTCTGTCTGTCTCTGATCTCTCTCTGTCTGTCTCTGATCTCTTTCTGTCTGTCTCTGATCTCTCTCTGTCTGTCTCTGTCTCTGATCTCTTTCTGTCTGTCTCTGATCTCTCTCTGTCTGTCTCTGATCTCATTCTGTCTGTCTCTCTGATCTCTCTCTGTCTGTCTCTGATCTCTTTCTGTCTGTCTCTGATATATTTCTGTCTGTCTCTGATCTATCTCTGTCTGTCTCTGTCTCTGATCTCTCTCTGTCTGTCTCTGATCTCTTTCTGTCTGTCTCTGTCTCTGATCTCTTTCTGTCTGTCTCTGATCTCTTTCTGTCTGTCTCTGATCTTTCTCTGTCTCTGATCTCTTTCTGTCTGTCTCTGATCTTTCTCTGTCTCTGATCTCTTTCTGTCTGTTTCTGATCTTTCTCTGTCTCTGATCTCTTTCTGTCTGTCTCTGATCTTTCTCTGTCTCTGATCTTTTCTGTCTGTGTCTCTGATCTTTCTCTGTCTCTGATCTCTGTTGTCTGTCTCTGATCTTTCTCTGTCTCTGATCTCTCTCTGTCTCTGATCTCTTTCTGTCTGTCTCTGATCTTTCTCTGTCTCTGATCTCTTTCTGTCTGTCTCTGATCTCTTTCTGTCTGTCTCTGATCTTCTCTGTCTCTGATCTCTCTCTGTCTCTGATCTCTTTCTGTCTGTCTCTGATCTTTCTCTGTCTCTGATCTCTTTCTGTCTGTCTCTGATCTCTTTCTGTCTGTCTCTGTCTCTGATCTCTTTCTGTCTGTCTCTGATCTTTCTCTGTTCTCTGATCTCTCTCTGTCTCTGATCTCTTTCTGTCTGTCTCTGATCTCTTTTCTGTCTGTCTCTGATCTTTCTCTGTCTCTGATCTCTCTCTGTCTCTGATCTTCTTTCTGTCTGTCTCTGATCTTTCTCTGTCTGTCTCTGTCTCTGATCTCTTTCTGTCTGTCTCTGATCTCTTTCTGTCTGTCTCTGATCTTTCTCTGTCTCTGATCTCTCTCTGTCTCTGATCTCTTTCTGTCTGTCTCTGATCTTTCTCTGTCCTCTGATCTCTTTCTGTCTGTCTCTGATCTCTTTCTGTCCGTCCTCTGTCTCTGATCTCTCTCTGTCTGTCTCTGATCTCTTTCTGTCTGTCTCTGTCTCTGATCTCTTTCTGTCTGTCTCTGATCTCTTTCTGTCTGACTCTGATCTTTCTCTGTCTCTGATCTCTTTCTGTCTGTCTCGATCTTTCTCTGTCTCTGATCTCGCTCTCTCTCTCTCTCTCTGACCTATCTTAAATCT